>JAVJIX010000120.1:2755000-3013577 GCA_036785185.1 Paratrypauchen microcephalus | reverse complement strand
TGTATAAAGAAAAAAAGATACATATAAATATAAATACATTTATAAATATTCAAACACAAAATACAAATACAAAAATGCGACATACAAATAAATGATAGAATGTATATAAATACACAGGCATTTGTAAATATATTTTCGAGATTTGAAAACAAATGTAGTTGACTTTGTACGTGGAGTCTGCATTTGTGGATCCATTTTTTGCTTTCGTGTCGATGACGTAATTGTGAGACAGTTCTACCGCAAACCACGATTCGCAAATAAATGCCACCGGATTTGAATACAAATAGCCTTCACTGGACATCCAGCAGATGGCAGTGTTGAGCAGCTTGTCGGTAGTTGCTCTTTAGTAAATGAGACTACAGTGGTCCCTCGCTCTATCGAGCGTGGGACCACATATCCATGTGCGAAAGTCGAGTGGAAAGTGACCTGGATATCATTTTGGGCAAAACTCAGGCCACCGCTAACAGTGCCGAACTGACTGACTACGTACAACGCCTCTGAGCACCAGCCTATAATAAATTCAATATCCTCAACACGGACGGGCCTGGCCCGGACGCCACACGGCGGGGGGAGGGGGGCACTCGCGCGTGGAGAGGGGACAGTGGGTCTTCCCCATCACGCCTAGCGGACGAAGCCGACCCCGTCCTAGAGAGCTGTGGAGTATTGGCGACGCATTGATAGCCATGCCCCGAACTCCGGGGCGGACTGATTTTGGAGCCGGGGTGAAATGCAACCAACCCTTGTGAGGGCGGGTTAGCGGGGGAAAATCCTCATGGTCCAGGATATTGAATTTATTTGGCAAAGCTGCTGGACTAGAGATGATCGGGGCTTTAGACCTAGCCCCTCACTGAAGTGCTCGTACCTGATCAGGTGGTGAGGGCTGGTGCTCAGAGGCGTTGTACGTAGTCAGTCAGTTCGGCACTGTTAGCAGTGGCCTGAGTTTTGCCCAAAATGATATCCAGGTCACTTTCTACTCGACTTTCACACATGGATATGTTGTTCCAAAACAACGCATATCCACGTGCACGTGTCCGTGCGCACCCCCCCCCCACACACACACACACATATACTAAAGAGCAGCTATGGACAAGCTGCTCAACACTGCCATCTGCTGGATGTCCAGTGAAGGCTATTTGTATTCAAATCCGGTGACATTTATTTGCGAATCGTGGTTTGCGGTAGAACTGTCTCACAATTACGTCATCGACACGAAAGCAAAAAATGGATCCACAAATGCAGACTCCAATACATTTGTTTTCAAATCTCGAAAATATATTTATAAATCTCGAAAATATATTTACAAATCTCGAAAATATATTTACAAATGCCTGTGTATTTATATACATTCTATCATTTATTTGTATGTCGCGTTTTTGTATTTGTATTTTGTGTTTGAATATTTATAAATGTATTTATATTTATATATATCTTTTTTTATTTATACAAATCTTTATGAGACAAAATTATCTCCATAGTTCAAAGCATATTATAATTTATATAAAGCATAAAAATATACATTGCAGTATAAATATTACAAATTACAAATATTTCATACTCTGATGTAAATGTAATCAGGCGCAGACTGTTAAAACCTTTCCACAAGGATTAACCTATTTCAATCAATATCTACAAGTCTGTTAATTAAATAGGCATCTCAGTGCTTTCATGCATTAAAGAGACAACAGTATTCTTTAAACATTAGCAAAAAATAAAATAAATAAAGACCAAGGAGAATGTTATAGACTTCTGGAGAGGCCCCACCCAGCACCTCCCACTGTCCATCAACGGTGCTGCTGTAGAGAGGGTGAGCAGCACCAAATTCCAGTGAGGACCTCTCCTGGACAGTGAATACTGCATCACTGGCAAAGAGGGCTCAGAAGCACCCCTATTTCTTCCACAAACTGAGGAGAGCTGGAGCCCCCCCACCCATCACGACCACCTTCTACCGAGGCACCATTGAGAGCGTCCTGACCAGCTGCATCACTGTGTGGTACGGGAGCTGCACTGAACAGAACAGGAAAGCCCTGCAGCGCATAGTGAATGCAGCTGGGAGGATCGCTGGTGTCTCTCTCCCCTCCCTCCTGGACATTTTTAACACCCGCCTCACCCGCAGAGCGTCCAGCATTGTGGGTGACCCGAGCCACCCCGCACATAGCCTGTTCAGCCTCCTGCCCTCGGGGAGAAGGTACCGGAGTCTCCGGGCCAACTCCACCAGACTGTCAAACAGCTTCATCCACCAGGCCATGGACTGTTGCACATTTACTACTGGAATTTACTACTGTTGTATTGTTGTTTACAACTGTTGTACTGGAATTATTACAGTTGCACATTTATTTTTATCTTTATTTTCAAAGCACATTCTATTGCACATATTACATGTACATTTCCCTGCTGCACATTTTGATGCACACTGCACATTTTGGACATCTGTAAATAGGTATTTATTTTCTTTTGCACTGCTTTTAGATTTTAGATTTTGTCTTAGATAGTTTTTGTATTGTCTTTATATTGTATTTTGTACACTGTCTTTTTGCACTGCTTGGCCAGAGAGAAACGAAATTTTGATTCACTGTTGAACACATATGGCAGAATTGACAATAAAGCTGATTTTGAAACAGAAACTTTGAAATACATGCATACATGTATGCACACATACATAAAGAACTACCTTTAACCAAATAACTAAACTGTGAGAATACACATAAGGGGTTTTAGAGGATTTTTGCGTGAATTATATAATGCTTAATTTGTTTCTGCGTGCAGTGTTTAAAGAGCCAATTACCCCGAAAGGGCATTAACTGTAAGATTATTCTCTCAATACATCACAAGGACAGCCGGAGGTGTTGGGAAATGTGGAGGGGGTGCATCCTAGGCACTGTAAAGCAATTGCAGTTTATCTTAAGATGCGTGAAAAGTCCCTCAGTCGTCCAGGTAGAATCCATGATAAAAGGAGAAGTTCAATTTTGTCAACTGGACAGAGCTGACGAAGCCTCTCGGATGAGCGGCGAAACGTTTTCAACCAAACATGCTTTGTCCAGTTGACAAATTGAACTTCTCCTTTTATCATCAATTGCAGTTTAATATGTTTATTTACACTGTAATAACAAAGAGTAGAATATAGAGTTCCTCAGTCGTTCAGGTAGAATCCCTGGCAAAGGAGACATTCAGTTTGTCAACTGGGCAAACGTTTATTTTGGTTGAATATGTTTCATCCGACCTGCTTCTTCAGTTCTGGTCAGACGCTGGAGGACATGGCGTATATCTGCCAGGGAGGAGCTAAACTGAAACGACTCTGAAAGTAAGATAAGATAATCCTTTATTTGTCCCACAATGGGGAAATTGCAGTGTCACAACGCAAGTTTCAGAAACAGTTGGAAAAAAGAGCATGCATCAGAAATTAAGATAAATAATAAGTATGTACAATCAACTAAAAAAACACAACACGGTAAGGTTAAAGGCACAGGAACGCTGCACAATAAATGTCTTTGGTTCTGAGCAGTGAACAAACAAACAGCAGTTAAAGTGACTCCAGTTCAGTAATATATAATATCAATACAATAAAGTGACTCAGATGATTGTGTACAGTGCAGTGATGGACAGTGGTTGTTACACAAATAAGTAGCAGGTAAAGTGACTTTAAATAATATTGCACATGTAATTATTACTATGGAGATGACACATGGTTGCTATGGAGATGAACATGACTAGCATTGATCATTGTACAGTCTGACAGCAGCAGGAAGGAAAGATCTGCAAAATCTCTCTTTAACACAGTGAGGGTGAATCAGTCTGTCACTGATGCTGCTCTCCAGAGCCGACAGAGCGTCCTGCAGGGGGCGACACTCATGGTCCAGCATAGACATGAGTTTAGCCAGGACCCTCTTGTCCCCAACCTGCTGCACCGAGTCCAGAGGACAGCCCAGGACTGATCTGGACTTCCTGATGACCTTGTCCAGTTTCTTCCTCTCCCTCTCTGTGACGCTGCTGCTCCAGCAGACCACACCATACAGGATGGCTGATGCCACCACAGAGTCATAGAAGGTCTTCAGGAGTGGCCCTCTCACTCCGCAGGACCGCAGTCTCCTCAGGAGATAGAGCCGACTCTGGCCCTTCCTGTACAGTGCATCTGTGTTATGAGTCCAGTCCAGTTTATTGTTCAGATGAACACCCAGGTACTTGTAAGAGTCCACTCTCTCAATGTCCCTTCCCTGGATGTTCACTGGTGGGGGGGCAGTAGAATGGCGTCTGCAGAAGTCCACCGCCATCTCCTTGGTCTTACCCGCGTTGATGAGAAGGTGGTTCCGCTGACACCAGTCCACAAAGTCCTGCGTTAGTCCTCTGTACTCCGCGTCATCATCGTCTGTGATGAGACCAATGATGGCGGAGTCATCGGAGAACTTCTGCAGGACACAGCTGTCCGTGTTGTGTCTGAAGTCTGCAGTGTAGAGGGTGAAGAGGAAGGGCGCGAGGACCGTGCCCTGGGGCGCCCCCACACTGCAGGTCATGAGGTCAGACACACAGTCCCGGGCTCTCACAAACTGGGGCCGGTTTGTGAGGTAGTCCAGGATCCACTCAGCCAGGTCACAGTCCACTCCTGCCTACTCCAGCTTGTCCCTCAGGAGCAGCGGCTGGATGGTGTTGAACACTGGAGAAGTCGAAGAAAAAGATTCTCACAGTGCTGCCGGGCCTCTCCAAGTGGGACAGCGAGCGATGCATCAGAGAGATGATGGCGTCCTCTACTCCGATGCCGGGCCGGTACGCGAACTGCAGCGGGTCCATCGCCGAGCTCACCGTGGAGCGGAGGTGAACCAGGACGAGCCTCTCCAGAGTCTTCATCAGATGAGACGTGAGAGCCACTGGCCTGAAGCTGTTGAGGTCTTTGGCGTGCGGTGTCTTGGGCACAGGTACCACACAGGAGGTCTTCCAGAGCTGTGGCACCACCTTCAGCTTCAGGCTCAGGTTGAAGACATGCTCCATAACTCCACACAGCTCATCTGCACAGGACTTAAGGAGCCTGGGGCTGATCCCGTCTGGTCCAGCAGCTTTTCTACTCCAGTTCTCTCCTAACCTGAGCTGTTGTGAAGGACAAAAAGCGAAGGCATGTGCTTGGGGTCTGGCTGAGTACTTGATGTGGATTCGGGGGCTGGGGGGATGAGGCAGAGGTGTGAAGAGGTGACAGACTGGGCCATTGTGCAGGGGACAAGGTGAGCCCATGCAGCGGTGCGGGGGGAGGGGTGAGTGAACGATCAAACCTCAGGAAGTGTGAATTCAGATCGTTCACCCACTGTTGATCTCCCTCTGTCTGGACGGGCGGAGGATTGAAGCCAGAGACACTCCAGACTCCTCCACACCTCCCTGACATTCCACTGCTGCAGCTGCTGTTCCAAAACACACTTAACACACTTACTTTACAGTTTCTGTTTGTTAGCTACGCCTAGTGAACTGCACTGAGTAACCATTCAGGCCCATAATGAGTGCTTTCACACGTCAGGACCTGACCTGGCTATACCTATTGTTTTCTTTGTTTTAGGTTTGAGGATGGAGTTGTAGATGGGAGACAGATGATGTCTGAGACCTCCATTTCTGTTCAAGGATGGAACAGTGTATTTAGCTCCTCTCTTTAGGCATATATAGGCAGTGTCCACCAGCATCTGACCAGAAGAAGCAGCTTGGATGAGCTGCAAAACATTTTCGACCTAAATAAACGTTTGTCGAGATGACAAATTGAATTTCTCCTTTGCCAAAGAGTTGAATAGGAAATATAAACCATGAAACCAGTCACATTATGCTTTGACCACAGGTAACAGTAATACATAATATCAAATCCTATCACTGGTGCAGTAGGATATAGTAATAGATTGCAAATTAATTTTTGGGTCAAACTGAGGCAAGCTTGAGGATTTAAGAGCCAACTTAAAGATCCCATGACATGGTACTTCTTGATGCTTTTATATGGCTCCTTAATGGTTCCCTAATACTGTAAATGAATCCTTCTTCAAAATCAACACTCAGTGCATGAGAAACAGAGATAAGATGAGAAAGAGTCATAAATATCTCTCTCAAACACTTTATTCTGGGTGTTGTTGCTTGAATGCAAATGAGGAGAAAAGAGCTGGCCTATAGTAGAGGGTGGGGGCGTGGCCAAACTCCCCGCTCTCCGCTCTCAGCTGATCCATTTCCGTGTTTTTGCACGGGGGGAGAGATTTGAAGCGTTCCATTGAAAAATAAACAAATTTCCACAGAAAATAAAATTAAACCACTGCTGTTCAAAGGTCCAGAGGCTCAGATAAAGGACTTCCGAGCCTAGAAACACTCGGACGTGCCTCCAGGCAAATAAAAAAACGCATTTTGCATTGCTTAGCGCATTCACAGTCCAAACTCTCTGGGCGTGATTTACAGAGACGCTGAGTACAGACAGACGAGGGTGGAACTGCATTTGCATTTCTTTTTTCGATCTGACGTCAATAAGGTGCCTTGTTCAAAATCGCCCGTTTGAGCTCCGATTTTTTGTAACGCAGAAAAGGATCGCAAATGCTCAGTTTAGACATTTCACAACTTTTAACAACTTAACAACTTTTGAACATTAACGTTCAAAAACCTCAGAAAGTGAAAATTTCATGCCATGGGACCTTTAAATAACTGATAGTTAAACTGTGACTGAACAGTGGTAAATCATAACAACAATAGGCCTTAAGAACAGACAAGATCATGTAGTTAGCTCTGGCTTTGCTAGATATTGAATATAGATTTGAATCACACACCTAAAAAACAAATGTTACAGAAAAAGTTCATGGTCAGCAAGGCATGCATATCATTAGCCAAAACAATAAATTCAAACTAAATTAAACTCCTGGAAGTAATACTGGGTCACTACTGATAAATTCATCTAATACATCTTGTGTGTCAGTCAGATTTTTTTGTTGAGAATTATCAGTTCAGATGTTGAAATTTTGCATAATATTTATTAACTAGGAATTCATTGAGGTGTGTAAATCACAAACTCTATACAGTAAGCATTATATAATTAGGTAGTAAAGCCAGGGTATATCTGACACTGCATGCATTCATATAGTGTAGTGTTGGTCTATAGGCTGTACCTCACTCAAACCTCTACACTTCGGACTGCTGAGTTTGCTGGTCCCTTTGTCAGGTTTGAGCTGCTGTTATCAGCAAAAACACACACAGACATTTGAACCATTGTGAGGACATTCATTCACATAGTGCTTCCCCCTTACACCCCTTACACCATGATAGCATCATCACAGTATTAAAGTTTGAACCCTCAACCCCAAACTAACCTGGGCTGATCCAAAACAATAGGTACAGCAACAAGGGCAATTGCAACTGCTTAACTATTATATTGTCAGAAGCCAATCCATTGCTTATGTCTGTTATGCCTATGTTGTTGTTTGAAATTTAATAGAAATAACAATAAGCAAGGTCATGGCAAAAGGAGAAATTCATTTTGTCAACTGGACAAGATGGTGACGAGATGTTCTGTATTTTAAAGCTGCTTCTTCAGTTCAGGACTGAAGAAGCAGTTTGGATGAGCTGAAAAACGTATTCGACCAAATAAACTTTTGTCCAGTTGACAAATTGAATTTCTCCTTTTGCCATGGATTCTACCTGGACGACTGAGGGATTCTACACAATAAGCAAGGCCATAATTAAGGCTGAAATTCTTTATAGGTACTGTGGTAATATTGCAATATAGTAAATATTTTGTGAATTATTTTTTGCTACGTTGTTTTACAGCATCTGGGTGAGAAATAGCAATGATTTGTCTTTGTATTAATTATCTTAATATTCCCCTGATAAAAGACACTAGAAAAAGAATAAATTGTTTTTTCTAGTGTTTCTGAGGCCTCTAAAAGGAACTGTGCACTGTAATATGAAGCTGTCAGTTGCAGCTGCCAGTGTGTCACTGCAGTCTGTATGTAGTTTTCAAACTAGTCTGAAATTCAAATTAATTCTGTCTACAGGCTGTAATGCAAAAACACATTGTTCAATTTAGATGTATCAATGCTGAACAATCAGTGTACCATTATTATGTGTTGTCCCCCTTTGCAAAGAATTAAAATCAAACCTTACTCAAACCATTTCAATTTCATTCAACAGTTAAACAACATTTTTCCACAACAAAGTATAAATATACTTCTACCTGGACCTGAAGACCTGAGGGCAAAGCCTTCATGAGATCATTCCAAACAATCACTCACACAAGCTATGCCCCTTGTGTGGAGCTGAAGCTCAGTGTTAATTCCTCAGAGAAAGACAATGGATGCCAAAACAAACTGCTGACACCAGTCCAGGCTGTGGACCGGGCGTATCTGCCTGAGGCCAACGGGGGTATATATACCCCCACAATCAGACCATACACAGACTGTTCAGTGGGACACTGCGACGCTCCAATCACCATTTTGGGTAGGTCACAAAGTTAGACAAACATCACAGAAAATGCCACATCTACTCCAGAGGGGCTGCTATTAGAAGACCAAATGTCTTGACTAATTTAGTGACTAAAGTAAATATAAGAAATATTGTTATCATGAATTAATTTCTGTAACTCAAAAGTCAGATACTAATAACTAGTTAATTACAGACTATATCATCATAATAAAAAAATAATTATGTTTTTTTTTTATGTTTTCACAGGTTATTACTGATAAAAAAGGACAAAATGGCTCACACAAACACCATGCCCATGGGTCCCTGGAAGGTGAGCCAAGTAACAAACAAAGTTATGAAACTGTTTGGAGAGTTTGAAGCTAAACCATTCCTGTCTCTTTCCAGATCACCGTCTATGATCAGAGGAATTTCCAGGGCAGACGTATGGAGTTTACCGCTTGCTGCCAGAACATCATGGAGTGTGGAATGGAGAACATCCGCTCCCTGAAGGTCGAGTGTGGCGCGTACGTGTCTCTACTATCTTTAAGTCTGTTCGTCTTCATCTCTAAAGATCAAACATGTCCCTCCAATGTCTTTCTTGTGTCTTTTTGCAGCTGGGTGGGCTATGAGCACTCTAGCTTCTGTGGGCAGCAGTTCATCCTGGAGAAGGGAGACTACCCATGCTTTGAGTCCTACATGGGCAGCAACTCTTACCGCATCGAGAGGATGATCTCCTTCAGGCCCATTTGCTGTGCTGTGAGCAACAACTCCTCTTTTTCACTCATATTTAACATGAGTTTAACATTTTTAGCATGAAGTTAATGTGTGTTGTTCCTCTAGAACCACAAGGACTCCCGCATGACCGTCTATGAGCTAGAGAACATGATGGGACGTCAATTTGAGCTGTGTGACGACTACCCCTCTCTGCAGGCCATGGGCTGGATGCACAACGAGGTTGGCTCCATGCACATCCAGTGTGGCGCGTAAGTAATCTTTAAAGAATATTTTTAAACACCAGTTTGACGATTAGTTCTCATCCAGTTTTGGTAATGCATTGTCTATAAATGCTTGTAACTTGAGTTGTATTATGACATTTTCATGTAATTTTGCCACAGGTTTGTGTGCTACCAGTACCCTGGTTACCGTGGATACCAGTACATCATGGAGTGTGACTGTCACGGAGGCGAGTACAAGTGTTACCGTGAGTACGGCACCCATGCCCAGACCCCCCAAATTCAGTCCATCAGAAGGATCCAGCACTGAGAGAGAAGCACCCACCCACTTCTCCACACCCCTCCTCACCTCGCTCCAGCACTGCAACCTCTTCCCAAAATATGTCCTGGCTCCACTGGTGCGGCTGGTCCAGTCTGCCCGGTCCTGAGCTGGACTTCAGGTGCTCACTGATGTCAGCTGATCACAGCACTTGGGCTTTTATTTTTTAGAGAAACATCACTGAAAAGGCAAAAGACAGAAAAAGGACATTTCTGAGATACAGATGTATCACAGACCTCACCTGGCTCAGAGCAGAAACTCCATCTGCTCCACCAATGGCAACAAACGTCATTGGCTTTTACATCAATCACTTTGAGTTTGCTGTTAATGTGATATCCATGAATGCCTTTGTACAAGATGATGAATAAAGATCATGAGCAAACATCAACATTGAAAATGAAAGTCATGCATTTTAACCATATATGACTCCTTTCATTCTTTATTTGTTATGAAAATGGTAGCGCACGATGGTAAAAAGGACAATTTAAAGCTGTTTGTTTTAAGAGACGAATAGCATGATTAGCAAGATTTGGTATGCATTGAAATTCCTAATAATTTCATCTCACCTTTAGAGAACAATGTGATGCTATGTTGTTAAATGTGTTATAATCCCTTAGCTGCTTTGGTGGAAATAAACATGTGATTACCATAGGACAGGTACTGGGGTTCTGTTTCTGCTAGGGATGGCCGTCTTGAACCAGGCGATTCGGCACTGCGTCGAAGCCCGAAAGCGCACGCACTTCAAAACACTGTTTCATAACACGATTCGAAACCCCTATGTCACGTGACTAGTGTTTCATGAACCCTCGTTTTTTCACACGTGCTTCACCAGGGGGCGATGTGTCGAAGCTGGGTTTTATTGACAGAGGTTTGATGGACAGAGGTTTTATTGACAGAGGTTTGATTGACAGAGGTTTGATTGACAGAGGTTTGATTGACAGAGGTTTGATTGACAGAGGTTTGATTGACAGAGGTTTCACCGAACCACTGAACTGAAGTTTAAAAGACGTGCTCGTGTTTCTGTCCTTTGTGGGTTTTGTGAGAGGAGAGACACAACTGCGATTTTGTCACATATTGATGTATTTTGAGAAAGGCGAGTTATTTAGGTGACAGACAGAATCTTCAACTTAGTTAGGGTATAGACATTACATTGACACATAGTTAGCGTAGTGACACATTCAAAAATACACTCACACTTAGCAGGGCTCTCAAGTTTTGAAGATTGAGCGGGGACCTGGTTTAGTTTTGGTTAAGTCCTGGTTTAGTCCTGGTTTAGTCCCGGTTTAGTCCTGGTTTAGACCCGGTTTAGATCTGGTTTAGTCTTGGCTTAGTCCTGGTTTAGACCTGGTTTAGTCCTGGTTTAGACCTGGTTTAGTCCTGGTTTAGTGCCGGGTTAGTCCCGGTTTAGTCCTGGTTTAGACCTGGTTTAGTCTTGGTTTAATCCTGGTTTAGTCCCAGTTGAATCCTGGTTTAGACCCGGTTTAGACCTGGTTTAGTCTTGGTTTAGTCCTGGTTTAGTTCTGGTTTAGTCCTGGTTTAGTCCCAGTTGAATCCTGGTTTAGACCCGGTTTAGACCTGGTTTAGTCTTGGTTTAGTCCTGGTTTAGTTCTGGTTTAGTCCTGGTTTAGTTCTGGTTTAGTCCTGGTTTAGTCCCAGTTGAATCCTGGTTTAGACCCGGTTTAGACCTGGATTAGTCTTGGTTTAGTCCTGGTTTAGTTCTGGTTTAGTCCTGGTTTAGTTCTGGTTTAGTCCTGGCTAGGTCCTGGTTTAGTCCTGGTCTAGTCCTGATTTAGTTCTGGTTTAGTCCTAGTTTAGACCTGGTTTAGTCTTGGTTTAGTCCTGGTTTAGTTCTGGTTTAGTCCTGGTTTAGTCCTGATTTAGTTCTGGTTTAGTCCTGGTTTAGTCCTGGTTTAGTCCTGGTTTAGTTCTGGTGCAGTGTCACAACGCAAGTTTCAGAAACAGTAGGAAAATATGAGCATGCATTAAAATGAAGATAAATAATAATAATAATAATAATAATAATAATAATAATAATAATAATAATAATAATAATAATAATAATAATAATAATAATAATAAGTAGCCTATGTACAATCAACTAAAAAACACAACAGTGTAAGGTTAAAAGGCACAGGAACGTTGCACAATAAATGTCTTCAATTCTGAGCAGTGAACAAACAGCAGTTAAAGTGACTCCAGTGTAGTAATATATAATATCACTGCAATAAAGTGACTCAGATGATTGTGTACAGTGCAGTGATGGACAGTGGTGGTTAAATAAATAAGTAGCAGGTAAAGTGACATTAAATAATGTTACGGAAAAGTAGGTAGGTTACATGTGAAAGAGTTTTTTTCAAAAGCAGTAGGCCTAGAAAAGAAATAGGCTAAATCCATCCACAGCTAAGAAAATTATATTTTTGAATAAATCTTTTGAAAATCTTGAAGTGTAATACAAAAAGTAGTCTTTATTGTTTTATTTAATTAAAAACTAATTACAACAATAACACACATACACATTTTTATTTAACCTTTATTTAACCAGGAAAGTCCAATGAGATTAAAAACTTCTTTTTCCAAGGGAGTCCGAGCTAAGAGGCAGCAAAAAGTTATTATTATTATTATTATTATTATTATTATTATTATTATTATTATTATTATTATTATTATTATTATTTTATTTATTTTATTTATTTTATTTATTTTATTTATTTTTATTACTATTTTCCATTATTATTTTTATTACGTATTACTATTTGCACTATTTATTACTTACTTTATCCCCTCCCTGCCTGCATGCACTTTTTCCCTCTTGTCCAATTGTCCTGGAGCTACTGTGGCGAGTAAATTTCTCCTGTGTGAGATCAATAAAGGCTTATCTTATCTTATCTTATCTTTAAAAAAGGTTGCAATAGACCCCTTTACAGTTAATAATAATAATAATAATTCATTGCATTTATATAGCACCTTTCATAACACCCAAAGCTCTTTACAGTTCATTGTTCATTCACTCCACACTTGGTGGTGGTAAGCTACTTTCTGTAGCCACAGCTGCCCTGGGGCAGACTGACGGAAGCGAGGCTGCCAATCTGTGCCATCGGCCCCTCCGACCACCTCCAACACTCATGCACACACCACTTTCATACCAGGCAATGTGGGTAAAGTGTCTTGCCTAAGGACACAGTGACAGTTTTTTGCAACTGGCGCCCCACTGTGGCACCTGGAGTTAGTAAACAGACGTGACGTCACCGGCATGTGCGCGCACTGTTGACCCAGAATCAACCATGGCGGACCATAGTGGAGTATCTGAACGATAGGGAGAGCTACATTCAAAAGCTCACGTTGAGCAACGGGGTTTGACTACCAGATCCTTATGCGATCACGGAGTGGCAGTACGATCGCAGAAAGTGGCCAGATTTACAGTGGCCAGATATGGAGCGCTACCGCAGATCCTTCATCCCCACCGCCATCAGACTGTATAATTCTAACATATAGGCCAGACGTGCAATATCCTCCTTTTCATGTTGATGCTTGTTGTTACTATTATCATTATTACTATTTTCCATTATTATTATTATTACGTATTACTATTTGTACTATTTATTACTTACTTTATCCCCTCCCTGCCTGCATGCACTTTTTTTCCCTCTTGTCCTAATGTCCTGGAGCTACTGTGGCAAGTAAATTTCTCCTGTGTGAGATCAATAAAGGCTTATCTTATCTTATCTTATCTACTGTTATTTAGTGGAGAAGCCCAGCGTGTATACAAGAGAGAAAGTGCGCACATACAAATAATATATATCTTCTATAATATAATATGTTCAACCAAGAGCAACTGGACATTATTCTTTACGCTCTCAGGAAGCACTGTTGTGACTGTGCCAAGTGTTCGCACAGAAGCTGGTAAAGGGGTGTTCCAGTATTCTGCTCCCACAACTTGGAACAATCTACAAAAAGACTGGAAACTAAAGGAACTGGTCTCTATAGGACAGTTTAAAATCTTGCTCAAAGGTTTGGAACTGAAATCTATGGTTTGTAAATGTTTTTAATTCTGAAACATTTTATGGCTTGTAATTGCTTAAATTGTTTTGTAATTGTTTTGTAATTGTATTGATCTGAATTCAGTGATGACGTAGCTTTGAAACTGGTCTATACAATTCATGGCCGTTGTTTACAGACATTGCAAATACAAAAAGTTACATTTACACATACAATCAACCTTTAAAATTATGTACAAATCATGTAAAACAGTTACAAGTTAAGGAGGCTGTCTCAGATGTTCTCAGTGTGGATTTAAAGTCATTCAGTGATTAGTGCACATGGCTTATAACTTTGTAACTCGTGCACGCGCCTTGTTAAGTCGTGCACACGCGTTGTTAACTCGTGCACATGCGTTGTTATTTTATTTATTCACCTATGTCCCTTCCAGGGCACGGTTCTCCCTGGCCAGAGAGAAACGAAATTTCGATTCACTGTATGTTGAACACATATGGCAGAATTGACAATAAAGCTGACTTTGATCTTTGATAATTGAAACAGGTTAACCTGGGGGGGGCGTTGAAACATTCTGGATGTTGTTCTAACATATGGGCACGAGATCTCAATGTGGAGAGAGTTTTGAACTGTGTTTCAGCGCTCCGGCACAATCGCTTCAACTGCTTCAGTGTTTCATGGAGCCTCACTTTGCCCATCCCTAGTTTCTGCTACTTTCTGGGGCAACTTTTTCAATAATTTGGCCTCAAAACATGTGCTTACGCTTAATCGCCACACGAGGTCGTAATTTGAAATAGAATTGCGACAGTAGCCTTCACTTTACGGGAGTAGATGACATGTCAACAACAAACATGGCGTCGAGCAGCAGCGGCTACTGGGAAGGTACATGTTTAAACTGAGAGTTTTATAGTTTATGGATTTGTATACAGGTTAGATAATGTCCAAATGCCAACAAAAGGCTAATAGCATATATTTTATGCCGTAGCTTACTTTTTAGATAACGTTAAATAAAAGCGTTACAACCATAGACTGTATAAAACCAGGTTCTACAGGTAGCGTGTAATGC
The DNA here is from genome assembly GCA_036785185.1 of Paratrypauchen microcephalus. Classification (NCBI taxonomy): domain Eukaryota; kingdom Metazoa; phylum Chordata; class Actinopteri; order Gobiiformes; family Gobiidae; genus Paratrypauchen; species Paratrypauchen microcephalus. Next base: position 2,998,861 of record JAVJIX010000120.1, on the reverse strand, counting down.
TGTTGCTCACGTAAGTGTATAAATCGTTACTAACAGAAACAAGTTTAAGAAGTTGTTTGTCTGGTGTTTTGGGTTTGTGCAGCATTTAATTATTACATTTGTAATGATTTGTCTAAATGGGTAATCCATCTCATAAGAGCAAAAAATAGCATGGGATATGTAGAAAACCTGTGCTTTATTTCAATTAAAAATGAACAAAAGCATTACAACAAAATGTCCAGTAAAAATGCGCAGTAAAAAGATTGTTGTATTATTATAATAATAATAATTGTTATTGTTATATATATTTTGTTGTAATATAATTTTGAGTTGATAAGGGGCAGATATTATAAGCTTATGCTTCTTTCTGTTCCCTTTTCATTCATATTTTATTTAAGTTATAATTGTATAGATGCAATTGTGTTGCATCTGTTATTTTGTTTTGTTTTAATGAATGAAATAAATGAAAATGAAATGTCCATCTTTCAAGTTCCACGATATTTAGCTATTTATTGAAATGAGGGATGTCAACAATTAATCGACTTACGATTAATTGTCCATCAAGACGTTGGTCGAACAAAATGCATTAATTGTAATTAATCACTAATTGCGGACATGTGCACCCGCGTGGTCACGAAACAAGGCAACCGCGCACCGCACTCACTCAACGGCACTGCCCGGTGTACGCGCGGGCCTCGCACGTACACCGGGGCTGCTGAGCACGAGATCGAACCGCGGCGCCCGGAATGCGTAGTCTCAGCCCGAGCCACAAACCAGCCGCACGAAACCAGCAGCGGCACGTGGTGGTTTAATCCTGGTTTAGACCTGGTCCAGTCCTGGTTTAGTCCAGGCCCAGTCCAGGTTTAGACCTGGTTTAGACCTGGTCTAGACCTGGTTTAGTTCTGGTCTAGACCTGGTTTAGTCCACGTTTAGTCCTGGTCTAGTCTCTTAGCCAATCAGGACGCAGAACACAATGTTACACTATAAAAAAAAAAAAAAAAATCCGCGATAGAGCGAGGGATTACTGTATTTTGTTATTCAGCATCAATACATTTGTCTGCTTTTTACTAAGGAATAATTAATTGAGGAATATACAATATAATAATACTATGATATATTTTTGACTCAGTGTTATGTTACTATAGTTTATATTCTTAAAGACTCTATTGAAACACTAAAATTCAGGTGAAAAACGCCGCTTATCAGTTAATCGTTAATCGATCGATAAGGTCAATCAACTATGGATTAATGAATTAATCGATAATTTGCATCCCTAATTGAAATGACTCTTAAAACACAGAAATTTTAATAAAATACAGCTTTTAAAAAAAAATTAGTAACAGTTACTATTTTAAAGCACTGAAAGTTCTGTTCTCCTTCAGGTTCTTTCATTCTTTTATTGACTGTTTTGTCTTCGCTACAGTCTCTTGGCATATCAGGCATACAGCAGCTGATAAGTATTGTGTGAAAAAATATTTACTTGTCCACTCCTTATTAAACACTTTTCTTTTCTTAGCTCCGCTCATCTTTACAGGAGGGCTGAGGGGTCAAAGAGTAAAGCACAAACGTGGAGTAATACGCCTCAACAAAGGACAATGTATCTAGTGCGCCAGCTGTTGGAAAACGCCAGAATTGCAGGGAAACTAAAATATTAAAACATTAATAACAAGATTTATTAATATAATTTCTTCAAGTTCGGCGGGCCGGATTAAAAGGCTTAAAGGAAAAGTAACGTTTTTTTACAATCTGAGCCTTATTTCGGTAATAAAACAAGTTGTTTTACTCACCCATAGTAATTTGGTGTCATATGGAGCACTTCCAGAGATGTTTAGATTTGCGATCTCCATCATGTGAGTTCTCGGGGCACTTATTTGCGGTCTCCAAATAACACAAACTTTAGCACTTTTCAAATCATAGAAGCCCGATGTCTTAGTCTACGATTTCGTTTGGTCAAAAGTGGCCTGTAATCCGAGATTTAGCCATAGTTTCGAGTAGATGAGGAGGCCAGTGCGCATGTGCGGACTGTGCTCTCAGCTCCCGGGACCCAAACATGAAAAGTAAAGCTGTAAACTATGGATAAATCTCGGATTACAGGCCACTTTTGCTTCAAACGAAATCATAGACTAAGACATCGGGCTTCTATGATTTGAAAAGTGCTAAAGTTTGTGTTATTTGGAGCCCGCACGGGGCATATTACATGCTTGGGGAATATATTATATGACCCGAGCTATGGCTAGAAGTCGCGCTAGGCTAACCGCAAATCTAAAACATCTCTGGAAGTGCTCCATATGACACCAAAGTGCTATGGGTGAGTAAAACAACTTGTTTTATTACCGAAATAATGCTCAAATTGTAAAAAAACGTTACTTTTCCTTTAACGGGCCGCATATGGCCCCCGGGCCGTAGTGTGCCCATGCCTGATCTAAGCTCAGTTCTAAGTTAAAGAGCCTCAGCTGACCTCTGACGCTGAGTCGTCTCTCAAACAAAGTTAGCCTACGTTTTCCCGCACTTCATAAAATATATACATCTTTGAGAAATGTTTATTTAAATGCATTTATAGATTTATTAATGAACTATGGGACAGACGATGCATTATCAAAATTGATCTACAACAAGACAACTATGAGTGGTAGGAAACTAAGTTAGCTCTTTTAGGCCTACTAAAATATTTTAACTTCAATTCAAGATGACTTTGTAGTATTTCCATAAATCCGTTTTTTTGTTGTTGTTTTTTTTTAGATCTACGGAAGCAGGCGCGTCAGCTGGAAAATGAGTTGGACCTGAAGTTGGTGTCTTTCTCCAAACTCTGCACAAGTTACAGCAGTGGCAACAATGGCCCGGGCATCAACCAAAGAGCAAGGGACAGGTTGAGCAGTCAACTATTCCTAGTACTCAATGAATGATACATGTTTTTGATGCTTTAAAAAACAAAAAAAAAACAAAACTTGCAATCTCTCATTTGTATGCTTTACCTTTTACTTAGGTCTGATTCTACTGGGTCGTCTCATGACAATTTGATGGTGGCCATGACCACTGAGATTGAGCAGCTTCTTGCAAAAGTAGGCCCATTGATCTAGTCATTGATGTCTATACAAATAATTAAATTAATATTGTACTTTTTTTGTTGCTAAACTGCTTTACTTGTTTGCTTGCCTTGCTCATTTTACAGTTAGCCTCTGTAAATGGCAAAATGGCAGAGTTCACAGCAGGAACTTTGCCTCATAACGCAGCTTTGATGCACACCTTACAGAGACACAGAGACATTTTACAGGTTTGTGGGGTTTTTATAGCCTAGTCTTAAAGGTCCTATATTACAGAGAATTGAATCTTGTGAGCTTTAAAGGAAAAGTAACGTTTTTTACAATTTGAGCCTTATTTCGGGGCATTCCCCGAGCATGTAATATGCCCCGTGCGGGCTCCAAATAACACAAACTTTAGCACTTTTCAAATCATAGAAGCTCAATGTCTTTAGTCTAGGATTTCGTTTGAATCAAAAGTGGCCTGTAATCCGAGATTTATCCATAGTTTACAGCTATGCATTTCATGTTTGGGTCCCGGGAGCTGAGAGCACACTCCGCGCATGCGCACTGGCATGCGCATCTACTCGAAACTATGGCTAAATCTCGGATTACAGGCCACTTTTGACCACACAAAATCGTAGATTAAGACATCAAGCTTCTATGATTTGAAAAGTGCTAAAGTTTGTGTTATTTGGAGCCCGCACGGGGCATATTACATGCTCGGGGAATGCCCCGAGCTATGGCTGTAAGGCACGCTAGGCTAACGGCGTTAGCCTAACGCTAATCTAAAACATCTCCGGAAATGCTCCATATGACACCAAAGTGATATGGGTGAGTAAAACAACTTGTTTTATTACCGAAATAAGGCTCAAATTGTAAAAAAAAACGTGACTTTTCCTTTAAGCTGAGAATGTTGTTACCTCCTCCAAAACATAAGTGAGTTGTGTTTTGTTTCAGTGACACAGTAGTCTTGGTTTATTAGTCTGTCTACAGCTCCAATGCTCAAAATGCTCTAATCAACTTGTGAAGTCACGTAGTAGTAGCTTTCAGGTTAACAGCTTTTACCTTTAGTTCTGTAGTAGTAGATTGGCAATTCCATGACTGAAATGTGTTGAGTTTAAAAACACAGTGGAGCATTTCCTTTATTGCCACATGACATCACAAGGTGGATCAGAGTGAACTCAGCCTAAATATGCAGGATCTGTGTGTTAAACATGTTTGAATGAAACAAAACACAATTCCAGGTATGTTTTTGATCAGGAAACAACATTATAATGTATAATCAGAAAATTGTACAATATGGGCCCTTTTAAATAAAGATTATTGATTATCTTTCTTCTTTTAGGACTACACAAATGAGTTTCATAAAACCAAGACCAACTTCTTCAGCCTTCGGGAAAGAGAGGATCTGCTAGGCTCTGTTCACAGAGACATTGAGTAAGAAGAACCTTTTAAACTATGTTTGCTCATCTTTTAACAGCCTGGCAGATCACCTACAGCAGCCAGCCTTACCATTGCCATTCCCATTGTTTCCTTGGGCAACACTCTTCACCCACTTTGCAATGACAGATTTTATTAGCTATTCACTTATTTGTTACTCACTTCACTTTTTTATTTTATTTTTTTTTTAGCTTATGTACAATTAGATACTCAATGAATATTATTTATTAGTACTCAACATACAGTGCATCACAGGAGTTTGGAAACAAAAAAACTTATTGGTTATTTTTCAGAAGAGTAAAAACAGATTAAGTGAATTTCAACAGATTTTTGATGTTGAATTTTTATTGAAAGATGGAAAATTGCTCAAATACAAATTAATAATAATAAAAAAAACAACTGTACAAAATTACTTATGACCCAAATTATATCTTCATCTTAAATTTTATAGCTATAATCCTCCTTTTTCACGGTAAAATACTGTTGAGAGATTCACTTTTTCCCTATACTTCAGCAGTGGATCATCAGTCTTTCTTTTGGTACATATAAAACATGTTTTCTTTAATATATGCTATTTTGTTCTTACTTTATATGACCATTTTTTTATGTAACCAATAGGGGGCTCACTTGTGCCTTTCAGTTTCATCCTTTGATCATTATGGTTCTCATGTTTCAGGCTATAGAAGGGTACCTCCTCCTGTTGCAGCTCTCTGTCTGTATCTCTGCCTTCTCTGGGGAGATCTCTCTAAGTGCCTTCTCCAGTAAATCAAACCACAAGGCTTTCATTCGGCCCAAGCCTGGGGAGAGAGCCCTTACGTCACGTCCAACTCACTCTGGCCAGGTCTTGATGTGAGAGGAGGAAACCATAGATGATGATGACTAATTATAAAAATACCAATAAAGTATACATTAGTTTCTAAACAGGGAGTTAAAGATAATTTGTTTGTTGCAATAAGTCTGTGACCTGGTTTAGTCTTGGTTTAGTCCTGGTTTAGTCCTGGTTTAGACCTGATTTAGTCTATGTTTAGACCTGGTTTAGACCTGGTTTAGTCCTGGTTTAGTCCTGGTTTAGTCTTAGTTTAGTCCTGGTTTTGACATGGTTTAGACCTGGTTTAGTCCTGGTTTAGTCCCGGTTTAGTCCTGGTTTAGACCTGGTTTAGTCCCGGTTTAGTCCTGGTTTAGTCCCGGTTTAGTCCTGGTTTAGACCTGGTTTAGTCCCAGTTTAGACCTGGTTTAGACCTGGTTTAGTCCTGGTTTAGACCTGGTTTAGTCCTGGTTTAGTCCTGGGCCCCTGCTGTCAGCTAATCTGTCCCTTTGATGCAGAAATAATACGATAATATGACTCACCCCATAAGAACGCGGTCAGCTCCGTTGTAACAGTTTGCTGTGTTGTCGATAGTTTGGTATCCATGCGCATCGCGTATATCCACAGACTTTAATTATCCGGACCTCCGGAGAAAGGGACATATCCCGAACGTATCGGCGAATTTCGACGAAAGGTGAGGGATTTTCATGCCTGCGAAGCACGTAGCAATCCCACCACTTTTGTCTGCGACTCCGCACCAACACGTTCATACGGATGCTACCACTGCCCCACAAAACGCTGTGGCCAAAAACGTTGTTCTTTTCCTTCTCCGTCTCCTCCTTAAAACAAATAAGCTGTACATGTTCTGGCTCCGGTACACAGCAACTTTAGGCTACTTCCGTAAACACTGAGCATGCTCGCTGCGTGACCTCGTCGTGTCCTCCAGGGCGCATGCGCAAAAAATCGGATTTCACATCGTAGATCGCAATCGACGTATTGAGCACCCCTTGTTTATAGTATGTTGATATTGTAATGGTCATGAGCTCTGGGTAATGACCGAAAGGACGAGATCGCGGATACAAGCGGCCGAAATGAGTTTCCTCCGTAGAGTGGCTGGGCGCACCCTTAGAGATAGGGTGAGGAGCTCAGTCATGCGGGAGGAGCTCGGAGTAGAGCCGCTGCTTCTCCACGTCGAGACGAGCCAGCTGAGGGGGCTCGGGCATCTGTTTCGGATGCCTCCTGGACGCCTCCCTCGGGAGGTGTTCCGGGCATGTCCCACCGGGAGGAGGCCCCGGGGAAGACCCAGGACGGGCTGGCGGGACTAAGATAAGATAAGATAAGATATGCCTTTATTAGTCCCACAGTGGGGAAATTCCAGTGTTGCAACGCACAGATCAAGAACAGCACGAAAAAGTAACATGCAACAGAACAGTATAATAAATAAATAAATAATGGCCTAGGATAATTTAAAACTAGACCTAAAAATAGACTCTGGATTATAGTTGAATATTTGTAAGTGCAGATAAGTTGAATGACATGTTAACAGTGTTCGTTGTACAGTCTGACAGCAGCAGGAAGGAAAGACCTGCGAAACCTCTCCTTCACACAGCGAGGGTGAATCAGTCTGTCACTGAAGCTGCTCTCCAGAGCCGACAGAGCGTCCTGCAGGGGGTGAGACTCATGGTCCAGCATAGAGGTGACCTTAGCCAGGACCCTCTTGTCCGCCACCTTCTGCACTGAGTCCAGAGGACAGCCCAGGACAGAGCTGGACTTCTTGATGACCTTGTCCAGCCTCTTCTTCTCCCTCTCTGTGATGCTGCTGCTCCAGCAGACCACACTGTACAGGATGGCTGATGCCACCACAGAGTCATAGAAGGTCTTCAGGAGTGGCCCTCTCACTCCAAAAGACCTGAGTCTCCTCAGGAGATAGAGCCGACTCTGGCCCTTCCTGTACAGTGCGTCTGTGTTATGAGTCCAGTCCAGCTTATTGTTCAGATGAACACCCAGGTACTTGTAAGAGTCCACTCTCTCAATGTCCCTTCCCTGGATGTTCACTGAGGGGGCAGTAGAGTGGCGTCTGCGGAAGTCCACCACCATCTCCTTGGTCTTTCCTGCATTGATGATGAGGTGGTTCCGCTGACTCCAGTCCACAAAGTCCTGTATTAGTCCTCTGTACTCCCCATCATCGTCATCCTTGATGAGACCAATGATGGCAGAGTCATCAGAGAACTTCTGCAGGACACAGCTGTCCGTGTTGTGTCTGAAGTCTGCCGTGTAGAGGGTGAAAAGAAAGGGCGCGAGGACAGTGCCCTGGGGCGCCCCCACACTGCAGGTCAGGAGGTCAGACACACAGTTCTTGGCTCTCACAAACTGGGGCCGGTTTGTGAGGTAGTCCAGGATCCAGTCTGCCAGGTCACAGTCCACACCGGCGTTCTCCAGTTTGTCCCTGAGGAGCAGTGGCTGGATGGTGTTGAAAGCACTGGAGAAATCAAAGAAGAGAATCCTCACAGTGCTGCCGGGGTTCTCCAGGTGAGACAGTGAGCGATGCAGCAGGTAGATGACGGCATCCTCCACTCCGATGCCAGGCTGGTACGCAAACTGCAGCGGGTCCATCGCTGAGCTCACGGTGGAGCGGAGGTGGCCAAGGACCAGTCTCTTCAGTGTCTTCATCAGGTGGGATGTTAGAGCCACCGGCCTGAAGCTGCTGAGGTCTTTAGCGTGCGGTGTCTTAGGCACTGGTACCACACAGGAGGTCTTCCAGAGTTGTGGCACCACCCTCAGCTTAAGGCTCATGTTGAAGACATGCTCCACAACTCCGCACAGCTCGTCTGCACAGGACTTAAGGAGCCTGGAGTTTATGCCGTCTGGTCCTGCTGCCTTCCTCGGTCTAATCTTGAGCTCCTGTCTCACCTGGGCTGCAGAGAATGACAGTGGCAGGCTGGGGGGATGGGTGAGTCCATGTGTGGTGGAGGGCTGTGGAGCAGAGGTAAAGGTGCGAAGAGGAGCAGGGGTTCCCCATTGTCCAGCTGGGGAGGTGGGAGCTGGCAGCTGGGTGGGGGGGAGGAGGGGTGCCGGGTGATTGATCAAATCTCCTGAAGTGAGCATTGAGGTCATTCACCCACTGCAGGTCCCCCTCCGTCTGGGCAGGAGGTGCTTTGAAGCCTGAGATGGTCTTGAGACTTCTCCACACCCCCTGGATGTTCCTCTCCTGTAGCTGTCGCTCCATCCTCCTCTTATGGCTGGCCTGGCTCATCCTGATTTCTCTCCTCAGCCTCTTCTGTGCAGCCTTCAGCTCCTCCTTGGTCCCTGACCTAAAAGCTCTCTTCTTCTCCTTCAGCAGAGCCTTTATGTCAGGGTTAATCCACGGTTTATTGTTTGAAAAACACCGCACCGTTTGGGAGGGAACGATGTTTTCAAAACAAAAATTTATGTAGTCCGTGATGCATTCTGTCACTGCAATGACAGAATGCAATGGAGCAATGCAATGCAATGCAATGCAATGCAATGCAATGGAGACTATGTCTCCCGGCTGGCCTGGGAACGCCTTGGGGTCCCCCCGGAGGAGCTGGAGGAAGTGTCCGGGGTGAAGGAGGTCTGGACGTCCCTGCTTAGACTGTTGCCCCCGCGACCCGGCCCCGGATAAGCGGAAGAAAATGGATGGATGGATGGATGGATGATATTGTAATTTAAGACTATGTCAAACATCACACAGAAACTGCACAGTTTACACTGTAAACTCATATTGTAAAGTTACACTTTATTGTCCCACAAATGGAAATCAAGCACAGTTTTTGTATATATGTAAGTTTTACCAGTCAGAAACACTATAGTTGATATAGTTGCAACTTCTGAATCAACCTTTGTAATTATGTCTTGAAGCTCTGTTTTTTACACTATTTGAATCTTGTGTTTTCCTTTTGACTGAGACTACTCTTTAGAAATTAGAAAAGGCAAGTTAATTTCTAGAACATTATGTGTGAGCCTCCTTATTAATACACATAAATGCTCAAAAAAGTAAATGTTTTAGTATGTTTGTTTTTAATTTATATGGACATTGTGGAATGTCCCCTCAATATTCACATTTATGCTTCACACAGATCTGAATATTACCGATCATGTGGTAACTCTGATATAGTGTGCAGCTGTAGTATGTAATCAGTGAAAGGTTTAGCCACGATGAATTGGGGCCAGGTCTGAACAGGGTGGAGCTGATGTAAATAAGAAATGGAGGAGAGCATGGAGGGTCAAGATGAGCTAATTACTTAAAAGCCTTAAACGCAGGAAGTCCATAATCAGCAGTCATCAGTTAATAGGAACCAGTGAGACCTGCTTTCCACCATGTTTAAGTTGTTAATGGAGGGCATTATAGAGATCTTTGCATTATAATGTATAGCAGCCACAGTAATTCCAATTAGATCAGAGAACATCAACTTAATCCACAAACCAAAAGGATAGCAGTTCAATTCCAGCTCCAACCAGTGTACTGTATGCTGTTGGTGTGTTCTTGCTTATGATGGCCAGAAAGTTGTGACATTTTTGTCATTTGATTTAGTTTCTTGCTCTTTAGTTAAACTTTTTTTTTTTTTTTTTTTTTTTTTTTAAACCAAAATTTAAACATGGGGCCCTCAATTAATATATGGACAAGGTAGATTTTCAGTTAGGTATAGGTAAGTAATGACATATTCCTATTTACCAATTTTATTCAAGATCCCTAAGATTTAATAATTTTGCACAGTACAAAATGAAGCATTATATAAAATGCATCATACATTTTTGGGGCCAAGCACCGAAGGTGCGAGGCACCGTAGTGTTTCTACTGATTCTTACAGATTATTCTTCTACCCATGGGAGTCTATGGCAACCCCTAGAACCGTCTGGTAAAAAGTTGTGACATTTTGCATGCACATTCCAGCCAGTCTCCTCATTACCCACAGCAATTTATAGGCCCCCAGCCCCAACCGTCTAGCGGCACCAGCAGGTCAAAGTTGCAGGAATTTTCAGGAATTTTCTGCGTTGCTAGGCAAAGCAGAAATGTACCATTGATCTGTCTTTGATGTGTCTTTGATCTAGCCGAAGTGAGCTCATATCTCGGGAACCCTTCATAGGAAGCCTGGGAAGCCTGGCTAATAGACCCTGTCAGACCCTGTCAGACCCTGTCAGACTCTGTTAGACCCTGTCAGACCCTGTTAGACCCTGTCAGACCTTGTTAGACCCTGTTAGACCCTGTCAGACCCTGTTAGACCCTGTCAGACCCTGGCCTACATGCACCTTTGGTGCTTGGCCCCACATTGCTGCTTGCAGCTATATTCTTGTATTTGAATTTCAAAAGCCCTTCCAGTGAATCAATAAAACAATTGAATTCACTTTGCACTTACTTCTAATCTTTTAGATAAACCCAAAAGAGTGGCTATAGAAATGCCTGGAAATCCTCAGTATCTTAAAATCAAATGCATCTTGTAATGGGGATACAGTGATCTAAAAATGCAGTGCTCAGGCCTCAGTTGCTGCCAAGATTAAGTTTGATATCTCCTACTCTTGTTTTAAGGAAGTTTCAGAGCCGTATCTTCTTTCCGTCTGAAAGTCAATCTCATTTATTTTATCTGTGCTTTGTCCTTTCTCTGCAGGTCATACAAAAGCGGCTCTGGAGTCAACAATAGACGCACCGAGCTTTTCCTGAAGGAGCACGAACATCTCAGGAAGTAAGTTGTGTGAAATGAAAGTTGTTTATATAAGAAAATCAACCAAAAGGCCAAAGTGACTTTATGTAATTGTTGGTATAAGATTTTACCGTAAGATCAACTTAGCTAATTATCAGCCTTTGCCTATGTTTTATAATTCAAATACTAAATCACATTTAACATTTTATCAAGGTGTATGTACAAGTAATATTGTGTTTCATAGTTACTTTTGCACTTTCCTGTGTTTGGTTAAATTTGCCTGTCAGTCACAGAGCATGGCTGAAGCTGACCAATAAGAGAACAGAGTAGGAAAAAGTAGATGGCACGGCCTATGTGTCATGCCTGTGTGAGCACAGATCTGCAGAAATGCAACGAATCATGATATAACAGTTTCTTGGGAGATTCAGAGAATCTCATTTTGATACATCACAATAATTTATTGCTTACATTTCCTTGAAATTGTAGGTTAGTGCGTTCTGCATACTCTGCATCTCTGAATGTGTAACATGTCAAGAGCAATGTCTCGTTTTAATTTCTTAATTGACTTGTGCTGTAACATCTATAGTGGGGGAGGGGTCATGGGCTGACAAGACCAAAGGAATGCTCCAGAGAGTCTGAAATTTACAAGCCCCATAATTGTGGGAAAGAATAAGGTGAAAGAGCCATTATAGAAAATACAAGCTAACTAAAGGGAGAGGCTTATCTTTAAAATGAATGATACATACCCTTATTTACTCACTGCTACATGTAACATGATGGTGCACTGCATGTTCTGAAACTTTGCCATTAGAAACAATATTAACGTCTAAAGTCATTTGAACTACTACACTTTAAGTACTGCTGTTGTAAATAACTAATATTCACTTGCTGGGAAAATATGGACTATTCATTTGCCTGCCCTCTCTTAAATCGCTTGTCCATGTTACTAACCTGTAACTCACTTCATTAATATTATTAGGCACAGTGCTGCACATGGAGGGGATACAGAGACCATCAGAAATGGCTTCATTACATCTGGGAGTTGTCAATTGTAATTACCAGATCTTTATTTACAGTAACAAATCATATACACTCAACAAAAATATAAACGCAGCACTTTTGTTTTTGCTCCCATTTTTCCTGAGATGGACCCAAAGATCCAAAATTCCCTCCAGATACACAACACTACCATTTCTCTCAAACACTGTTCACAAATCTGTCCAAATGTGTGACAGCGAGCACCTCTGCCCCGCCGAGACAATCCACCCCACCTCACAGGTGCGCCACATCAAGATGCCGATCCGACATCATGACCAGTGCACAGGTGCGCCCCAGACTGCCCACAATAAAAGGCCACCCCGAAATGTGCATTTTATTTTTTGCTTTATTGGGGGTCTGGGGACTCAGAACCAGTCAGTATCTGGTGTGACCACCATTTGCCTCATGCAGTGCAACACATCTTCTTCTCATAGAGTTTATCAGATTGTCAGTTGTGGCCTGTGGAATGTTGGTCCACTCCTCTTCAAAGGCTGTTATGGACGAAGAACACAGGTGCATTTTATTGATGGCATTTTGAATGCACAGAGATACCGTGATGAGATCCTGAGGCCCATTGTTGTGCCATACATCCATGAACATCACCTCCTGTTTCAGCAAGATAATGCACGGCCCCATGTTGCAAGGATCTGTACACAATTCTTGGAAGCTGAAAATGTCCCAGTTCTTGCATGGCCAGCATACTCACCGGACATGTCACCCATTGAGCATGTTTGGGATGTGCTTGACCGGCGTATACGACAGCGTGTACCAGCTCCCACTAATATCCAGCAACTTCACACAGCCATTGAAGAGGAGTGGACCAACATTCCACAGGCCACAACTGACAATCTGATAAACTCTATGTGAAGAAGATGTGTTGCACTGCATGAGGCAAATGGTGGTCACACCAGATACTGACTGGTTCTGAGTCCCCAGACCCCCAATAAAGCAAAAAAAAAAATGCACATTTCGGGGTGGCCTTTTATTGTGGGCAGTCTGGGGCGCACCTGTGCACTGGTCATGATGTCGGATCGGCATCTTGATGTGGCGCACCTGTGAGGTGGGGTGGATTGTCTCGGCGGGGCAGAGGTGCTCGCTGTCACACATTTGGACAGATTTGTGAACAATGTTTGAGAGAAATGGTAGTGTTGTGTATCTGGAGTGAATTTTGGATCTTTGGGTCCATCTCAGGAAAAATGGGAGCAAAAACAAAAGTGTTGCGTTTATATTTTTGTTGAGTATAATACAATGGTTTTAGATCTTGTTTACTTTGATAAATGGGGTCCCAGGAGTAATTATGTAAGAGGTTTAATGTGAGATGTCCAAAAACAACTGATGGTCTGATATGAAAGCTTCCTCACTGAGAAAACTGTCCTTCTCACATCCCCATTTGAAATCCACACTCTTTATAAATGGGGAAAAGGTTGAGTTACAAAGTATAGCTTAAGGTAAAAGGAGTATATCCTGGCCTCTTACAGGAATTAACATGAATTTCTTTTTTTTTTTTTACATTATTCAAATAGAAATAGTACTATTTAAACCTATGATTTAAGTGTATTTATTTGTATATATTTGGATCTGGCACCCAATTTAGATGACCCTAATTAATGTTGAATGTTTTGTAAAATGGAGAAAAAAACCCAACCCATATTATAACCAAACTTGTCTAGTGTATTGTTTCATAACTACTGATTGCTTCAATATTTTATTTCCAAGTTTGGAGTATCCCTCATGCTCTAGGGTGGGGAAATGATCAGTGGAAGAGAAGAGGAGAGAGGAGGAGGATGGACAGACAGAGGAAGTATAAAGCTGTATTGATTTTTGGTCTCCAATGGAGTCTGCTCAGCTCTGAACACTTCAGCCTCAAAGCGTCACTTAGTGCTGGGCTAATGGTAGCTGATGTAGGCCCTCCATGTACATACACTATAGGCCTGAAAACACATGCTACACTTAGAGCGATCATATAGAAACCGTGAGTCACTGTTGCAAAGAAAATCAGTAGCTTGTACCGCTAATATAAAGAACATAATGTACTTAGTATGTTAGTGGTATATTTGAGTTGGTCAATATCTCACTTAATTGCATTTTTCTCTGTAGATCGGCATTGGATAGGAGTAGATTTCCTCAGCAGTACTCAATATATGGAGGCATTTTTATTCCTTGCTCTGACCACCTCCTACGTTGCCATGACTCATGAGTACTTTATTCACTGCAGTACATTTTGCTCTCTGTATAACATTATTTCTGACAATTCAACTTCAATCATAAATTCATGCTGCCACTTTGGCTGTTTATCATTGTAAATCTTTGCAAGCTCCAGAGCAATCTGCAAAGATACTTTAGCCACATACAGTAGCTAAAAATGAAATTGGACAGGTAACATTACAAATAGGTTCAAATTTTCATTGGTTCCCTGGTCAATTAAACTACTGAATAGTAGGTCTTAGCGGGTGTGTGCGTGTGTGTATGTGTGTGTGTGCGGATGCAACTTTTCTGTAGGGTTTTTATGTGTGTGTGTTTAAAACGGGTTGTACTAACAATGGCAGTCTTTTTTATATGTTGCATGTTTCCTTTGTTCATGTATTATACATGTTTCTTATGTGTCTGTCTGCTGTGCTGTTTTAGTGTTTATTATAAATCACACTCTCTCATGTCCAAACAAAAATTTCTCTCCTGAAGAGACAATAAAGGCTTATCTTATCTTATATGTTTTGTAAAGATGCTAATAACATGATTCAATCATTCATGCAAAAAATGCAAATCTCCAAGTCCTCCAACCACACCCAGAAGACTTGCATGAAAAAAAAAAAAAAATCATATGGAAATCAATCATCTGATGGGCTGCACATGGTCTATATGGATTTAAAATGCACTCTGGTTCTAATTGTCCATGGAGATTATGTGGTTTTGTCTATATGTTTCACAAAATGCCATAATCCTTAGCAATTTCAATGGAGACAAACTTATTAGAATTTAATAAACGATAAATAGATAACTCTATACCATACTGTTGAACATCCCAATCAAAATGATTACATTTTCATAAGACAATAAGGCAAGACAATAAGGCAAGAAACATAGTACACCTTAAAGCCCCAGTGTGTAGGATTCGTGGTGCATAGGTGGATGGTGCTATTGCACTTTCTGTTTTAGCTACGGCAGACCTCGAGGGTCACCCGGGCGCACGCACGAGCCGCGCGCCGCTACTGTATAAATAAAACGTGGTCCTGTTTTTTTTTTTCTTTTCTCATGAAAACACACATTCCCGATCATGTACCATGACACTCTACACATCAAATGAAACCTTACAGTCTCCTCTTTTTGACTATGCAATTCATTTCCCTGCACAACAATCACTCCCCGAGCACATGGGGCTTTTATACAGAAAAGCACAAAACGAGGTTAGCTTACCTTAGAATGCTTTGCACAGGTCAAACTCTGTATTTCACCATAAACTTGCTCTCAATTTGTCCGTAAGGATCCAGCAAATAAAATCCAGTAAAACAATTTAGTCCAAAACACGTGTTAGATCCATTATGACGTCTGATCCGGCAGCATGCTTGTGTTGTTTACCCAAAACCACGAGCCTTGCCGAAGGCGAAGGCGGAGCCCAAATGTCCTTCTGCGGCTCTCGTATTCAAAATGGCTGCCTCTGCATGGGGAAGATCCCCCTTTTATGTGACTATATCTAAGTCCAAAAGAATACTTTGATTTCATGATGGAAGTGAAAAGGCTTGGAAAACAATGTATTTTTGAATGGGTATCTTCAATTTCAGTAATTAACGGGTAAAAATCTTACACACTGTCCCCTTAATGTCTAAAGTGTATTTCAGTTGTAGGTGTTATAATTGCAATGCAGCCCCTATAAAAAGCTCATTCAACCCATAAAACTCTAAGCCAAATTGAATTGACACTGTCATATTCTAACCAGTGCTTTGTCTATATTGTACATGTTTAATTCTCTCATAAATGTAAAGAGGCTAAACATTTTGGAGGGAAGGTTTTGTTCATGTTGAATCTAATTTGTCTGTTTTTCCACTTGCCATGTTCACAGCTCTGATCGTCTTATTGACAATGCAATAAGGTAAGCCTTAATGGTAGCTGCTGTGCCCCCCCCCCCATTCCCACTCTGTTACAATGTACACTCTGCGCATCCATATGAAAACCACTATTTATTGACTAAACAGTTACATACCATGGCTTTAAAATGCTTCTGTATACAACATAATGGGAGTTGATTTTACCCCATGTGAGAAGCAGGATAATAATTCAGTATTTTAGCAGTATTTTTCTGTATTCTCTATTTAAATACTTTTAATAAAGTAACCATATGGGGATTTTGTGTCTCAGCATTGCCATGGCGACCAAAGAGAACCTGACGTTTCAGCGCGGGGTGTTCAAGTCCATTCAGACCAGAGTAACCACTTTGGCCAGTATCCTTTTATTAATTTATCCTCTGAAATACCACTTGGCTGGTACCACTTGGTTTGACAGACATAAACTCCACCCCTGCAGCAGGTATCTCTAATCAAAGCAGATGCATGTGATTTTATGTTCCTGAAATGTAGTGGCCGTGTGTGACTCCACACCCTTTTGCTGTTTTAGATAACAAAGCAACAAATGACCTCAGTGCTCACGAAAAAAGACAACATACAAGTTTTGTAGCAAAAATGTACTGTCAAGCCTTTTAAAACAGTAATTTTAGTACTTTATTATTGTTTGTATTTTATATAAAGGTGCTTATGGGAACAATTCAGTAGAAAATAACCTTTTGTTTTTAATCCTGTGCAGGTTTTACTTTAAAGGGATATGCCACCCCCAGGTCAAACTTGGGCATCTCCCCACAGTCCAGAGACTAAAATAAGTGGTGGAAAGCGTTTTTCTGGTCACCCAGCCATTGTCCAGGTCTGTCAGCACTGACCGCCGCGGTATCTGCAGCTACTCCGCGTTAGACTGGAGTCTAACGTCGCCAGAGAAAGATTTCGGCCAAAAGGAATTAATTTGCTCGATGCTTTTCCCAATTACTTTCTGTGTAGTGCGCATTCATATCGAGTGCAAATAAATGTGCAAATCAACACGGAGAGCTTGACTTGGTAATTTTGGGTGGGAACTATTTTACAGTGCGGAAAAACACAGCCGAAGCACACACCACGCTGACAGGGGAATCCCTGTTACGCACCACGTTGGGAGTTCCCCTGTTACGCAGCGTGGTGTGTGCTTCGGCTCTGTTTTTCCGCACTGAAAAATAGTTCCCACCCAAAATGACCAACTCAAGCTCTCCGTGTTGATTTGCACATTTTAATTCCTTTTGGCCGAAATCTTTCTCTGGCGACGTTAGACTCCAGTCTAAGGCGGAGTAGCTGCAGATACTGCGGCGGTCAGTGGCGACAGACTCGGACAATGGCTGGGTGAGCAGGAAAACGCTTTCCACCACTTATTTTAGTCTCTGGACTGTGGGGAGATGCCCAAGTTTGACCTGGGGGTGGCATATCCCTTTAACAGTTTATCTTTGGTACTTTGTAAATGAATCTTATGTATCATATGGTAGTGCAGCTATTTATTTATTTTTATTTATTTTTTGTTTTATTTCACAAAGGATCTCTCAGTTATTTTCTTTGACTCCTCTGTCCTTAGACCGTTTCCCTGCCATCAACAGCCTCATCCAAAAAATTAATTTACGAAAACGGAGGGACTCTCTCATTCTGGGCACAGTGATTGGCGTCTGCACCATCCTCCTGTTGCTCTACACATTCCACTGACGCCCCCCAAAAATCAATCAAACCAAATATCAAACTCATGTTATGCCATATACCAGGGGTCTTCAACGTTTTTCAGGCCAGGGACCCCCAAACAGATGGCGAACTGGGCCAGGGACCCCCTACTTTATATACGGCATAGAATTGTGTTTTATATTAAATTGAGCTTAGTGTCATGTATAAACATTGCTACTCTGTTATGGTACATCCAATACAAGGAAATAATACACAGGTTAATACTGTATTTTACACTATAAAATATAAAATTATATTATTTTAACCCCCCTGCAGTACCTCCGCGACCCCCCTGTTGAAGACCTCTGCCATATACCATTATATTCAGCAATACCTCTGCTTGTATTACACTTATTTGGGAAGGAAAGTCTTAATTTAGATGAATATGATGTGTTATATTTATTTGTAAGATGATTATATTTTACATATTGCTGCTTGCGTACTATGTGTACACCGGACTTTTACTTGTGTTGTCTAGTGGCAGTGCCTAATAAAACACTTTAACTGGGTCATGCTCATTCAGGACTTTATTTGCAACATGCAAAACCTATGGCACAGTCGCACAGTATAAATGTAGAAACATGAGATGGAGTGCCAAGACCAGTGCATACAGTAAACAGCCCCATTCATTTAAATAGCAGAATATTCAGACAGGCTCAGTTCAGTCAAGTACTACAGTCTGTTTAGTGTCTAAATGAAGCAAGGCATGGACCACAAAATGAAAAATGCATACAGTGATTTTAAATTGTTCATGATCTGTAATTACTATGAAAGAAATGTACAGGTACACTTTGTAACTCTACTGGTGGAGGATCTGTCATTTGCTTGTCACCATGAAAATATTATTGCATATGCCATAAAAACAAGTCTGCATGCAAATCCATGGAGACTAGTGGCTGACCCCACCAGGCCAAGCTAAAGGAAAAGTAACGTTTTTTACAATCTGAGCCTTATTTCGGTAATAAAACAAGTTGTTTTACTCACCCATAGTAATTTGGTGTCATATGGAGCACTTCCAGAGATGTTTTAGATTTGCGATCTCCATCATGTGAGTTCTCGGGGCACTTGTTTGGGGTCTCCAAATAACACAAACTTTAGCACTTTTCAAATCATAGAAGCCCGATGTCTTAGCCTACGATTTTGTGCGGTCAAAAGTGGCCTGTAATCCAAGATTTAGCCATAGTTTCGAGTAGATGAGGAGGCCAGTGCGCATGTGCGGACTGTGCTCTCAGCTCCCGGGACCCAAACATGAAACGCAAAGCTGTAAACTATGGATAAATCTCGGATTACAGGCCACTTTTGCTTCAAATGAAATTGTAGACTAAAGACATCGGGCTTCTATGATTTGAAAAGTGCTAAAGTTTGTGTTATTTGGAGCCCGCACGGGGGCATATTACATGCTTGGGGAATATATTATATGCCCCGAGCTATGGCTAGAAGTCGAGCTAGGCTAACGCAAATCTTAAAACATCTCTGGAAGTGCTCCATATGACACCAAAGTGCTATGGGTGAGTAAAACAACTTGTTTTATTACCGAAATAAGGCTCAGATTGTAAAAAACGTTACTTTTCCTTTAAAGGTCAGATCTGCGGAGCCAAGCAATAACATCTCCATGGAAGCAAAGAGGTGGTGAACGAGTCCCCAGAAAAGTTACACAGCACCTTTAAACTTAATATAATTATTCAGTTTTACTATGCAACTATGCAGTTTTAACTATCTAAAGGAAAATGTGAAAAGAGTTGTGAAAGGGATCTGTCATATGTGGCTCGGTCAATGATCAGTTAGTCAGAGGCTTGACACAGATGCTGTTCGCTCTCACCTTCAGTTGTAAACAGTCGCATTCTTGTACACTATCACATGCATGTTTTTGGAGGGTAGGAAGCTAGTAGTTAACCACTCTGGACTGAAACTGTGACGCTTGTCAATTAGTCTGGTGGATTTAAACTTTCTTATTTTTGAGATGGCCTCTTGATCCACCTTCCTGACAGGAACACATCCTGACAGGAGCAGGCTATGTTTTGCAATGCGTTCATTCATATTTTTCAATGCACCACACGACCTTCAGAATGGCACCTGTCTATACTTAACCTCCCACGGTAGGTTTGAGGGAAATGAACAGACTGGTATCCACATGAGGAACGGTAAAGTCTTTGGTTTCTTTGTGCTTCTTCATAAACAACATGAATCCGCTCATGCCAGGTTATTTCTTGGATGAATGTTGATACTCTGAGGAAAAACAGACAAGAGTATTTCAGCACAGGATTGAATGCAGTATTGAGCCACAGTGTAATGCATTCTACCCATTGCTCTAAGTACCTAATCCGACCACGGTGAAGATGATGACTGCCACACCCAGCAGGATGGCCAGGCAGCTCAGCAGCATCGACCGACGCCCGTACTTCCGTGCGGCCGCGACGTCTCCAGTGTGCAGTACCGACTTGGACTAAGAGCAAAAGAGAAAAAACAACTTTGTTGATCTCTCAACAGTGGAGAGGTTCACTTGTCATGGAGGCTCTTGACACACATTAAGTACAGATAGTGGCCTACATAAACCCTTGAATATAGAAGCGCATAGGACTATATTTCTTCACAAAAAGGTGGTTCCAATTTGATTCATTACTACATGTTGCTAATATCTTTCATGGTAAATACTCTAAAGATGCTGATGACTCTCAGTATCTTCTCACAAATGGGTCAGGGGTGCAGTCAGTTATTTTATTGTTTTTAAGATATTATCTTTGTGCCAATGCCTAAATCCACCTAGACACAATAAATAGCCTATTATTCACTCACCACACTGGCGTACCACAGCGCACAGATGTTGAATGGGACCCCGGGGCAGAGGCAGGAGAGCACGGCCAGCCACAAGTAACTGGAGGGAGGGGGCCCAGGAGGCACCGGGGAGGGAAGAGGGCCGAGGCTCACTCGGGATGTGGACTTGGGTGGGGCCGCCAACTGTCCCACTGAACCGGACTTCAGAGGTGATCGGTACCCATTTTGGTCCGCATCCAGGGAGCGCACGCTGCCGCGGATGTTGAGCGAGAACGAGTCTGATTCTTTAAGATTGCTCTCCCCCGTGGGCTCTGTAGTCCCGGCACTCAGTAACTTCTCGGTGTCCTGGAATTCGTTGGGGTTGGATGCCTCGCGCTCCCCCAGGGCGCTCTTCTTAAAAGTGGCGTCAGTGTTGATGGCCATCACTGACAGTGGAAAGTGCGATGGGCGTGTAAAAGTTAACTCTGGGTTTAGTTGTTTTCCATCAGGATAATCGTCTGAAGAGAGACCCAAACAGTCCAAAATGTCCAAGACAATTTTAGTCCATATAAACCTTCATCACTGAATGAAATTAGATTTGCCGTTGAATCGCTCTCGCCTTTGCCGTCCGGACGCGCGCCTCCCTCTGCCTCCTGTAGCAAGGAATTAGCGCACCCCTCTCATCCCCACACCAGTGTCTACAGTCTACTTAGGCACAAGTCGTGTGACAGTGCAAAAATTCCCACACGATTAAAGCGCTTTTCGGCTGAACGCGCGGTGCGTAAAAGCTTTCCATTTACGCGCGGCGGCATCGGCTGGATCAGCATCTCCAGGAGAGATAGAGGGGAGGGCTGAACACATCACTGTTAAACCTGGACCACACAGTGCGGGAGGCGTACACCGCTGACTCAGGGCTGCACCACTGCGTTTAGCTCACTAGAAATTCCATTTCACATTTAAAATTAAACTTCAAAAGTTTAGTAACGCTATTTTTTGGCTGATTTTTGTTGTTGTTGTTTTCGTTAAACGTACAGTTATAGTAAAGAGGATTCAGGTCAGCCTAAATTCATATTTTGATCATATTTATGCCTTTCAATGAGTTGCAAACATGTTACAGGCGCCGTTTGTGGCTGTTCTTCAGTTATGCTGCCGTCTTCTGGTGGTTTTAGGAACTGCCATTGTGTGAAATGTCTCGGGAAGGAACTTGCCAACATAATCCCTGGGATTACTTCTGTTCAGGGCTCTCAAGTTTTGAAGTTCGGTCGGAGTGAGATTTCCGGGGAGCGGGGAGCGATTTTTTTAACTATTTGACTGAAACCTGAATTTAATTTGATGCATATTTGAGTGATATGAACACAGGGAAAATAAATAATTATCAGCAATTTATTTTTAATACAAAATAACAAAATTAACAGAATAAAAGAAATATCTGTCCTGCTTAACTTAACGCTGTATAAATTAATATAAACAGGGATGAAAGTGACCAGTAATGGAAAAAAGCTAAAAGTCACAGAAAAGCTAGGGGGGTCCGGGGGCATGCCCCCCCGGAAAATTTTGAACTCGAGATGCTCTGAGATGCTCTGGGGTCATTTCAGCCACTTTTCTTACCTGGCCAGCCAAATGATATCTCTCTGTATTTGCTATAAAGCGCAATACCATTTGGACACCCTCGCTCCACCCTCGCTCCTCCGGTTAACAACGGACTCCGCGATTCTGATTCGTTCAAAGATGGTGACGTCAGTGCACCCGCCTTTGCCCGCAACGTCCCTTCCATTCAGCTGTAAAATTGGTCTTAAATGACCTAAAACACATCAATTCCTTAAAACCACAGCAGCTGACAGCTCTAGAGGCCTTTCTTTTCAAAAAATATGTTTTTGCATTGCTTCCTACCGGCTTGGTTCACGTCGCTGTCCGTTAACTGTTCTCTGATTGGTTCACTTAGCTGTCTGTCTAAGTGCAACGGCAGCACATTCTGGACCAAGCGTTACCAGACTCGCCGCTGGTACAGCGATGAGTCATGGATTCAGGCAACCACTTTGCACTACCTTCTCACAAAATGTGACTTGCACTGGATGGAATCAGCTCGGGATGCATAGTCTGGACAGGAGCTGCTGACACAGACTCAAGCACATTTCTAAATGATCATCAGTCATGGTGGAACAGTACTTGGACTTAATGATCTTCATGTGGGAAAAGGCTGACTCACAGAAATAAGGTTTCATAAATCTATCTCCATTTTATCTGATAAATCTTCATTTTAATTTTAAAATAAGCTAAGCAAACTGTACTGCACATAAACACTCTGTGCCGTTTTTGGACCCTCACCCACAGTTTGAGAACCCCCCTTTTTTCACGTTGAATTGCGTGTGTCACACTCTCAATGTGTGAGACTTGAGAGCTCTGCTTATGTTAGATGTGATAGAATGAGCCTGAGAATGGGCCTTTATAGAATATGAATATAGACAGTATAAGAGCTTATTGATGACTCTCAATTAAAACAGAATCTGTTTCCTGAACCCCTTGGAGCAGACAATTGGCTGGACTCTGTGAAGTTGAAATTCTGTAGTTTTAGGACTGGCAATCTGTGCATTCTGGAAAAGTTCAGAATGTCGTTTTTTTAATCTTTGGATTTTTTTTTTATTTGTGGGTTTGGAGTACAATTGGAGTACAGCCATTCTTCTCAAATGGTTGATTTGACTGAAAATAAGTTGATTACAGATTTCCTGTTAATGTTTTACATGTCCAGGAGATCGAGAGTTCTCTTTTATTAGAAGCTGGACAAACAGAAATTGATTAAGAAAAAGTACAAGGGTTCATATCAGCCCCCTCAGAACATGAGCAGGTTAAAGGAAAAGTAACGTTTTTTTTACAATCTGAGCCTTATTTCGGTAATAAAACAAGTAGTTTTACTCACCCATAGCACTTTGGTGTCAATTGGAGCAGTATCGCAGAACTTATGTTGAGCCGTTCTGTTCTACTAATGATCCCGTATCCGTTAGCGTGAGTGCTCGGGGCATTACTTTGTCCAAATAACACAAACTTTAGCACTTTTCAAATCACAGAAGATCGCTGTGTCAGGGTAGACTTTTAGTAGATTCCAAAACGGCCTGAAACCCGATATCCAGCTATAGTTTCATTTGATGACGTCATCAGAGAGGACAGTGCGCTTCTTTCAGACTAGCGGTATTTACAAAACAGCTGAGTTCACGCATGCGCACTGTCCTCTCTGATGACGTCATCAAATGAAACTATAGCTGGATATCGGGTTTCAGGCCGTTTTGGAATCCACTAAAAGTCTACGCTGACACAGCGATCTTCTGTGATTTGAAAAGTGCTAAAGTTTGTGTTATTTGGACACCGCAAATCAGTGCCCCGAGCACTCACGCTAACGGATACGGGATCATTAGTAGAACAGAACGGCTCAACATAAGTTCTGCGATACTGCTCCAATTGACACCAAACTGCTATGGGTGAGTAAAACTACTTGTTTTATTGCCGAAAGAAGGCTCAGATTGTAAAAACAATGTTACTTTTCCTTTAAGTTTAACCCTTTCGCAGTTGAAACTACAATCCAGTGCAAACTTGAGACATGATAATTTAACAACATCCACATAATTCCAGCTTGTTCACATTGTGGTGAATGTGAGCATATTTGGTGGTCTGTTTCTGCCTCTCGTCGTCTTGCAAGAAAAGGTCAGAACAGGCCCTCACAGCTGGGCCTTATAGAGACGTCGATATTACACTATAACATGTAGCGGTCACATTGTATAGAGTGTGTGCAGCTTCGTCAAATCAAGCAATTGAGTAAAATTCATGTCATAAATAATCAAATTACTATTTATACATTTATCTGAATGACCACAATTAATGGTTAACTGAATAATCCTGAATAATTCTTTATCTATAGCCTTGACAAATAAGCATAAACTATAGAACTTCAATCTATAATGATAAAAATGTGTACCTGTTGAATAATGCAAACACAAAACTACAGATTAAACTGTTTTTATTCAGGAGGGGCAGTTTATCTACCATAAACATGAGGGTGAGATGCTTTGCCATGGTGAGAATCAATACAATTATTATTTAAGAAATGTGATGCCAATAGCCTGTTCAGCTTTTTTTTGGTACAGTAATTTACCCACATGAATGTTGTCATGGATTAGACCACAGATACTAGTAAAAAACAAAGTTGCCATGACGATTTGCTGTTGAAAGCTCCAGGCAAAGCAATAACATCTCAATAAAGATAAGCAGAAAACAGTTTGTAGACCACTTTTAAAATTCAGTACTAAGCTACCTACTAACACAACTGACATGCATTTCAGAAAATGTTTGTAGAGGTCTAAGCTAGTCAGCAGTTTAAAGGAAAAGTAACGTTTTTTACAATCTGAGCCTTATTTCGGTAATAAAACAAGTTGTTTTACTCACCCATAGTAATTTGGTGTCATATGGAGCACTTCCGGAGATGTTTTAGATTTGCGATCGCCATCATGTGAGTTCTCGGGGTCTCCAAATAACACAAACTTTAGCACTTTTCAAATCATAGAAGCCCGATGTCTTAGCCTACGATTTTGTGTGATCAAAAGTGGCCTGTAATCCGAGATTTAGCCATAGTTTCGAGTAGATGAGGAGGCCAGTGCGCATGTGTGGACTGTGCTCTCAGCTCCCGGGACCCAAACATGAAACACAAAGCTGTAAACTATGGATAAATCTCGGATTACAGGCCACTTTTGACTCAAACGAAATCGTAGGCTAAGACATCGGGCTTCTATGATTTGAAAAGTGCTAAAGTTTGTGTTATTTGGAGCCCGCACGGGGCGTATTACATGCTCGGGGAATACATTATATGCCCCGAGCTATGGCTAGAAGTTGCGCTAGGCTAACGCCTAATCTAAAACCTCTCTGGAAGTGCTCCATATGACACCAAAGTGCTATGGGTGAGTAAAACAACTTGTTTTATTACCGAAATAAGGCTCAGATTGTAAAAAACGTTACTTTTCCTTTAATACACAAATCATGGGGATAGAATATTTAGCTGACAGTAGCTCAGTTGGTACGGTGTTTGTCCACTGATCCGAAGGCTGGCAGCTCCACTCCTGCTCTTGACATAAACACTGGCACATCACTGACAGAGTGGTCAGGCCCACTGACCCACGGGTTGGTGGGTCCCCAGTGTCTGCGTACGCTGGTATATGAGTTTGTGAACAGATGAGTGGTTCCTTGATGTAAAGTGCTTTGCATGCCTTGAAGGTGGAAAAATGTTACCATTTAGTCTTCTACTTACATTTACTTAGTAATTGCAGCATTTGCAGTTTTCTAATTGAAACCACTCAAATTCATATTATTTTAATGATATTTGCAGGACTATTTTCCATAAAAATCTATGTAAATACAATGATCACATATGTTGTAGTTCTGTCTCTTTCTCTTCTCGTGTTCATCATCGTGCTCTGGTCAGTGGGCAGGGCAGACCAGAGCAGTTCTTCAGCTGGCAGCTTTAGCATGTGTACACCAACATAAAGCTCGCCAGTGAAGAACTGCTGTGTGTCCACCATTTTGGATCAACCATCTCCAGTTGCACATCATCTTCAGCTTCAGGTAGAGTCATTTCTATCAGAGAAAAACAAAGAAGAAACATTTAATTTCCTGTGTTCCCCAAAGCTCGACACTGAACTCTGGGAGAAAAAAAGAGATGAGTTTTACAGATAAAGCTTTGTGTGCTCGTTTAGTTGAGGGTTGTTTGGCATCTTCTTCTTCTATTAATAAGTAAAATGAATTAGTTTGGTTAGTTAGTTTTTGTAAAGGGATAATAGGTTGCATTGAGGTGCACTGAGCTGTGAGTAACTGAGTGAAATCATCTGAAATGCAGAAATAAGAAGAGCCACATGACCCCAACATGCACAACTGCCTCTTCTGTGCTTTAACACAATTCAATAAAAAGAAAACCCTATAGATATCCAATGCTTTGCACTCACATGCTGCACGTAGCTTAACATAGAATTGGAGGGCTGGTCAGAATTCTATGGTAAATTTTGTCTTTTAATTGTCAGCAGTGGTGGATGAAGTACTCAATTTTGTTACTTAAAGGGACAGTGTGTAAGATTTGTACCCGTTAATTACTGAAATTGAAGATACCCATTCAAAAATACATTGTTTTCCAAGCCTTTTCACTTCCATCATGAAATCAAAGTATTCTGTTGGACTTAGATATAGTCACATAAAAGGGGGATCTTCCCCATGCAGAGGCAGCCATTTTGAATACGAGAGCCGCAGAAGGACATTTGGGCTCCGCCTTCGCCTTTGGCAAGGCTCGTGGTTTTGGGTAAACACAAGCATGCTGCCGGATCAGACGTCGTAATGGATCTAACACGTGTTTTGGACTAAATTGTTTTACTGGATTTTATTCGCTGGATCCTTACGGACAAATTGAGAGCAAGTTTATGGTGAAATACAGAGTTTGACCTGTGGAAAGCATTCTAAAGGTAAGCTAACCTCGTTTTGTGCTTTTCCGTATAAAAGTCCCATGTGCTCGGGGAGTGATTGTTTTGCAGGGAAATTAATTGCATAGTCAAAAAGAAGAGACTGTAAGGTTTCATTTGATGTGCAGAGTGTCATGGTACATGATCGGGAATGTGTGTTTTCATAAGAAAAGAAAAAACAAACAAAACGGGACCGCGTTTTATTTATACAGCGCGGCTCGCGCGCGCGCCCGGGTGACCCTCGAGGTCTGCCGTAGCTAAAACAGAAAGTGCAATAGCACCATCCACCTATGCGCCACAAATCCTACACACTGGGGCTTTAAAGGTGCATATCGTAACTTTTCTTGTTATGTTAGAGAAGAGTCCTGGCCTTTCAGCTGTGTATAACCCAAACTGTGTGTGTGTGTGTGTGTGTGTGTGTGTGTGTGTGTGTGTGTGTGTGTGTGTGTGTGTGTGTGTGTGTGTGTGTGTGTGTGTGTGTGTGTAGGTGTGTGTAGGTGTGTGTAGGTGTGTGTGTGTGTGTGTGTGTGTTGGAGAGTCCATGTACTTCACACTGACATGAGCAGCCAAGCCTCAAAGCCTCAAAGTTTATTCATTGTGTTAATTTTCTAAATGGAGCCATTTTGTGTCAGACTCTCCTCCTATTACTGAGTCTTGTGGCATACAATTACAGAAAGAAGGATGAGACAAAACAAAATGACACCCCCAACAAAACAATTTTACGTGACACGTGTTTGGCAAATAAAGTTTTAAAAGTTAATAAGTTAGTAATGGAAAGGTTTTTGCAAGTCACGACAGGCAAAGAGGAGAGGCGCTGTGTCATGGTTTCAAATGAGCAATTCAAAGTGGAAAAGTACAACCACAAAGTTTTGTTTTGAATTTCATCTGTGAATTGTTGAGATGTTTGGATGGTATAATGACCCGCCCCATGCTGAGAGCTGTCTGCAGCCCTTGGGCAGTCAAAATACCTCACAATATTCGGCCTCTTAATGCTTTAGGAATGTCCCTTTAAGAAGAGAGACAAAACATATCTATAATAATTTATCTTTGTAAATGCAACAGTGCAATTTATTTTGAGCCCATCCCCTAATCAAGTAATCTTTTGACAGGAGATTTAAAGAGAAGAAGTAAAAGTGCATTTGTTGGTTTATTTGGCTGCAGCTGTCAGGTGAGAGTGAATGATCATGATTATTAAGCTCAGTCAGAGGCAGCTCCAGTAATTACACTGAGATGATAATGTAATAAGTTTAATCATAATGTCCTGAAATGAGACACCAGTTCAGTTGAACAAGAGGTATTTTAACACACACAAAACCCTTTTCTTCATCTTCAAGAATCTTGAATCCAGCACAAAATATGTTACTTATGACAGAGATGATCTTTATCATGTATCTGGAACTGTACTTACAGTGAACTCACTATAAAATGGAAAAAGTGGTGCAACTGTGGTATTTGCAAATAATTCATGACTAATCCATGACTATGATGAAATGTGTGTGTGATATCATTTTTAGCCACTAGATGGAGTTATGAGCTACAGTAATTTACTCTTGAAGGAGCAATCTTGTTCTCCACAGACCTGACCTGTAACTGACCTATAAATATATCCGTTTTCTGTCATATTGTCACATATTAGGCAAAGTAATAACACATCCAAGGAGACAATGAAGTGAAAATTATTTTTAAAAACAACTACAGGACTCCAGCACATACAGGAGTTTAAAAATGTTATTTAAAGGTCCCATGGCATGAAATGTTCACTTTCTGAGGTTTTTGAACGTTAATATGAGCTCCCCTACCCTGTTTAGCCCCCCCATGGTTAAAAGTTGCGAAATGTCTAAACTGAGCATTTGCGATCCTTTTCTGCGTTACAAAAAATCGGAGCTCAAACGGGCGAGTTTGAACAAGGCACCTTATTGACGTCAGATCGAAAAAAGAAATGCAAATGCAGTTCCACCCCCGTCTGTCTGAACTCAGCGTCTCTGTAAATCACGCCCAGAGAGTTTGGACTGCGAATGCGCTAGGCAATGCGAAATGCGTTTTTTTATTTGCCTGGAGGCACGTCCGAGTGTTTCTAGGCTCGGAAGTCCTTTATCTGAGCCTCTGGACCTTTGAACAGCAGTGGTTTAATTTTATTTTCTGTGGAAATGTGTTTATTTTTCAATGGAACGCTTCAAATCTCTCCCCCCGTGCAAAAACACGGAAATGGATCAGCTGAGAGCTCAGAGCCGAGAGCGGAGAGTTTGGCCACGCCCCCACCCTCTACTATAGGCTAGCTCTTTTCTCCTCATTTGCATTCAAGCAACAACGCCCAGAATAAAGATTTTGAGAGAGATATTTATGACTCTTTCTCATCTTATCTCTGTTTCTCATGCACTGAGTGTTGATTTTGAAGAAGGATTCATTTACAGTATTAGGGAACCATTAAGGAGCCATATAAAAGCATCAAGAAGTACCATGTCATGGGATCTTTAAACATTTTTCAACAATAAAAGCAAGTGCATGAAAATGTGCTTGCTACAGTGAAATGCCACTCTGAAGAGATGGGCCAATCAGTTTTGCGGCTTTGAACAGGAAGTCAATGGACCTATTCCTATTACTGAGCCATTTATGATCAATACTGCAGTTTGCAACGAATAAAATGTAAATGAATGATTTTTTTTATGTCGTAGTTTAATGCAAAATACGCAGAAACAAGCATAAAGTCATGTCTTTCTCATCTCCCCTGTCTCTTTCAGTTTCTTCCCTCCCTCTCTCCATCCCTTCCTCCCCCTTTCTCCCTCTCTCCCCCCATCTCTCTCTCTCTCTCTCTCTCTCTTTCTCAGATCAGACTGTCCTGCATTCCTGACATTCCCGCTGCGTATGTTAGAAATTCCATCTGACTTGCGGGCTCAAGCAACTCCTCATTCCTCCTTTTCCAGTTTCATAAATTTATTTATTTTTACAGTTCTGGAACAATGCGTCATTCATCCTGCTATATACGGTCACTTCTTAACGGTCCAATAGGCCTATTAAACAGAGCTGAGAACAATTATTCCTATTTTATATTATACATAAGATACACTACAAGAGAAAAGGTATCATAGCCCTACAATGTACGATTAAAGGAAAAGTAACATTTTTTTTTACAATCTGAGCCTTCTTTCGGCAATAAAACAAGTAGTTTTACTCACCCATAGCAGTTTGGTGTCAATTGGAGCAGTATCGCAGAACTTATGTTGAGCCGTTCTGTTCTACTAATGATCCCGTATCCGTTAACATGGTGCTCGGGGCATTACTTTGCGGTGTCCAAATAACACAAACTTTAGCACTTTTCAAATCACAGAAGATCGCTGTGTCAGGGTAGACTTTTAGTGGATTCCAAAACGGCCTGAAACCCGATATCCAACTATAGTTTCATTTGATGACGTCATCAGAGAGGACAGTGCGCATGCGTGAACTCAGCTGTTTTGTAAACACCGCTAGTCCGAAAGAAGCTAACACCGCTCTGAACTTTACTTTTCTGTTGCGATATCGGGTTTCAGGCCGTTTTGGAATCTACTAAAAGTCTACCCTGACACAGCGATCTTCTGTGATTTGAAAAGTGCTAAAGTTTGTGTTATTTGGACACCGCAAATCAGTGCCCCGAGCACTCACGCTAACGGATACGGGATCATTAGTAGAACAGAACGGCTCCAACATAACTTCTGCGATACTGCTCCAATTGACACCAAACTGCTATGGGTGAGTAAAACTACTTGTTTTATTGCCGAAAGAAGGCTCAGATTGTAAAAAAAAAGTTACTTTTCCTTTAAGCAAAAAGAATAGTCATTAGCATTACTGCCCCTTTCTGTCTGAATTTGGTATATTTGACCCTGTCTGACAATGTTCCACTCACCAGCGTTTAGTAATATTGTATTGTGATATAAAAAACAGTGTTGTCACAAAAAAATCAAAAATCAAACTTGATTTTGATATGACGGAAAAGGCTCTACACCAATTCCGATACCATTCTTATCATTAAAAACACCCTTTATAGACAATAGAATGTACTGTAGTATTAGTAGTAGTGTGTATTCGTATTCGTTAGTTTCAGATTCCTGTTGTATGTGACATTTTGAAGACTTTTCCACATTCAAAAGATATATTTAGTTTTAAATTGTAAGACGCTACAGCAACAGGCCTAATATTTCATCATTCTGAAAACCATGGATAGTGCATTACGGAGGTATCACTTGGAAACAGCGATCCCACCATTGATTCACCTCATAATCCTCAGACTCGTAAGACACGTAACCCGCCCAAGACGCGTAACCTGTGTGAAAAAAGGCCTTGGGACGAGCATGTTCTTTCACACAATATGGAATGGCGTATAGCAGATAGTGCGCATTCAAACACACAAAACAGCGCTCTTATCTGAAGCTGTAGACGTGCAGACATGAGCAGGAGAGAGAGGCCAGGCGATCCGGAGCAGGACAGAACGTGGCGCGCACAAAAAGACTGCAGCATTGTGTGGCGTCAGAAATCACTGGTGCAATTGAGCAATGCACAAGTAGCATAAATAAAGGCAAAGTCAATGGAGGGCTAAAGGAAAAAGGGGTTTACAGGTAATACATGAAAGAGATTCTATAATATCAGATTCAAACAGTAATGTATAGGGAATAATAGTAATAACATCAGTATTATTCCTCATTTCTCTCGAGTATGTTCAGTCATGTAATCAAACTTATCTTTGACGTACAACAGGATTGGATTTAGGTTTGATTTTTAATATTTTGAGGGTAGTTCTGTATTTCTGGAAACTATTCCGGTCTAACACAGTGCAGCCACCTGACCGTTTTAATGTTGGGGTCATGTCATTGTGACCTAAGAGGCCAAAGTGATGACAATTTTTTTTCTTTTGCCATTCTAAGCTCATCAGGTCATTGGCAAATATAAAATAAAAATACAATATTAATAACCCAATAGTGGAACTTTATTAACCGAATAAATATTTATTCACATTTCTTTTAGGGTATTGCTTATATTTGAGCACTTTGGAAACAGTAGTTTATAAAATATGCTACATAAATTTAAAATGTGGCAATTCAGACAAGAAAACAAGAAGACAAGAAAACATGAATTGGTCTTTCATATCCTAAGATCTTCGAGACAGCTGAGATTATTTTATTACTGATGTTTTGACATGTTTTTCTGTGATTGATACATTTCATGGTTAGACTTGTTAATATTACCTTCAGCTATGTCAATCAATAAAATTATTATTATGATTATTTTTAACTAAAAGTGATAAAGATCATTACATATGTGTTACAACGCCTGCTAATTAAACGCTCCTGGGCCAGTTACGTATAAGGTGCATTCCTGTCTGAGCTGAGGGCGTGAAGGCGAAGCGCTGTCCCAGATTACAGCGGGACGGGCCTTTGCTTCAGAGCACGAGGGCGGTGGCTTCACAAACGTGCTCGATCTGATCCAGCTACTGCACAGACACTGGACATGTGGCTTTAATGAAGGGACAGAGGATCAAAACAGCCTCAAATGGCAAATTATTGGTTGCAACTTGCTATGGCTTGGTGTTTTGTATATTCTTTTGCCAAAATCCAAGTTGTAAAGTTTAAATTGAGCACAAGTCAGTTTATTAATTGTGCTACCTCCGTTCCAAGCATGTGAAAATCAGGAAGGGCAACATTGTCCAAAATGAATCAATGCAAAAATATATGGTATGATGACGATATGTTTGTATACACTAACTATATTGGTTAAAAATGATGTTTGGTAATATTGGGTGTGCCAGTTCTAAGCCAGGATAAATGGTGCCGGGAAGTGCGTTGTAAAGTCAGATCTGAATAACTGCACATTGTTCGATAGCACCTTCACTAAACTAAATGCCACGCCAAATGCACAGTGTCTGGGATGAACTGTGCTGTGTCCTGTAAACCAGCCCTGGGGCAAACCGTACCCTTTAGATTCAAAAGTGGAGCTCCTGTTAAACATACGTAGCCTTACATTAGATCTATTATCATCATATATAATTATATTTACTTAAAGGGACAGTGTGTAAGATTTGTACCCGTTAATTACTGAAATTGAAGATACCCATTCAAAAATACATTGTTTTCCAAGCCTTTTCACTTCCATCATGAAATCAAAGTATTCTTTTGGACTTAGATATAGTCACATAAAAGGGGGATCTTCCCCATGCAGAGGCAGCCATTTTGAATACGAGAGCCGCAGAAGGACATTTGGGCTCCGCCTTCGCCTTCGGCAAGGCTCGTGGTTTTGGGTAAACAACACAAGCATGCTGCCGGATCAGACGTCGTAATGGATCTAACATGTGTTTTGGACTAAATTGTTTTACTGGATTTTATTCGCTGGATCCTTACGGACAAATTGAGAGCAAGTTTATGGTGAAATACAGAGTTTGACCTGTGCAAAGCATTCTAAGGTAAGCTAACCTCATTTTGTGCTTTTCCGTATAAAATCCCCATGTGCTCGGGGAGTGATTGTTGTGCAGGAAAATGAATTGCATAGTCAAAAAGAGGAGACTGTAAGGTTTCATTTGATGTGTAGATTGTCATGGTACACGATCTGGAATGTGTGTTTTCATGCGAAAAGAAAAACGGGGCCGCGTTTTATTTGTACCGTAGTTGTCGGCGAGAGCTCGCACAGCGCCGGGTGCGCGCTGGTACGCGAGCTGTCCGCGTTACGGCGCACCCGGGTGACCCTCGAGGTCTGCCGTAGCCAAAAGAGGAAGTGCATGGTACCTACACCACCTATGTGCCACGAATCCTACACACTGTACCTTTAAGCTAAATTCAGATTGGTTTGCTCATTATTTATTGTGCCTGTGAGTGTGTATCTTTATACTTTCTGAATCCACAAAGAACACAAAAATAAAGTGAATAAATGGTAATAAACCATTATTAAAGTAGCAAGAGCAGGGTATGTATAAGTAGAACATAAGATCCAATATGTAGGCGATATTCAAGAGAAAATGAAAATGTAATATAAGATTATAACACAGGGTTAGTTGTATAAGTATGAGTTTGCAGTTAGCAGTGATCTAAAATGTCTGACCACATGATTATGACTCAACATACTAACATTTTATGCTACATTGCAGATCATCTATTATTTAAAATTATTCAAGTTACAATTAGAATTTAGTGTTTGGCTTCAATACTAACATTTATCACAATATCTTTAGAAGCAAAATATCCCAAATGAGTATATGTTATTGTGACAAGCCTTTACCTAACACCCCTTTTCTTGCCCCTCTGACACAGACACGCAATATGAAGGAATGAAGGGTGTAACCTGGTTGAGCAAGATGGCCTCGCTTCTGCAAATAAGACACACACACACAAACCCACACACATCAGCTTTATGTAGGAAGAGGGACTTCGCTTGGGAAATACATACATGCACAAGTTTCTGTTTAACTGTGAGATCGCCCTACACCATGTGATGCTCATTGATAGGACCTGCTTATGTCACAAAGGCCTCGTTGCAATGGGACCAGTGCATCTCGTGACAGGGCCTATTGCGCATTCCTACCGGCGCACTGAACCCTACTGCCTGTACAATTATGTAAGAGAGGGCTGCTACACTGTAACAAGCAACGACTGACATTTTTCCCCTTAAAACTGTACATTTCATCATAATCCACCCTGATTTCTCACACAGGAAATATACACAATGACTGGTTGAGGTGTAGTAGATATTATGGTCAGGCCTGAATACCCTCCTACGTCATCAGATTTTTGGAAAAGCACTCCCTGTTCCTCAAAGTTTTGACTCATCTTTGATTTGACTCTGATTAAAGTCTGTCAGCTTTTCTCAGAAGTAACTACACATATCTTTCTGTTTATAGCTCTTCACACTGGCTTTCTTCAGCTTTGTGTCACTGTAACTTATTGAAAAGGCTAGATTTTAAATAGTTTTAACTATTTAAAAAGCTACAGTATATAACTTATTATAAAGACATCTTAAATGAATTCAACAGATCCTTACTGCATTACATTATGTTATGTAAATTGCAGGCACATTTTTCAGGGTTGGGTCCAGTGGGCTGCATTTTAAAGCACAAAATGACCACTCATAATCACTCAAAATGATATTGCAGCTCACCCACGTGTTGCTGATAGATATAAGGATTTAAAATAGCTTACAGAGAGTTAATATATTCCCACACTGTCCAATAGATGTCACAGGCCTAGCCTATATGACACATTTCCAGGCCTAAGCAGCAGCCACAACTCCTGAAGCAGCCCATTTGTATGCCACAAGTCACACGACGTGAAATGCTAAGAAATCTAAGAGGAGAAAGATGTTTTTGTTGTTTTTAAGGTTTGAAAAGGCTATTCAGACTTGAGTAAAAGTAGCGTTAGGTTAGGTTAGGGTTGGGTTATCGTTTTACCAGCGAAGGAGGTCATCCAGTCGGTGCACGCTAAACCACAGTTGATAAGAAGAGCAAAGAGGCAGCACAATCACGACACAAACCGTACGAGTGCCCCACCTTGACCGCGGGCTGGGTCGCTCCCCTCGGCCACTGGATCCAGAGGAGTTCGCGGAGCCTCGCCCACCGCTCTCTTCTCTTCTTCTTCTTCTTCTTCTCTCACTCTCAGTACACCGGGGTTTTTCTTCACATCTTCGCCTACACGCGCTGTGGAGATGGTGTTTTAAAGGCGTTGTGGAGAGCGCACTTTGGCACGTAGTCTGCCGGGGAGAGAGATCGCAGCTTCACAGGACTTCAGCCCCTTTTTTTACACAACTCTCTCACTCCTCTCTCTCCACAGTGCCCCCTCCCTTTGCGCGTCTCCGTCAAACACACACCCATCTCCGAGCCACACACGCAGCCGGCTTCCCTCCGATCAGCTGGCAGCGTGATGACGTCAGTGGCGGACACGAGAGCCGTACGTCAGAGCGCGCGGGTGACGCTAGCACGCTGTAGCTTCAACACTTTACGCATAAAACTATTAAACTATTAATACACATAGAGTATATGAGAATAAGGAGAGTACCTTAGATTTGGTCGAACTCTAAATTGCATGTGTCGTGCGTATGTGCGTGCATTTGAAGAATTTATTCTTAGTTGCATCGTTATGTAGCTCAAATAGTTCAATCGGATGTAGGCTCATGAGCAACCATACATGCCTACCCCATGACTGTTTTCATACTACAAAGTCTTATGTATTTGAGTTTAATATTTGCTCTGTCTCTGTCATAGTATATTTCATTAACATCAGCCTGTCCCGGGACTACAGGTGGAAATTAGCATTTTTGCTATAACCTGGCACCTGCATCTTTCTTTTGTTTATTTCAAAGGTCAATGAAATGTTGTGCACTGTCCCTGTGCAAATAAATAAACCATACCATACCATTCTGCAGAACTGTGATATGTTCCTTTATATTTTCAATATAGACAGTCCATGCGTGTCTCCAATTGGCTAATCCACCTGTCAATCATGCTCATTTGAAAAATGGGACATTCATGGATGACTCACGTCTTCTAGAGCAGTGTTTCCCAACCAGGGGTACAAGTACCCCTAGGGGTACGCGAGCACACTGCAGGGGGTACTCGAGTGTCGCTGCCAGGCGCAGGGGGAGATTTTTTTGTTTGTTTTAATTTTTTTAAATCTAATTTGAGTAAATTTGAGTTAAAGAAATGAGAGAAAATGCCTGAGAAGGGAGAGGTGAAATACAATTATTTTAATTATTTTAATAATCCGTTGTGTCACATTCTACTTTTGGAAAATTATCAACACGTATGAGTGAGGAGGTACTCGAGGTATGACAAAAAGGCTCAGAGAGACAAAAAAGGTTGGGAAACACTGTTCTAGAGTATTGAAGTGTGTGTTCTAGGTCCCAGGCAACTAAAATATTGAACTACATTGACTTGGCTATTCCCATTGTGCTTGAATAATAGGCTATCCACAACTATAAAAGCACAGAAGTTCTGTACAGCACATTTGTAATGAATATTCTAATGGTAAATCGACTTGAGCATGAAAGTAGAGAATGTGTTTCCTGACAGAGACATTTAAAGGCAAATGCTCTCAAGAGAAATCAGTAGGTCAAGATGAACTTGTTACTCCTTTTACCCCTCCCGCCTCCCTACTCCCCCAACCACGCCCCCTCTCCTCTCTCACTCTCTGCCCATCTCCTTTTTCTTCCTTCCTTTTACCTCTCCGCCCACCCCCTCTCTCCTTTTTTTCCTCTGACGCAGGCCTGCTGGTGTGTCCCTCCCACTCTCTCCCTTCTTAAATCTGGACTTGTCACTTGAGTCGTGAAGGTAGAGTTGCTTCGTCACTCTCAGTTGACAAAATAAGCACAGGCCACAACCACAATCAGCTGTCTCTTCTCTTCACATTATCTCTGTTTTAAATGCTGTGCCAATCATTTTATGTATGTGTTCCTCTTTAAGACAAATGAACTCAACACACTCATCAAACTGTTTCGTATGCTGCCAGTGCTCTAAACTAGCTACTACGTCAATTCTTGTATCAGGCAATGATTTAGATTAGTAAGATTAAAATAATAAAAATATGGCATGTTTGTTAACATTTAGGTCATTATATAGTGATGGTTATTGTTTTGTAAAAGTGTTTGTGCTAAAATATTTTAAAGATCCCATGACATGGTACTTCTTGATACTTTTATATGGCTCCTTAATGGTTCCCTAATACTGTAAATGAATCCTTCTTCAAAATCAACACTCAGTGCATGAGAAACAGAGATAAGATGAGAAAGAGTCATAAATATCTCTCTCAAACTCTTTATTCTGGGCGTTGTTGCTTGAATGCAAATGAGGAGAAAAGAGCTGGCCAATAGTAGAGGGTGGGGGCGTGGCCAAACGCTCTGCTCAGAGCTCAGAGGCCACAGCTGATCCATTTCCTTGTTTTTGCACGAGAGAGAGATTTGAAGCGTTCCATTGAAAAATAAACACATTTCCACAGAAAATAAAATTAAACCACTGCTGTTCAAAGGTCCAGAGGCTCAGATAAAGGACTTCCGAGCCTAGAAACACTCGGACGTGCCTCCAGGCAAATAAAAAACGCATTTCACATTGCCTAGCGCATTCGCAGTCCAAACTCTCTGGGCGTGATTTACAGAGACGCTGAGTACAGACAGACGGGGGTGGAACTGCATTTGCATTTCTTTTTTCGATCTGACGTCAATAAGGTGCCTTGTTCAAAATCGCCCGTTTGAGCTCAGATTTTTTGTAACGCAGAAAAGGATCGCAAATGCTCAGTTTAGACATTTCACAACTTTTAACCATGGGGGAAGGGGGCCTAAACAGGGTAGGGGAGCTCACATTAACGTTCAAAAACCTCAGAAAGTGAAAATTTCATGCCATGGGACCTTTAAATTATTGCTCACTTTTCACAATTGGTTAGTTGCTCTTTAGGACTACTATTTTCTTACGCTTATCCGGGGCCGGGTCGCGGGCGCAACAGTTTAAGCAGGGACTCCCAGACTTCCTTCACCCCAGACACTTCCTCCAGCTCCTCCAGGGGGACCCCAAGGCGTTCCCAGGCCAGCCGGGAGACATAGTCCCTCCAGTGTGTCCTGGGTCTTCCCCGGGGCTTCCTCCTGGTGGGACATGCTCGGAACACCTCCCGAGGGAGGCGTCCACGAGGCATTAGGAACAGATGCCCGAGCCATGTCAGCTGGCTCCTCTCGACGTGGAGGAGCAGCGGCTCTACTCCAAGCCCCTCCCGTGTGACTGAGCTCCTCACCCTATCTCTAAGGGAGCGCCCCACACTGCAGAGGAAACTCATTTCAGCTGCTTGTATCCACGATCTTCTCCTTTCGGTCATTACGAAAAGCTCATGACCAGAGATGAGGGTAGGAACTTAGATTGACCGGTAAATTGAGTGCTTTGCCTTTTGGCTCAGCTCCCTCTTCACCACAACGGTCCGGTACAACGACCACAGACCACATCACTGCCGATGCTGCACCCGCGGATGCCTGTCAATCTCACACTCCATCCTCCCCTCACTCGTGAACAAGACCCTGAGATACTCGAACTCCTCCACTTGAGGCAAGGACTCTCCACCCACCTGGAGAGGGCTTTTTCCGGTCGAGAACCATGGCCTCGGATTTAAAGGAACTGATCCTCATCCCAGCTGCTTCACACTTGGCTGCAAACCGCCCCTGTGCGCATTGGAGGTCCCGCTTCAATGAAGCCATCAGGACAACATCATCTGCAAACAGCAGAGATGAGATCCTCTGGTCCCCTCTAGCCCCTGACTGCCCCTAGAAATTCTGTCCATAAATACAATGAACAGAACCGGTGTCAAAGGGCAGCCCTGGTGGAGTCCAATATGCACTAGAAACGGGTCCAACTTACTACTTACTACTGCTTACTACTTAAACACAGCTCCTGCTCTGGTCATACAGGGACCGAACAGCCCTTAGCAAAGAGCCCCAAACCCCATACTCCCAGAGCACTCCCCCACAGAACACCACAAGGGACATGGTCGAATGCCTTCTCGAGATCCACAAAGCACATGTGGACTGGTTGGGCAAACTCCCATGAACCCTCGAACACCAGATGGAGAGTATAGAGCTGGTCCAGTGTTCCGCGGCCGAGACGAAAACCACACTGCTCCTCCTGAATCCAAAGTTCGACCATCGGTTGGATTCTCCTCTCCAGTACCCTGGAATAGACCTTACCGGGGAGGTTGAGGAGTGTGATTCCCCGGTAGTTGGAGCACACCCGCCGGTCCCCCTTCTTAAACAGAGAGACCACCACCCCAGTCTGCCAGACCAGAGGCACTGTCCCCAATCGCCATGCAATGTTGCAGAGATGTGTCAGCCAAGAGACCCCTACAACATCCAGGGACTTAAGATACTCAGGACGGAGCCCTGGAGCATCCACCACTGAGCCTTGCCACAGAGGAGCTTTCCAACCACCTCAGTGACTTCAGCCAGGGTGATGAACGAGTCCGCCTTCGAGTCCCCAGCCTCTGGTTCCTCCTCAGAAAACGTGACGGCTTTTGCCTTTGCGAGTGCCCGGGCTGCAGCACGCTCGCTTGGCCCGCCGGTACCCGTCAGCTGCCTCAGGAGTTCCATTAGCCAACAAGGCCCAATAAGACTCCTTCTTCAGCCTGACAGCATCTCCTACGTCCGTGGTCCACCACGAAGATTGCAACTGTGACAGGCACCACAGACCTTACAACCACATCTGGGAGAAGCTCTCGCAGAGGTGTTAGCTGAAGGTCCCCCTGACAGAGGGCTCTGCCAGACGTTCCCAACAGACCTTCACTATACACTTGGGCTTGCCAGGTCTTTCTGGCTTCCTCCCCTGCCAGCGGACCCAACTCACAACCAGGTGGTGATCAGTTGACTCTCTCTGTCCCTCTCTTCACCTGGTTACTTGCTCTTTAGGCCTAGTAAAAATAATATATTAAATCATATACTATTTTGTTAAGATTAGATTCCTGCAGACAAGCAAAAGCTTATGTTTAAGCAAAAATAACTTTCTTGACTGTGGTAATAGATGCTTACTTAGACAACAGTCTTTTCATCTTTAAGTTGATGGAGGGATCTATTCATCATTTCATCAAATTAGTAGGCTTCTATTCAACAAAAAGTATCAGATTTTTAATAAAATGAAACTGCATAATTAGTTGCATATAGGCTATATATGCATATACATGTACTCTAATTAATCGAAAAGTGGCACTCCCAAAGCCACTGTGAGCCTGTGCCAAAATATTGTTTCCGTAGAAATGATAATCAGCCGCTGAAAAGGCAAACTGTCATTTTACAGAGAGTCTGATGATACAGACATGATGTCCTTTCACTGACGACCTTTACATTATCACCATTATTTCATCATTTCATCGACTAGATTATGTGGAGTGTAAAGAGGTGAAGGGAATTGTTTTGGTAGAACATGGGCGCCACAGCTGGTACCAGTCACCAGGTTCACTTTAAACATATGCCTATATTTCTTTTATATGACATTTATATTTGTCTTCACCTCCTCCTCTGACAAATTCTTAAGTTATCAACAGTTATGTAATTTACCCTTAATTTTATACCCTATATTAATCAAGACATTGGTACCAAAAAGGTGAAGAGGTTGTAGCTTGTCCTTATTATGTAATGTAATTATTCATGAGTGATTATTAATTCGTCATTAGTGATGATGATAAGTAGCCAAATACAGGAAAATTACCTGGTTGTATCCCCAATAACTAGAAAGTTAGAATGGACCCTAAAAGGCTACTGTGGATCAGATACGTTATAAATGAATAATGGCAATAGATTTGAGGTAATGGACTATTTCTTATTCTACTGGAGGAAGAATAGGAATGATGAACAATCAAGCCACTAATAGAAGATACATGTAATGTGATGTATGCAGTGTAGAGTTTAGTACAGTGGTACCTCACCTTACGAAATTAATTCGTTCCAGAAGTGGTTTCGTAACGTGAAAAATTCGTAAGTTGAGTAGCTATTTCAATGGAAAAAGCCTGATTCGTTCCAAGGCCCCGATCCAAGTTTTTTTTTCATAGTGTAACTTTTTTTATAGTGTAACATTGTGTTCTGTGTGTTTCTCACATTTGTCTCTCGTTTAAACACTCAAACTTTCATAGATTTTCAACAAAATGTATTAACAGTGAAGTGTGGGGGGAAGGGGGAGGGGGGAGAAAACTGCGCTCTGACACGTGTGATAGCGCAGCATGACCTGGCGCGGAGCTGACAGCAGGTCTAGACCAAGGTCTAAACCTGGACTGGACCAGGACTAAACCTGGACTAAACCAGGACTAAACCTGGACTAAACCAGGACTAAACCTGGACTAGACCAGGTGGATTAAAGCAACGAAGAGGGGACTGCACGCAGTCTGAGCGCATGAACGAGACCCATGCAAGAGCCGCGGGCTCCTCCTTGTTTAGTCCAGGTTTAGTCTAGACCACCGCGGCTCTTGCATGGGTCTCGTTCATACGCTCAGACTGCGTGCAGTCCCCTCTTCGTTGCTTTAATCCACCTGGTCTAGTCCTGGTTTAGTCCAGGTTTAGTCCTGGTTTAGTCCTGGTTTAGTCCTGGTCCAGTCCAGGTTTAGACCTTGGTCTAGACCTGCTGTCAGCTCCGCGCCGGGTCATGTGCGCTATCACACGTGTCAGAGCGCAGTCTTCTCCCCCCTCCTCCTTCCCCCCACACTTCACTATTAATAATTTTGTTGAAAATCTATGAAAGTTTGAGTGTTTAAACGAGAGACAAATGTGAGAAAAGTTTAAATCCAGTCTGAGAAAAGCGTATAATGTGTGTGGCTGAGCGCGCATTATTTGAATTTTTGAGATTTCGCGTTTCGTAACTTGAATTTTCTTTCGTATCTAGAGACCAAAATTTACCGTGAAGGCGTTTCGTAACTTGAAATTTGTCGTTTGTTGCGTCATTCGTAAGGTGAGGTACCACTGTAGTTCTTTACATTGCTTTAAAGGCCCGTAATACTTTATTTTTTGATCTGTTATATTGTGTTGTTTCCTCATCAAAAACACTGCCAGAGTTGTGTTTTGTTTCATCCACACATGTTTTACATAGATATTGCATATTTAGTCTGTTTTCTTCCCTCAAACAGAAAACACTTACAGGGTTCCACCTCGTGATGTCATGTGGTAATATAGGAAGTGCTCCTGTATTACCACATGAAAACTACCATTTCATGACATCACAAAGTGGAACAGAGCATTTTTAGCTTTGCCGATATATCAGGGCTCTCAAGTTTTGAGCAGGGTCGTGTGTGAGACTGCGTAATTTCCGAGGAGCGGATGAGGGAGGGGCTTGAATTGCGTGACAAATGCCGTGTGAGCATGTGAATGCGTCGAATTGTCTCTCTCAATGTGTGAGACTTGAGAGCCCTGCTGTAAATGTTTGTCTAAAGAGCAAACTTAAACTACAAAGCAACTAATGAGAGTTCTATAAATGAAGTTATTACCTGATGTTTCTCAGTTTGTTTTATCATCACCGCAGTGTGCGCTTAGCGGCTGAAACTACACTCTACAGTCCAACAACAGAACAATCTATTTTCTGATTGGCTGATTTTTTTCCGGGGAGCGGAACAGGGAGGAGGGGGAGAGTTTTTTTTCGCTGAAAACGCGCGGTGCCTGCATAAACTGAGCTACACAGACCGATTTCCTGGGCACAAAAAAAAAAAAAAAAAAACAGCGTGAGAAATGCCATGTGTGAGCGTGTGAACATGTCGAATTGCGTGTGTCACACTCTCAATGCGTGAGACTTGAGAGCCCTGCCTATTACTACTACTACTATTACTACTATAGACAGACTAATAATGCAGGATAACATGTGTGCATGAAACAAAACACAACTCTGGCAGTGTTTTTGATGAGGAAACATTCTAATGTGGCTCATAAGAGTAAATTTTGCATAATACGGGACCTTTAAACCGGCATAACTTGAATTCATTTGCACTATACAAAGAATTCAGGCCTAATATGCAAATCGCACTGTAGACCAAATCTTTTTTAACGTTGATGAATTCATATTTAATAACTGCATCATTACAAACTTTGACTATAGTAGCCCATACCTTTCTTTTTGTTTTACCTCATATAAACATAACAGTGACTGTATAGGAATTCACTCAATAAATCAAGTTGCAATACTCCTACTCATGTCACTTTCAAAAAAAGTATTCAAGAAAAGAAATAGTTTCAGTAACAGTGTTAAAGTGTTCTCTGTAATAGTTTTCCACCTGCATTAGTTGTTTCAGTTCAAAAGTAAATAAATAATGTTAGATTTTTATTAAAAACCAAGCAAATCAGTTTGTATTTTCATCAATATTGAAAACTTCGCCCTCTTCATTTTGCTCTTGACATCTCAGTCTACTGTTTGGTCTGTTGGGCATACAGTATTTGTTGGGCAATTCCTGTGACTCAGAGTTAAAGTTTATTCTTCCTGCATCTTTACGGGCAGAGCTACAGAGGAAATGCACTGAGCAGACACGTTTCAGCCCTCTGTTTATTTTTAGCATCAACAAGGCATTTTCACATTTAACCATGACTCAAAAGTTTGCAATGAGCATAAAACTTAATTAGTGCTAATAAAATGGTCTTGTTTGTAATACCAACATAACCGACACATGCTTGTGGTTTGAGGCAAATGTGGAAAATAACTGTTCTGTAACAGTTCTAAAATGCCTTTTTAAAGTGAGTAACTACACAAAAACTACAACATTTAACATTTCTTAGCAGTAGTAGTTAGTTTTAGGTTTACCTCAGTATTTGAAGGCCATGACTTTTATTGGTAAAAATATGCTAGTATATTACTGCAAACTCAAAATAGACTTAAAGAGCCTGTATTAAAGGAAAAGTAACATTTTTTTTTACAATCTGAGCCTTATTTCGGTAATAAAACAAGTTGTTTTACTCACCCATAGCACTTTGGTGTCATATGGAGCACTTCCAGAGATGTTTTAGATTAGCGTTAGCCTAGCACGACTTCTAGCCATAGCTTGGGGCATATAATATATTCCCCGAGCATGTAATACGCCCCGTGCGGGCTCCAAATAACACAAACTTTAGCACTTTTCAAATCATAGAAGCCCGATGTCTTAGTCTACGATTTCGTTTAAAGCAAAAGTGGCCTGTAATCCGAGATTTATCCATAGTTTACAGCTTTGCGTTTCATGTTTGGGTCCCGGGAGCTGAGAGCACAGTCCGCACATGCGCACTGGCCTCCAAACATGAAACGCAAAGATGTAAACTATGGATAAATCTCGGATTACAGGCCACTTTTGCTTCAAACGAAATCGTAGGCTAAGACATCGGGCTTCTATGATTTGAAAAGTGCTAAAGTTTGTGTTATTTGGAGCCCGCACGGGGCATATTACATGCTTGGGGAATATATTATATGACCCGAGCTATGGCTAGAAGT
Source organism: Paratrypauchen microcephalus (assembly GCA_036785185.1). Taxonomy (NCBI): domain Eukaryota; kingdom Metazoa; phylum Chordata; class Actinopteri; order Gobiiformes; family Gobiidae; genus Paratrypauchen; species Paratrypauchen microcephalus. Next base: position 2,954,028 of record JAVJIX010000120.1, on the reverse strand, counting down.
CGCGCTAGGCTAACCGCAAATCTTAAAACATCTCTGGAAGTGCTCCATATGACACCAAAGTGCTATGGGTGAGTAAAACAACTTGTTTTATTACCGAAATAAGGCTGAGATTGTAAAAAACGTTACTTTTTCTTTAAGCTATTTTCTGGTCTATACAGTATTATAATGTTATTTCCTCATCAAAAATATACTTGGAGTTTTATTTTGTTTCATTCACACATGTTTAACACACACACCCTGCATATTTAAGTTCTTCTCTCAAACGGAAAAACAAATTCTCTACCTTGTGATGTCATGTTACCACATGACAGGAAGATAAAACAGGAAGCGCTCCACTGTGCCATATTTGCTAGAATTATTTGGATGATTTTAGCCCTATCTCTATTGAACTAAAGGTGACAAGTAGCTGTTGAAAACTACTACATGACATCACAAGGTGAAACAGAGGATTGTTAGCTTTGGAGATGTAGACAGAGTATAGTAAACCAGGTTTACTCAAACATGTGTGAATGAATGGCAAAAGGAGAAATTCAATTTGTCAACTGGAAAAAAGTGTATTTAGTTTTCAGCTTGGATGAGCTGCGAAACGTATTCGACTAAATAAACTTTTGTCCAATTGACAAATTGAATTTCTACTTGGACAACTAAGGGATTCTACACATATCATGTCTGAATTAAACAAAACACAACTCTGGGTATGTTTTTGATGAGGTAACAGCATTACAACATGGTTTAAAGGTCACACGAATCCATTTTTTGTAATGTAGGGCCTTTCAACTTCACAATTAAAGGAAAATTAACGTTTTTTTACAATTTTACTCACCCATAGCAGTTTGGTGTCAATTGGAGCAGTATCGCAGAACTTATGTTGAGCCGTTCTGTTCTACTAATGATCCCGTATCCGTTAGCGTGAGTGCTCGGGGCATTACTTTGCGGTGTCCAAATAACACAAACTTTAGCACTTTTTAAATCACAGAAGATCGCTGTGTCAGGGTAGACTTTTAGTGGATTCCAAAACGGCCTGAAACCCGATATCCAGCTATAGTTTCATTTGATGACGTCATCAGAGAGGACAGTGCGCATGCGTGAACTCAGCTGTTTTGTAAACACCGCTAGTCCGAAAGAAGCTAACACCGCTCTGAACTTTACTTTTCTGTTGCGATATCGGGTTTCAGGCCGTTTTGGAATCTACTAAAAGTCTACCCTGACACAGCGATCTTCTGTGATTTGAAAAGTGCAAAAGTTTGTGTTATTTGGACACCGCAAATCAGTGCCCTGAGCACTCACGCTAACGGATACGGGATCATTAGTAGAACAGAGCGGCTCAACAGAAGTTCTGCGATACTGCTCCAATTGACACCAAACTGCTATGGGTGAGTAAAACTACTTGTTTTATTGCCGAAAGAAGGCTCAGATTGTAAAAAAAACTTAACTTTTCCTTTAACAGCACAGTACAAGTATAAGGAAGAAACATTTAGTATTATTGGACTTGGCTACACTATATAGGTCAAGACTAGCTGCAATTGCAATAGTCCTATAAATGCATTAAAAAGAAAAGTATCCGTTGCCATATAATAATAACAAATAGTTAGACAAATAATTGCATTTTCTATATAAAATAATATGTATTTTCCAAACTTATTGAATTAAGTGTGGACAACAAACACATGTTGTCATTGCACAGTGAAAGCCAGTTTAATATTGAATCTTTTAAATCTATATTTTAATGTTAAAGTGGCTTTTCTTGAGTTTGAGTTTACATTTGCACAGCGCTTTCCCCTGTGGTACTTGCATGTTTGAAGCATGGGGAGCCTGGATTCTTTGGGACAGGAATAGGACGGAAACTCCCCGGGAAATACCATGTTGAGAGTGAGACTGTGTCAGAGGTGAGGCATGGAACACATGGACTTTATCCAAACACTCACAGCACGGCAGCAGGAAGTGCACTCACATGTTTACTCAAAGAAAAGCAGGCTCCCTTTTTAGTGAAATATGTCTTAATGCCTTCTATTGGTGAGTTAGAATGTCATTTATGGGACTTCATAATAAAATACAGAAACCACAAACAAAACTGAAATATGATATTGCAATCTCTAAATTCACCACTAGATGCTGCACATATAACACTGTTCCAGCAGTAAGCAACGTTACAATAGTCAGTAAAATACAATTCAAATGTTTTATACATGCGGATACTGTAAATGTGTGTATAGTTATGGCCAGCGGGTTAGGCATTCTTCCTCTGGATATAACTGTTGACCCAATTTACACACACAACCAGGGCTGGACTGGGACACAAAAACGGCCCTGGCATTTTTGGCTTAGACCGGCCCCTCATAATTAGTCCTGGTTTAGTCCTGGTTCAAACCTGGTTTAGTCCTGGTTCAGACCTGATTTAGTCCTGATTTAGTCCTGGTTCAATCCTGGTTTAGTCCTGGTTTAGTCCTGGTTCAGACCTGATTTAGTCCTGGTTTAGTCCTGGTTCAATCCTGATTTAGTCCTGGTTTAGTGCTGGTTCAACCCTGATTTAGTCCTGGTTCAGACCTGATTTAGTCCTGATTTAGTCCTGGTTCAGACCTGATTTAGTCCTGGTTTAGTCCTGGTTCAATCCTGATTTAGTCCTGGTTCAGACCTGATTTAGTCCTGGTTTAGTGCTGGTTCAACCCTGATTTAGTCCTGGTTCAGACCTGATTTAGTCCTGGTTTAGTCCTGGTTCAGACCTGATTTAGTCCTGGGTTAGTGCTGGTTCAACCCTGATTTAGTCCTGGTTCAGACCTGATTTAGTCCTGATTTAGTCCTGGTTCAGACCTGATTTAGTCCTGGTTTAGTGCTGGTTCAACCCTGATTTAGTCCTGGTTCAGACCTGATTTAGTCCTGATTTAGTCCTGGTTCAAATCCTGATTTAGTTCTGGTTCAATCCTGATTTAGTCCTGGTTCAAACCTGATTTAGTCCTGGTTCAGACCTGATTTAGTCCTGGTTTAGTCCTGGTTCAACCCTGATTTAGTCCTGGTTCAGACCTGATTTAGTCCTGATTTAGTCCTGGTTCAGACCTGATTTAGTCCTGGTTTAGTCCTGGTTCAACCCTGATTTAGTCCTGGTTCAGACCTGATTTAGTCCTGGTTTAGTCCTGCTTCAAATCCTGATTTAGTCCTGGTTTAGTCCTGGTTCAACCCTGATTTAGTCCTGGTTCAGACCTGATTTAGTCCTGGTTTAGTCCTGGTTCAGACCTGATTTAGTCCTGGTTTAGTCCTGGTTCAACCCTGATTTAGTCCTGGTTCAGACCTGATTTAGTCCTGGTTCAGACCTGATTTAGTCCTGGTTTAGTCCTGGTTCAATCCTGATTTAGTCCTGGTTCAGGACTGAATTAGTCCTGATTTAGTCCTGGTTCAACCCTGATTTAGTCCTGATTTAGTCCTGGTTCAACCCTGATTTAGTCCTGATTTAGTCCTGGTTCAGGACTGATTTAGTCCTGATTTAGTCCTGGTTCAGACCTGATTTAGTCCTGATTTAGTCCTGGTTCAAATCCTGATTTAGTCCTGGTTTAGTTCTGGTTCAATCCTGATTTAGTCCTGGTTTAGTCCTGGTTTAGTCCTGGTTCAGTCCTAAATTGTGGGCCTGTCTCTAAGGAAAAAAAAGAAGAAAAAAAAAAAGAACAGCATCGGCCCGTAGGACTGTCGGCCCACCGGGAAAATGCCCGGTATGCCCGATTACCAGTCCAGGCCTGCACACAACACGCAGACCATGTTGTTCTAATACAGAGGTGCAGATAGGCCCAGGCTGTATAAAACTTGGATGTTTGGCACTTCTATTTTTTATTTTATTTTTTAATTTTTCATTTTTATAATAATCTCCACAGGCTTTAGGGTGGCTACTTATAACCTAACTGAAGTTGGCCTAACACAGTCTCATTAGTTTTCCTGGCAATAATAACTTTCATTTTGGACCGGACTGTTAGCCTGCGATATAAAAACTCCAGTGTCCTTTAAACACCAATCTAAATACAGACTCGCTTTATTTCCTTTCAGTAAATTAACAAAAACGTAAACCCCGCCTTTCCCCTTTACGCACCGTTGTCTTGGAGACGCGTCATTGAGCAACGCGGCGTTGGAGCGTGATTGTGGAAATGCTCCGGAACAAGTGCGTATTTTCACATACTTGCACTCTTTTAGATTTTTGAAACCAACATTTTTTTTAACACAAATCTTCGTTTTTAGCTCCGTTTTTATTTCTTCGGTGCTTCGCCCTCAGCCTGCGCAACGCGGGGGAGTTTTTTGAGCTTAGAGCATGCCAGATGATAAAAACTGTAAACCACCGCCTCAGCCACAAAAGAAAAAGAAGAAAAAGAAGCAGAAATCAGATTCCAGTACTTCACCAAAAGATGCAGGTAAACAATTTTGTAAAAAATAAATAGGCTACATCAATAAATAAAAATAGTCCAGTGGCAATGCAAATTTAAAGGAAAAGTAACGTTTTTTACAATCTGAGCCTTATTTCGGTAATAAAACAAGTTGTTTTACTCACCCACAGTATTGTATAAAGTAGTGGAAAATCAAACTCAAGTAAAAGTATAGGTACCCCTCCCAAAAATGACTTTTGTAAAAGTCGAAGTCACTGACTGAAATGTGACTTGAGTAAAAGTCTTAAAGTATCTGGAACTTCTTGTACTTAAGTATGACAAGTAATGTAAAAATAAATGTACTCAAGTAATGTAATTAAAAGTACAAGTAAAAGTGTCAAGCAAAGGCAGTCTGAATTTAATATTTTTTTAATGCCCCCCAAACCTTTGTTTTATTTTTTTTTTAATAACAGTGCTGAAAATAAGGCATACATAACACAATTGAAGGAGTGTTTTTGGAGGAAGAGGGTTTTTTGCAATTGGGCCCTTAATTCTACTGTTAAACACCATGTTCGGCTCACCCATGGTAGTTTTGTGTCATATGGAGCACTGTCGAAGATATTGGGTTTGGTGATATCCATGAAACGCCGTCCTATGAGCAAGTAAATGCAGGCACAAAATACGTTATTTGTAATTTAATAATTATGGTACGGTAGCACCAATGACGTGTAGTAAATGTTCTTGTTTTAAAACATCTGGGTTGGTCCCCCTTCATTTGTAGCTGACGTGGATGCTGTCTCCTCTTCCATCAGGGATGTTGATTGATTAAACTAGCTGCATGAAACCAACAGGTGTAGGCTGATTGTCATGCGCAAGTAGCGAACAAGCCCAGGCACGTCCTGACTTCCTTCAGTCAGTAGAGGTTTTTTTTGTAACGAGTAACTAGACGGCACATTGAAAATGTATCGGAGTAAAAGTATGCAGTTAAATTCGGAAATGTAGTGAAGTAAAAGTAAAAGTTATAATTTTTTTAAAAACTCAAGTAAAGTACAAAGTCTCCCAAAATGTACTTAGTGAAGTACAGTACAGTACAGTAGTGAAGTATTATTACTTTGTTACTATACAACACTGCAATGCAAATTAAACCTCTGTTGCTACTGATATGTGCTTGCATCGACACCCAGGTCCATATTACAGAATACTTTTCATCCAAAATAGGTTTACTCACAAACAAAGTCTGTTCTGATAAACACATAACAGGGTTACATTTGCAGTTGCAATGTTCTTTACCAAATCTCATAACAGCTCCTCCATAGATCCGGATGTCCGTGTGTGCGGTGAACAGCTCCAGGTGGTCCATGAATATAAATATCTCGGTGTCATCCTTGATTCAAAACTCTCAAATCCCACATAAAAATGGTCAGTAATCGTATCAAATTCAATCTCAGCAACTTTGGACATATTCGACCTCAGATGTCCGTACAGTTTATGCACTCCATGATACTTTCTCACATCACTTACTGTCTAACTGTCTGGTCTCACTCAACTGCTACAGCTTTAAAACCCATCCACTCTCTTTATAAACGCACCATCAAAACTCTGGAGCGGAAACCCCACTCTTATCACCACAAAAACACAATCTGTGAAACACAACTGGGAAAACCTGGTCAAATTTGCTCATATATAAAATCATTCATGACTTGTCATCTCCTCCACTCACACAGTTTTTTCACATCAGGACGTCAGAACACAGCAGAACCAGAGGGGCATTGAGAGGGGACTGTATCATCCCCCTCAGAAAAAGTCTCTTTGGCCAAACCTCCTTCTCTGTGCAAGCTGCCCATGACTGGATCACCACCCCCACCACAATCAGAAACCTCCCCACTTACACCTCATGTAAATTCCACTTAAAGAAATGGTTAATTGAGAGTCAGTCCTGTCACCACTAACATCCACCTCCCGATGCCCCTGTCGCCATCCTGCCTCTTGTGTGTTACTGTTGTTTGACTTTGATTGTATGAGTCTGTATGTATGTGTATGTGATGCTCTTAACGGTTTATAGTGTTTGTGGCTGGAAATGAATGTATGTGGCGGAATGTGGTTTTATGTCTGTATAGAACTGCATGGAGCTGTATGTGACTGTATGTAAGAAGGATTTTAGAGTGTAAATATTAAAGGTCCCATGGCATGAAATTTTCACTTTCTGAGGTTTTTGAACGTTAATGTGAGCTCCCCTACCCTGTTTAGGCCCCCCCCCCCCCCCCCATGGATAAAAGTTGCGAAATGTCTAAACTGAGCATTTGCGATCCTTTTCTGCGTTACAAAAAATCGGAGCTCAAACGGGCGATTTTGAACAAGGCACCTTATTGACGTCAGATCGAAAAACGAAATGCAAATGCAGTTCCACCCCCGTCTGTCTGTACTCAGCGTCTCTGTAAATCACGCCCAGAGAGTTTGGACTGCGAATGCGCTAGGCAATGCGAAATGCGTTTTTTTATTTGCCTGGAGGCACGTCCGAGTGTTTCTAGGCTCGGAAGTCCTTTATCTGAGCCTCTGGACCTTTGAACAGCAGTGGTTTAATTTTATTTTCTGTGGAAATGTGTTTATTTTTCAATGGAACGCTTCAAATCTCTCCCCCCGTGCAAAAACAAGGAAATGGATCAGAGAGCGCTCAGAGCGAGAGCGCAGCGTTTGGCCACGCCCCCACCCTCTACTATTGGCCAGCTCTTTTCTCCTCATTTGCATTCAAGCAACAACGCCCATTATAGAGTGTTCAGAGTGAGAAAAATTACTCTTTCTCATCTTATCTCTGTTTCTCATGCACTGAGTGTTGATTTTGAAGAAGGATTCATTTACAGTATTAGGGAACCATTAAGGAGCCATATAAAAGCATCAAGAAGTACCATGTCATGGGATCTTTAACTCTGTTTTTATTCTATTTTACTTCCTGTAGGTTTGACATGTTACACCTGTCCGGGACAACAGATGAAAAATAGCCCTCAGGCTAATTCTGGCATATTTACATGCAAATGTTTATTAATGTGCACTGTCCCTGAAATAAATCAATAAACAAAATAAAATAAACATATTAATCATGGTAAAATGCAAAAATGATTCAATCCAGTAGTTGACATTGGAGTCTTAATCCTTTTTACTGGTCAGAACCATTACCTGAACTGCCCGAGGCTATTTGTAACCTAAACCCAGCTTTTGTTTGGGGCTTTGTCCACTTGTTTACATTCATTCTCTTTCCACAGACAAACCCCCCCACCCTGCGCCCTCTGTCCCAGCAGTGTTATCGCCTTTTGGCCCACCTAGACCCCCTCTGCCCAAACTGAAATCTACCCCCAAAAAAGACTTGGAGAGGGGAAGCCGGAAGAGCAAGAAGTCCCCCATGTCCTTGTTCAGTCTAGTGTGTAAGTCTGGGGGATCTCCAGTTCACAGCTTCCTGTCCCAGCTAAGTGTCCCGGCACGGGAGAGCGTCCGCTGGGAGGGGGAGGTGGACGACCCCTTGAAGGAGGAACAGCGCCTGGAGGTGTACCGGGCCAACCGAAGACAGCGCTACCTCATGCACAGAGAGATGGAACAGAGGGAAACCAGGCAGGAGAAGTAATGCGAATGCAAAACTATTTCAACAGAACTATTTCATTCATTCATCTTCTTCCGCTTTTCCATTTTTACTGGGTTGCGTGGGCAGCAGTCCAGAACACAATGCACCAGCCCCCATGAATCCTCCCGCGGGTGGTGGGTCCACAGGAGGACGGCTCACGTCATAACAGGCCTTGATGCATCTTCTGCCATGGGGGCTACCAGTGTCCGCAGGCACTGGGGGCGAGGTGGGGTTAAGTGTCTTGCCCAAGGACACAACAGCAGCGCTCATCTGTGGGAGCTGGGATCACACGCGGTCAACCCGTCGAGAACAGGAACCGCCAACCCCTGGATCACTAGATAAGCGCTCTACCAACTGAGCTACTGCTGCCCTAAGAACTATTTCAATATTCCAAATGTTCCTTATAGGGCCATAATAATAACAACAGTATAACATGTTGATATATTTTTTTAAACTTATTATCTATTACAAAAAATGCTTGTACCTGTTTGAGAAAATAGTGCTCCTTCAAATGTTGTGCAAAAGACTGGATGTGACAAGAATAATACACTCATTTATAATTAAGTAGTAAGAAATGTGCTGTATAATATAAGCCCTAAGCATCATTATTTTTAAAAAAAAGTTAAGCAAAACTCCTGACCACTCTTAAAAAAAAAAAAAAAAAACATACCAGAACTAACTGGACTAAGTCAGATTTAAGTCAGGGATACATCTCTACCAACCAGAACTAGATGTAAGTTTAAAGGAAAAGTAACGTTTTTTACAATCTGAGCCTTATTTCGGTAATAAAACAAGTTTTTTTTACTCACCCATAGCACTTTGGTGTCATATGGAGCACTTCCAGAGATGTTTTAAGATTTGCGTTAGCCTAGCGCGACTTCTAGCCATAGCTCGGGGCATATAATATATTCCCCAAGCATGTAATATGCCCCGTGCGGGCTCCAAATAACACAAACTTTAGCACTTTTCAAATCATAGAAGCCCGATGTCTTAGCCTACGATTTCGTTTGAAGCAAAAGTGGCCTGTAATCCGAGATTTATCCATAGTTTACAGCTTTGCGTTTCATGTTTGGGTCCCGGGAGCTGAGAGCACAGTCCGCACATGCGCACTGGCGTCCTCATCTACTCGAAACTATGGCTAAATCTCGGATTACAGGCCACTTTTGACCACACGAAATCGTAGGCTAAGACATCGAGCTTCTATGATTTGAAAAGTGCTAAAGTTTGTGTTATTTGGAGACCGCAAACAAGTGCCCCGAGAACTCACATGATGGAGATCGCAAATCTAAAACATCTCCGGAAGTGCTCCATATGACACCAAATTACTATGGGTGAGTAAAACAACTTGTTTTATTACCGAAATAAGGCTCAGATTGTAAAAAACGTTACTTTTCCTTTCATTCTAACTAAATCATTTAAGCTTTTCACTTCATTACTCAAGTTTGACAAAATCATAGTGTCATTCTAACAATATGCAATACTTTTTTCAGATTCATTTCTAATTCCTTATTATGAAGCGATTTATAACATTATTTCTGGTGAAGGGCTCAACCTAATGTATTTCTCCTGCTCTGAGGACTTGTTAAAATCTTAATAGAGGATTTGCACTCTTCATGTTGAGCTTGTAAATTATGTAGTACTTCCAGAAAGATACAAAGTTGGTGGTTGAGGGTTGAAATCGGAGCTACTTAACAGCACCACTGACCCTGAGCTACTGGGTCGAGAGGAACAGTGGAGAAAGATGGATTGAGAGGAGAAGTCAGCTGGTGTCACTGTCCCAATGAGAACCTGAAGATTTCTTTAAAATTCTGCACAGCACAGAGACATACTGAAGGATACCTTTGTTTTAGTTACTTTTGCAAGGCAATAAAACATTTTTTTTTTAAACTAAATGAAAGCGATCTTTTTGTACACAGCCCCTTCTCATGTGTAGTGTCTAATATATTTAATTCAACTGTATTCCAGACACACAGCACACTACAAACGCAGCAACAAAATTGTGTTGTCATTGGTTATAATGTGTATAAAGACATTTTAAGGCTTTGTAAAATAATGCCTGTTGTGTATATTGTTGAAATTTCTTATGTTAATGTATTTCTATTGTCATTTCTCTGTGTCAATAAATTTTCTCAAGACATTTTCTTAAAGCTCAGGAGATATTTTTGCTCAAATAAACAATGCACACTGCTGTTGGCCTGAGAATGGCAGAAGACAGAAACAATGAGACTTTTTACATGTACAATCTCCAAAAAGACACATTTAACAGGTCAAATAATAATTGTTGGGTTTCTTCAATAAAAGACTTTTAGCAGCATTAACATCAGCTATTGCTGATGGCTGAGTGGATAGCACTCTCGCTTCACAGCAAGAAGTTTCTGGGTTCGATCCGCGGGTCACCTGAGCCGTTCTGTGTGGAGTTTGCATGTTCTCCCCGTGTCTGGGTGGGTTTCCTCCGGGCACTCCGGTTTTTCCCCATCAACCCAAAAACATGCACCAGGTAAAATCCTCCAGCTGAGGTCCTGACCAAACCGAAGCAACAAGATCATGGAGATGGTCCCCGGGCGCAGTAATGTGCTGCCCACTGCTCCTAATAACAGGATGGGTTAAATGCAGAGAAGAATTTCTCCAGTGTGAGATCAATAAAGTCATTCTTCTTCTTCCAGACTTGATATATATAATATATATAATATATGGCATAACAGACACAGGACAAACAGCAGTTTTTTCCCCCAAGAGTAATGTTTATTATTATTTATTGACCACAATATAAAACAACATTCTTAAAATAACCTCACTGATAATGTAATTATTGGCTACATTTCAGCTTCGAAATTGAAGCCGCCAGCCTATATTCAGTTGTTTGAAAATGAAAAAGAGAAACATAGTGTGTTATTCACATGCTCAACAAATTCTCCTTTAAAACCAGTTAATAATTAAACATGAATCAAAATGAACATGGCATGTGTGCAAATGTGTGGTGTGAAACTACTCAAGTCACTAACATGAAGTCTGCTAGAGTCTATAAAAGTGATCCAGCACATAAAAGTGTATCTATGAGGTATCTGTTGTTGAGGACTGTCAGCTCCACAAACCGACAGTCTCTCTTTAAATGGACAGTACACTCTGTCCGAGAATAGACACAAATATTATTTAACAACTTTACATGGTATGAATGGCTTCATGGCAGCTTTAACCAGCTTAGGTCTTCTGATCTGTAAAAATCACCACGGTTACTTTAGATACACCTGAAATCTTTAGTTTGGTCAAACTTCATTCAACATACTGTGCCTCCATTTTGGTGATGACTTGTCCTGACAGGAGCCTCTCGGCTACAGCTGACACAGCGGGGTCAAAGTTCAGGCTGACCGCTGCAATCACCTTTTCATCCCTTCAAACACAGAACATTAGGAAAATAAACAAATTCACATGTACACCAAATAGATTATAGTTAGATCAAACCACTGCTTACTTTATGTACAGTCCTAGAAACTTCCGGTCTTCAGCCTTTCCTTTTATGATGATCTCAGTGTAGCCCTCCCCAAAGCCTGCAGTCAAGAGACATGCACATGATTATGAATTATGTCCAGTAACTGTATTATTACTCACTGTATTGACTGTATTAATATAACATATAGAATGTTTCAACATTTTGCATAATTAAAATAATATCTATGTTGTAAAAAAGATGCTTAAAGGGACAGTGTGTAAGATTTTTACCCGTTAATTACTGAAATTGAAGATACCCATTCAAAAATACATTGTTTTCCAAGCCTTTTCACTTCCATCATGAAATCAAAGTATTCTTTTGGACTTAGATATAGTCACATAAAAGGGGGATCTTCCCCATGCAGAGGCAGCCATTTTGAATACGAGAGCCGCAGAAGGACATTTGGGCTCCGCCTTCGCCTTCGGCAAGGCTCGTGGTTTTGGGTAAACAACACAAGCATGCTGCCGGATCAGACGTCGTAATGGATCTAACACGTGTTTTGGACTAAATTGTTTTACTGGATTTTATTCGCTGGATCCTTACAGACAAATTGAGAGCAAGTTTATGGTGAAATACAGAGTTTGACCTGTGCAAAGCATTCTAAGGTAAGCTAACCTCGTTTTGTGCTTTTCCGTATAAAAGCCCCATGTGCTCGGGGAGTGATTGTTTTGCAGGGAAATGAATTGCATAGTCAAAAAGAGGAGACTGTAAGGTTTGATTTGATGTGTAGAGTGTCATGGTACATGATCGGGAATGTGTGTTTTCATGAGAAAAGAAAAAAAACAAAAAACAAACGGGACCGTGTTTTATTTATACAGTAGCGGCGCGCGGACCTCAAGGTCTGCCGTAGCTAAAACAGAAAGTGCAATAGCACCATCCACCTATGCGCCACGGATCCTACACACTGGGGCTTTAATGAATCCAAGATCTGACACAATATTTGTGTGCAATGGTAACTACACATGAAATAGTACTTGGCTTTAGAAGAAATGGCTCACCTGCATATCGCATGGTGCTACCCAATAGGACGGTCCAATAATAAGGGACTGAGTTCAGCTCAGTCTGTCTCCTCAGCATGTTCAGAGCAACTATCTTCCCTGACAAAATGAAACTACTGTCAGTACATGAGAAATCCACATGATTATATTTACAAATACAGTGGTACCTCACCTTACGAAATTAATTCGTTCCAGAAGTGGTTTCGTAATGTGAAAAATTCGTAAGTTGAGTAGCTATTTCAATGGAAAAAGCCTGATCCGTTCCAAGGTTGTTTTTTTTTATAGTGTAACATTTTTTTTATAGTGTAACGTTGTGTTCCTGACGGGCTAAGAGACTAGACCAGGACTAAAAGAACGTGGAATAAACCAGGTCTGGCCAGAACTAAACCTGGATTGGACCTGTTATTATTATAACATGGCAGTGCCGTTGGAGGAGCGCGGTGCTCGGTGCTCGTGTCTGCGCTCCTTTAAGAGGCCGAGAAAGACGCTCTTTCAGCGGGAATAAGAGCGGGGCGGGACGAGCTCTGCTTCTATCTGACCTCCAGAGCCGGGGGGCTGACACTGTGAGCTAACAGGCCGTTCTATCAGCGGGCAAGACCGCGGGGTCTCGCTCGGGGTGGGCTCTGGTTCTATCTGACTTCCAGAGCTGTGAGCTGTGAGCCGCGCGGGCGGGCCGAGCCACGCGGGCTCGGCCCCGAGGAGGAGGCACGCGGCGCCGCGGCTCAATCCCGCAGCCCCGGTGTAGCGCGGCCTTGCGCCGTATGGACGTTTTGATCCTTCGATGTCGGCTCTTCCTATCATTGTGAAGCAGAATTCACCAAGCGTTGGATTGTTCACTCACTAAGGGAACGTGAGCGGGGTTTAGACCGTCGTGAGACAGGTGAGTTTAACCATACTGTGTTGTTGTGTCTCCGCTCCCATCGCACGTTCGGCGGCGCTATATTGAGCCGTGCCCCCCCCCAACACATTCCATTGAAAATCTATGAAAGTTCGAGTGTTTAAACGAGAGAGAAATGCGAGAAAAAAGTTTAGAATGTGTGTGGTGAGGCATTTACAGCCCTAAAACCTCCAAAACCTCTCCCACCTCGGGCCACCTCTGGAACCTAACCCCGTGTGTGTAGATAAAGTGTATTTACGTTTCGGGGCGTGCATCTGAGCGCGCATTAATTTAATTTTTGAGATTTGTTGTTTTTAAAGTGCTTTATAAATAAAGTTGGATTGGATTGGAGATTTCGCGTTTCGTAACTTGAAATTTCTTTCATATCTAGAGACCAAAATTTACCGTGAAGGCGTTTCGTAACTTGAAATTTTCGTTTGTCGGGTCATTCGTAAGGTGAGGTACCACTGTAACATGTTATAGTAGTGAATGCAGCTATTGTATGTAAAAGTCCATCACATTTTGTTACCATGAGCCTGGGCCATCTGCCAGTGCCCGATGTTGACCTGCTGGTCTTTGGCTATGGTTAAGGGAAAGGTGCAGACATCACCTCCACAAAACACATCAGGTACATTGGTTTTCATGAACTGCACAAAAAATACAAATCTCTACACATACAGAATGGGCATATTTTTTGCTGGCTTTTACTAAAACTGCATACCTTGTCAACTACTACAAATTTCTTGTGGTCCATTTGTATTTTAGTTCCCCAAAGTAATTCTGAGTTTGGGTTGACACCTAAAAGAGAAGTTCAGTAAGGTATAATATGGTAACAGACAGCAAAAAAAACCTTTTCCTCCTACTCACCAATACCAACAATCATAACATCAGCAGGAATCACAGTCCCACTTTTTAACACAATGTCCAGCTAAAAACAAAGTCATGTAAATCTTTTTTTTTAAACAATCCAATACAAATGCACAGCTATAAACTATAACTGTACCTTCCCGTTTGACCCCCGGATCTCTGTCACAAATTCGTTCATATGAAACTTCACACCTTTGTCTGCCAACATCTGCAGATACACACAACTTCAACTGTAAAATTTCTTTTAGGCTCAGTAGATTCACACACGCACACCACACACACTGACCGTGAGAGCGATTTTCCCAATCTCTTTCCCTAGAGTGTTCTGGTAGGGCATGTCACTGCTGCCGATCACTGTGATATCTGAGGCTTTGTTCAACATGTACGATGCCACCTCCATCCCTTAAAGTTCCAACACAATCAGACTATTTGCCACAAAAGTCATATTTCATACACTCAACAAAAATATAAACGCAACACTTTTGTTTTTGCTCCCATTTTTCCTGAGATGGACCCAAAGATCCAAAATTCCCTCCAGATACACAACACTACCATTTCTCTCAAACATTGTTCACAAATCTGTCCAAATGTGTGACAGCGAGCACCTCTGCCCCGCCGAGACAATCCACCCCACCTCACAGGTGCGCCACATCAAGATGCCGATCCGACATCATGACCAGTGCACAGGTGCACCCCAGACTGCCCACAATAAAAGGACACCCCGAAATGTGCATTTTTTTTCTTTATTGGGGGTCTGGGGACTCAGAACCAGTCAGTATCTGGTGTGACCACCATTTGCCTCATGCAGTGCAACACATCTTCTTCACATAGAGTTTATCAGATTGTCAATTGTGGCCTGTGGAATGTTGGTCCACTCCTCTTCAAAGGCTGTTATGGAAGAAGAACACAGGTGCATTTTATTGATGGCATTTTGAATGCACAGAGATACCGTGATGAGATCCTGAGGCCCATTGTTGTGCCATACATCCATGAACATCACCTCATGTTTCAGCAAGATAATGCACGGCCCCATGTTGCAAGGATCTGTACACAATTCTTGGAAGCTGAAAATGTCCCAGTTCTTGCATGGCCAGCATACTCACCGGACATGTCACCCATTGAGCATGTTTGGGATGTGCTTGACCGGCGTATACGATAGCGTGTACCAGCTCCCACTAATATCCAGCAACTTCGCACAGCCATTGAAGAGGAGTGGACCAACATTCCACAGGCCACAACTGACAATCTGATAAACTCTATGTGAAGAAGATGTGTTGCACTGCATGAGGCAAATGGTGGTCACACCAGATACTGACTGGTTCTGAGTCCCCAGACCCCCAATAAAGCAAAAAAATGCACATTTCGGGGTGGCCTTTTATTGTGGGCAGTCTGGGGCGCACCTGTGCACTGGTCATGATGTCGGATCGGCATCTTGATGTGGCGCACCTGTGAGGTGGGGTGGATTGTCTCGGCGGGGCAGAGGTACTCGCTGTCACACATTTGGACAGATTTGTGAACAATGTTTGAGAGAAATGGTAATATTGTGTATCTGGAGTGAATTTTGGATCTTTGGGTCCATCTCAGGAAAAATGGGAGCAAAAACAAAAGTGTTGTGTTTATATTTTTGTTGAGTATATATAAAGCATTAAAGACCTGTAGATAAAAGTAATTAATTTAAAACTACAGCAGTATACTCTTATCCCATCCCACACTCAGGGACCAGTGTCCAGATCTTGAGCGAGTGTTAGATGGAGCATTAGCCTACTGAGCATTTTTGGAGTTGATATGCCCATAGGAAACCCACCCAGACATGGGGAGAAACATGCAAATTGTACACAGACAGTCAAACCCCGAACCTTTGTGCTATGAAACATGAGTGCTAGCCACTCAACCACTGTGATTTTCCATAAAATGTGCTGTGATGCATTGTTACACCATCTACAGTAGGTACGGTATGGTTTAAAAACATGATACTTCTTAATACATTGAGTTAGTTTGAGCTAAATTGACAAACGCTGTACCAACGAAAGAGGTTCCCACGAGGACGACTCTGCTGCCTTCACAGACCGCGTGGATCTGCCGTGCGTCTTCTGGCGTCTCTAACATCAGCACATTTTTTAGGTTCATCCCGGGGACATCCAGGATTTTAGCTCTAGCAGGTTTAACATATAGTAACATTGACACAATCCAGTCCTCCTGATATTGTAAAAGTAAATAATCCAGAGCCATTATTAGTGTTGAAGTACCTGCAGCCTGTGGAGATGAGCAGCTGGTCGTAGCTCTGGACAACCCCATCGTCAAATGTGACAGTTTTTGCATCAGTGTCCAGAGATTTTGCCTAAAACAAAATGTAAACAGCACAGTAATCTCTCCTCATTCATTAAAGGTCCCATGGCATGAAATTTTCACTTTCTGAGGTTTTTGAACGTTAATGTGAGCTCCCCTACCCTGTTTAGCCCCCCCCATGGTTAAAAGGTGCGAAATGTCTAAACTGAGCATTTGCGATCCTTTTCTGCATTACAAAAAATCGGAGCTCAAACGGGCGAGTTTGAACAAGGCACCTTATTGACGTCAGATTGAAAAAAGAAATGCAAATACAGTTCCACCCCCGTCTGTCTGTACTCAGCGTCTCTGTAAATCACGCCCAGAGAGTTTGGACTGCGAATGCGCTAGGCAATGCGAAATGCGTTTTTTTATTTGCCTGGAGGCACGTCCGAGTGTTTCTAGGCTCGGAAGTCCTTTATCTGAGCCTCTGGACCTTTGAACAGCAGTGGCTTAATTTTATTTTCTGTGGAAATGTGTTTATTTTTCAATGGAACGCTTCTAATCTCTCCCCCCGTGCAAAAACACGGAAATGGATCAGCTGAGAGCTCAGAGCGAGAGCTGAGAGTTTGGCCACGCCCCCACCCTCTACTATAGGCCATCTCTTTTCTCCTCATTTGCATTCAAGCAACAACGCCCATTATGGCCTGTTCAGAGAGAGAAAAAATACTCTTTCTCATCTTATCTCTGTTTCTCATGCACTGAGTGTTGATTTTGAAGAAGGATTCATTTACAGTATTAGGGAACCATTAAGGAGCCATATAAAAGCATCAAGAAGTACCATGTCATGGGATCTTTAAAGCTACTGGTCTCATCATCTCACTGTTGTCTTCAAGAGGTGGTGACCAAAACAACATCAACTATATTGTATAGGTTATAGAAGAGGTTTAGAATAAGTTCACATCATAACAATAACACTAATGCATAGGATGTATATTGCAATTTTACAGACATGACCAGCTTCTCAAAGCACTACACTACAGTAAACCATCAGTGACCCTGTTTATTTAGTGATGATTTAGTCACAGCTGTCCTGGGGTAGACTGAAGGAAGCATGCCTGCCAATATGCCTGCATAAGGGAGGGAGATAGCTTCAATCTCTGCAGGTCCCAATCACATCCACGGTTCTACACATACAAAACTGGACTCACCTCTTTCTTGAGCCATACTTCAATGTCATATTTCTGATAAAACTCCATTCCTCTCAACAAGATACTCTCACTTTGCACATTCATCACCTGAAAATAAATTAATGCAAGTAATTATGCTAGCTTTTTATAAACTCTAAAGTGCATATGACAGTTCATGGCAAAAGGAGAAATTCAATTTGTCAACTGGACAAAAGTTTATTTTGTCGAATACGTTTCGCAGCTCATCCAAGCTGCTTCTTCAGTTCTGGTCAGACGCTGGTGGACACTGTCTATATCTGCCTGAAGGGAGGAGCTAACTACACTGAAATTACTATGAAACTACCACACCCATTTGTTTACAGTTTCTATTAGTTAGGTAGGCCTATTCGATATGCAGTGGGAGTGGAGTGTGGGGAGTTTTCTTAGCATAGCCATTGCATAGCCAGGGCTCTCAAGTTTTGAAGTTTGGTTGGAGTGAGATTTGAAATGGACAGGTGTAAATGTTGGTCTAAAGAGCAAAACTACAAACCAACTAATGAGAGTTATATAAATGAAGTTATTACCTGATGGTTCTCAGTCCTGGAGGGGGGGGGGGGAGGCTTGAATTGCGTGAGGAACGCCGTGTGAGCGTGTGAACACGTCGAATTGCGTGTTGAGAGCCCTGTTTGTCTAAAGAGCAAACTTAAACTACAAAGCAACTAATGAGAGTTATATAAATGAAGTTATTACCTGATGGTTCTCAGTTTGTTTTATCATCACCGCACTTTGTCAATGCGCGCTGAGAGGGGCGGGGAGGAGGAGGGACCGGGGCGGGGGGGAGCGGAACATTTTTAACGGATTCATGTAAGAGTCTGGTTAATGCACCGGGCCCGCGTCTCACCGCGGGCAGTTCGGCTCTGCGCCGCGCGTATTCCGCGCGTATGCCGTCGGGGAGGACACTTTATGCACAGACGGAGACACGGGGACCGGAGTCGGTGCGTCTCAGAGGAGACGTGGCACCGGGACTGAGACTCAGGACGAGCCGGGGGACGGCGCGTCTGCTCCGGCCTCCGCTCGGACCGCACGGTCAGGAGCAGACGCGCAGGCTCCGTGCGTTTTCAGCGCCGTCCCCCCCCTTCCCGTCCCCCGTCCCCCTGCTCCGGGGGAGCAGGAGGAGGGGGGGACGGCGCTGAAAACGCGCGGAGCCTGCATAAACTAAGCCACACAGACCGATTTTCTGGGCACAAAAAAAAAAAAAAAGAAAGAAAGAAATCAGCGTGAGAAATGCGTCAAATTACGTGTGTCACACTCTCAATGTGAGACTTGAGAGCCCTGGTTTTATCATTCACCGTTTTGTCATCATTCGTTTGTCTCACTCGTGTTCAGTTGCCGTCCTCAGTAGTCGAGTTGTAAAATGAAACCAGGGGGGATGGTGAAAGTTTTCATTTATGTGACATATTTTCCAGCGGGGGGTGTGGGGGTCCTCTCCCAGAAAAATGTGTATTTCTTAGATGCAATTTCCTGCATTCTAGTCCATTTTAGGTTACCTGGCCAGCCAAATGATATCTCTCTGTATTTGCTATACAGCGAGATACCATTTGGACACCCTCGCTCCCCCGGTTAACAACGGACTCCGCGATTCTGATTTGTTCAAAGATGGTGACGTCAGTGCACCCGCCTTTGCCCGCAATGTCACTCTTAGGCAGCGGAAGTTCCTCCTCAGTTTTGAATCAAGATGGCGCATCGGAGAACTGAACGTCCCTTCCATTCAGCTGTAAAATTGGTCTTAAATTACCTAAAACTCATCGATTCCTTAAAACCACAGCAGCTGACAGCTCTAGAGGCCTTTCTTTTCAAAAAATATGTTTTTGCATTGCTTCCTACCGGCTTGGTTCACGTCGCTGTCCGTTAACTGTTCTCTGATTGGTTCACTTAGCTGTCTGTCTACGTGCAACGGCAGCGGATTCTGGACCAAGCATTACCAGACTCGCCGCTGGTACAGCGATGAGTCATGGATTCTTCCAGGCAACATTTTAGAGTGACTTGCTAGACATGGGCACATTTTCTCCCGAGGAGCGGAAAAAAATGTCAGTGTGAGAAATACCATGTGTGGCGTCGAATTGCGTGTGTCACACTCTCAAAGCGTGAGACTTGAGAGCGCTGGCATAGCATTCCGGGCCCTGAATGGCTATGCATAGCCACTGCATATTGAAAAGGCTTACCTAACTAACAGAAACTGTAAACAAATAGGTGTAGTAGTTTCAGAGTAATTTCATTGTAGTTAGCTCCTCCCTTCAGGCAGATATAAGGCAGTGTCCACCAGCGTCTGACCAGAACTGAAGAAGCAGCTTGGATGAGCTAAGAAACGTACTCGACCAAATAAACTTTTGTCCAGTTGACAAATTGAATTTGTCCTTTTGCCATGGATTCTACCTGGACGACTGAGGGATTCTACACTTATGACAGGTAAGACGACTCATTTCACTAAAATATAGTTAATTCATTATTATATTTTGGATTCGACAAAAAGTCAAAGTAAATCTTAGCTTTCCCTAATTTGACAAATTTGGTTTAATTTAAAGTGATACTCCGGGATTTTTGACATAGGGTCCAATTTTCTAGTTAGCCAGCGTGTAGGATATGTGTAGAGAAAGTTATTTTGCGATTTCATGCAGTCTTTGTAAAATCTGAGTTGGCTGTTGCTAAGCTAGCGAAAGTGAACGTCCTGCAGCTAGCCAGCCACTAAAATAGACATACCCAGTACAAAACAAACACCCAAACAAATCAGTTATTATGCCAGGGTATCGATTTAAATATCTGTGTTGATATAATAAGATTTTGAACGAAACGGACCTTGCTTCAAACGACTTAATTGACGCATATTGGGGGACTAGTTTCTAAGCAGCGGCGGAATTTTACTTCTCCCTCGTCAATTGTGATTGTGATGCGAACAGGTCACTTCATCAGGGACTCGCCAGAGCAAAAGCCGAAATCAATCGACTAGTAGCGGATAAAAATCACAACGTGTCAACATGGTGCAGCAGTGTTCATATACCACTGGCCAAACGCTCCTACATTCAACATTTTTTTCTGGCACACCACTTACCGCATTGATAACTGGCCATTAGGTCCAGCAGGTCTAGGTCGTTTCTTCCAATTTATCTTTTCGACGCAGAAGAATGTCTCCAGTACGCCACGATTGAGATGGGGCAAGAAGTCCTGGTGCTCTGTTATGCAGACATCATTGGAAGTGCTATGGCCACCAGACACATCTAGACTTCGAAACGAAGTATCTAGCTCCAGCTCTTGCATTTGTGGGATAACTAAGTCCCACTCCCTGCAGCAAAAACATTCATCCTCGTTCTCCATAACTTCGCAATTTCGGCACTGACACCACCAATCCCCGGTTCTTCTGTCCCGGCTTTCTGCTGCAGCTTCGGCGGCGGCTGCATTTGCAGACGCGCTCTCTTGTTCTCTTGCTCTTTGTAAATCCATCTCTTTCAATTCTTCGTCCGTATACTCCGGCTCATACAAGTATGGTTCACTGGAAAAATGCAACTGCTCTTCCTCCTCATCAAAATAATCGGGCTCGCCAAACATTGCCATACTTTGAACAGGCTCCGTGTGCTCACTTTTACAGTTGCGAGGTTGCTAGTAAACAAACTATTAGAGCCGGTCGGATTGGGACATGCGGGTGATATCAATCCGCGGCTGTCAAGCTTTCAATGAGGAAGTACGAATTGCTGATGATGATCAAAGGAATACATGCTTGGTTTACTTCCTTAATCATTCTATCAACACAGATATGTACATCGATACCCTGGCATAATAACTGATTTGTTTGGGTGTTTGTTTTGTACTGGGTATGTCTATTTTAGTGGCTGGCTAGCTGCAGGACGTTCACTTTCGCTAGCTTAGCAACAGCCAACTCAGATTTTACAAAGACTGCATGAAATCGCAAAATAACTTTCTCTACACATATCCTACACGCTGGCTAACTAGAAAATTGGACCCTATGTCAAAAATCCCGGAGTATCACTTTAATAGTTTTTAGTTCCTAAACATGGACAGATGTCATATAGGTACAGGTTATTCCGTAACTGTTAGAGCCACTCTAATTTACATAATAGTTACTGTTTAACAAATAAACATTTATGACAACAAATCAGTTTTGTTAAATGTATGTTTAAACAGTCAGAAAATGATGATCCTTGCACATACTTGTCCTTGCATTTGGGATGGAATTTTTGGTATTGGTGACATACTGTAGATAAAAGGATTCCCTTTGAGAACTTTAGAACTAATTTCAGCCTTATATTAAATTTGCAACTTCTCTTCTCAAAATGACACTTGACTGAGGTAGGGCTAAGATAAATGTTTACCACAGCTAATGTCCCACTAAAGTAAGATTGCATTTGAAGTACAGACCTTGCTGAGTCGTGTTTTGTCATATGGAAGGAGGTAATCTCGTGACACCATAATAATTCGACCACCATAGTTTTCTTGACGAAGAGTTTCTGCACAGCTCAGAGATGTGGCCCCTGCATTTACACAGACAGCATCATAAATGTAGACTTAATAACAAATGAAACAATGTACAGTGGTACCTCACCTTACGAAATTAATTCGTTCCAGAAGTGGTTTCGTAACGTGAAAAATTCGTAAGTTGAGTAGCTATTTCAATGGAAAAAGCCTGATTCGTTCCAAGGCCCCGATCCAAGTTTTTTTTTTTATAGTGTAACTTTTTTTATAGTGTAACATTGTGTTCTGTGTTTCTCACATTTGTCTCTCGTTTAAACACTCAAACTTTCATAGATTTTCAACAAAATGTATTAACAGTGAAGTGTGGGGGGGGAGGGGGGGGGGGGGAGAAGACTGCGCTCTGACACGTGTGATAGCGCAGCATAACCCGGCGTGGAGCTGACAGCAGGTCTAGACCAAGGTCTAAACCTGGACTGGACCAGGACTAAACCTGGACTAAACCAGGACTAAACCAGGACTAGACCAGGTGGATTAAAGCGCTGCGTGCGGGTCCATTTCCTGGTTTCGTTTCGAGTCACGGCTGAGGGGAGCAGCGAGGAGCGCATGAACGAGATCCATGCAAGGTTTAGTCCAGGTTTAGTCCTGGTTTAGTCCAGACCACCGCGGCTCCTCTAGACCTCCTCTAGACCTGACCAGGTCTAGAGGTCTAGACCACCGCGGCTCTTGCATGGGTCTCGTTCATGCGTTCATGCGCTCAGACTGCGTGCAGTCCCCTCCTCGCTGCTCCCCTCAGCCGTGACTCGAAACGAAACCAGGAAATAGACCCGCACGCAGCGCTTTAATCCACCTGGTCTAGTCCTGGTTTAGTCCTGGTTTAGTCCTGGTTTAGTCCTGGTTTAGTCCTGGTCCAGTCCAGGTTTAGACCTTGGTCTGGACCTGCTGTCAGCTCTGCGCCGGGTCATGTGCGCTATCACACGTGTCAGAGCGCAGTCTTCTCCCCCCTCCCCCTTCCCCCCACACTTCACTATTAATAATTTTGTTGAAAATCTATGAAAGTTTGAGTGTTTAAACGAGAGACAAATGTGAGAAAAGTTTAAATCCAGTCTGAGAAAAGCGTATAATGTGTGTGGCTGAGCGCGCATTATTTGAATTTTTGAGATTTCGCGTTTCGTAACTTGAATTTTCTTTCATATCTAGAGACAAAAATTTACGGTGAAGGCGTTTCGTAACTTGAAATTTTCGTTTGTTGGGTCATTCTTAAGGTGAGGTACCACTGTATTTGAATTTCTGAATCTAGACTGCCCATGCTACAATGACTAAATAAATGAACAAATGAGCAATCTTTCTAAATTAAGGTTAAATTTGCCTTCCTGTTAAATGTATAGCATTTAGTTAATGAAGTTAATGACAGATGATACCTCCGCCTATGAGCAGAACTGTGTGTGGGTTTCCTGGTTCAGCTCCTCCCATGTGTTTTATCCTCTTCCCCTGTCTGATGGTCTGGCTCACACATAAACTTTTTAATGTTCAAATTAAAATGAAATAGTTCACTCAATATTTTGATAAGAAATGTATACCTTTTTGTTTATGGACACATACACTTTGCTGTTTTGAATCTTGACCTTAACATGAGAAATACAAAATAAATACAAAAATATTTATAAACAAACATTGAGTAAATTTGGTTTGCAAGAAATGAGAAGGTTTAGGATACAGACCACTCAAAGAATAATACAGCACGGCCAGCACAAGATGTTACTAGAGCAAATGAAGTCTGTGCTCATCCAGTAATCTATATTTATGTGTTTTATATCTCAGTTCCCCCACATGCACGGGGCTTGCACTTGGCCTGATGTACTGCAGTGAGGTGTATAGTACCTTGTGACAGGGCAGACTGTCAACACCAGGAAACTCCTCCACATCTCCAGTGTGAGTGTTGAAACAGGAGCCATGCCACGGACAACGCACTTTGGTCCCAGAAATCACACCTGAACACAAACATTTACATTTTATCTATCACACTCAATCAATCATTAGGAGTACTTAGGATCTAAAATATTCTTCACTGTTTCCCAATGAGTGGTACAGACAGGATACCTGAAGGCTACACAAGCACAGGGACTACTGATGAAAAAGATTAAACTGAAGTTGTAGGTTTGGAAAATTGTGGGCTTTACAACATTGTTGATTTAACCAACAGAAAGTTAGAAATAAGAATAATAATAATGATCGATCGGCCCTCGCTTGCACTCGCAGGGGATGGGGGGGGGGGGGGGAATATGGCGCTAACACGCCATATTCCTCCCCTTTTTTCTAGGCCAGTTGGCCTGTGGTGCGCTGTGGCACACAAACTGTTCTCTTTTTGGGCAGCATCATTTTATCCATTATAATTTTATGTATGTCTCAACTTTTAACCAGTTGGGGGCGCTAATGTGCCTTTTGACAGGAACTGGCGACTTCGCCACCAGGTCACATGGACTATCCAATATGGCCGACTTCCTGTTGGTTGCCTAGCAACGGCATAATATACTTTTTTGTTCCTCTTCCCATGATGCATCTGTGTACCAAATTTGGTTTGGCTACGACAAAGTTTTTGCCTGGCGTCCCATTGGCGAGCACAGATGTTTGGCCTGTTGCCATGGCAACACGATGGGAGATGGCGTGGGGGCGTCATTGAGTTTTTTGATCAAGACCCTGTCACGGATGTGGGTACCAAATTTTGTATGTCTACGACACTTTTGCACTTCCATGCAATCTCCCTAGGTGACGCTATAGCACCCATTTCAAATTTTTTTTATATCAATCTGTTCAAGGCCGGGGTGTCCACCAACGATTAAAGTTTGAGTGAAATCGGCCAAAGTATGTGCAAATTATCACTCGTCACCTTCGCCACCAGGTCACATGGTCTATCCAATATGGCTGGTTTGTTGCCTAGCAACGGTATAATATACTTTTTTGTTCCTCTTCCCATGATGCATCTGTGTACCAAATTTGGTTTGACTACGCCAAAGTTTATACAGAGGATCCCAATGGCAAGGAAAGATGTTTAGCCTGTTGCCATGGCAACACTATGGGAGATGGCGCACGGGCGTTTTTTGATCGATGTGAGATGGACTGGGGTTGTCACTTCGCGCTCTGTCTCAGTTCACGCGGGCCGGCAGTGTTTTGGGGTGAACAATTACAATTTGGCGATGCCACCGTGCCATGTCAGCGGGCACCAGACGTTGACATGAGTGCTAGGTGCTTAAAAAGGGGAGAGCGCTTCGCGCTGCAGAACAGTTACAATAGGCCCTACGCTTTAGCACTCGGGCCTAATTATTATTATTATTATTATCAGTAAGTGTCACAGTACGTCATGTTTAGTATTATTACCTTTGCTGAGTGGAGCACCGTAGTGGGTGCACTGGTTTTCCAGAGCAGAGTATCTTCCACCAGTCCTTGTCAGTAGCACTGTGTAGCCTCCTACCTCCACCTCCATCATCCTAAAGATACAAAATCAGGAAAAGTGGTTGTTCTATAGTACACACATAATTAGAAATAACAACTGTCAATTCAATGTGTTTATTTTACATTTTCTTGTAAGTCATCAAAGGGCAGTCCAACTAGAGTCCTTCTGCACATTCTAAAATACAGATGACATTCATACTAAAATGACTTACTGTTCTTCTTTAAGGTCAGACTCCAGACACACAGCCTCTGTCACCTCGTCCTGGTCCTCCTCTGGATCGGATTCTTGTAGCTGGCACGCTGAGCACACAAATAGTACAAATAGTTTATAGGACTTGGCAACAACAACTTTGACTGACCAAAAACGTGCTATACAAGTCTGATGTATTATTATTATTATTATTATTATTAATAGTAGTAGTAGTAGTAGTAGTAGTAGTAGTAGTAGTAGTAGTAATATTTTCTTCTTCATATTGATCAATCTCAATTTTCAATTTGATTTTCTCTTATTAAAAACAAATGGATTTCAGTATGAAGTTTTTGAATATAAACAATAGTGCAATTAAAAAAAAAAAAAGAGGCAAATTTCTTCCTCCAAAGTTTGAACTGTTTCAAATCACATGATTTTACTGACAGATTGGATGTAGATCTCTTGATTGAAAAGACCCAAGATGATTAATGGCCTTTCCAAATGATTGAAAATGTGATTATTTACACAGTCCTATGGGTTTATCACAAAAAGTCAGAGTAGAATATACTACTACTAAAGTTACAAAATTAATGCTACAGCTAATACTGGATCACTCCAGCACCACTCAATAGCTACATTTATCCAGTTGGGTAGAAAAAAAAACATGACTGAAAATGATATCAGCATATATCTTTTGCCGGGCAGGTTACTCACGTGGCTTGGTCACAGACATGTTCCTGGTTCAACAGCTGTTCCACAAATGAACAAATCTTCCTCTGACTCACAAAATGTCACACAGATAATACATTTTATAAACCATCATCCACACTGAGTACTTCATCTCTGCACTTCCTACAACAGAAAAGTCATGTTTAAAACATGGGCTGTAATAAAGAATTCTTTTAGGTTTAGTTTTGGTGATGCATTTGGGTGGTTGCCGGTGCTCCTGTCCTGCTCAGTATTGTCCACAGAAAAGCGCTGGTCCTTTTGTGTGGGACAAACGGCACAGGGGAAAAAGGCTGACTGGGCATCCGCTTCTGAATGGACCCAACAAAGACCAGGTTACAACTGCAACCAATTCATTTGAAATAGTCAACTTTAACCATGTTATGCAAAAGACTGACACACAAGAAGCTTCACTGGTCGTTTTTAAAGATAACAGTTGTAACATGCACTCAAGCAGTTTGGAAATGTCCACAGAATCACAATTGAAATAGTGAGGCCTTTAGCTATTAGATATTGAGAACACATCATATCATCCAGGGCTCTCAAGTCTCACGCTTTGAGAGTGTGACACACGCAATTCGACATGTTCACACCCTCACACGCCACACATGGTATTTCTCCCGCTGAAATTTTTTAAAGCAATTCAAAACTGTAGCCACTGTTCACAGCGCTTCTGTGCCCAGAAAATCTGTAAGTTAATGCAGGCACCGCGCAATTTCAGCGAAAAAAGTCACTCGCACAACAGTACTCGAGTTGAGCGATCAGCTGTGAGCGAGCCGTGTGAATGTTTACGCGGCATTTCCAAGAGAAGAAGAAACCTTAACTTGCTACGTTAATGCTACGTAAGAAGGAAATCTCGTCTCGGGACACGGGATAAGTTCGGGATATGTCCTTTTCTCCGGAGCTCCGGATTATTAAAGACCGTGACACGTGCAGACATGGATACGAGTGACTGCGTTTTTATGGGTGAGTCATATTATCAGATTATTTCTGCATCTATTTCTGCACTAAACCAGAACTAAACCAGAACTAAACCAGAACTAAACCAGGACTAAACCAGGACTAAACCAGGACTAAACCAGAACTAAACCAGAACTAAACCAGGACTAGACCAGGACTAAACCAGAACTAAACCAGAACTAAACCAGAACTAAACCAGGACTAGACCAGGACTAAACCAGGACTAAACCAGAACTAAACCAGAACTAAACCAGGACTAGACCAGGAGTAAACCAGAACTAAACCAGAACTAAACCAGGACTAAACCAGGACTAAACCAGAACTAAACCAGAACTAAACCAGGACTAGACCAGGACTAAACCAGGACTAAACCAGAACTAAACCAGAACTAAACCAGGACTAGACCAGGACTAAACCAGAACTAAACCAGAACTAAACCAGAACTAAACCAGGACTAGACCAGGACTAAACCAGGACTAAACCAGGACTAGACCAGGACTAAACCAGAACTAAACCAGAACTAAACCAGAACTAAACCAGAACTAAACCAAGACTAAACCAGGTCTAAACCAGGACTAAACCAGAACTAAACCAGGACTAGACCAGGACCTAGCCAGGACTAAACCAGAACTAAACCAGGACTAAACCAGGACTAAACCAAGACTAAACCAGGTCTAAACCGGGTCTAAACCAGGATTCAACTGGGACTAAACCAGGACTAAACCAGAAATAAACCAGGACTAAGCCAAGACTAAACCAGATCTAAACCGGGTCTAAACCAGCGCTAAACCAGGACTAAACCAGGTCTAAACTAGGACTAGACCAGGTCTAAACCAGGACTAAGCCAAGACTAAACCAGATCTAAACCGGTCTAAACCGGGTCTAAACCAGGACTAAACCGGGACTAAACCAGGACTAAACCAGGACTTAACCAAAACTAAACCAGGTCTAAACCAAGACTAAGCCAGGACTAAAACAGGTCTAAAACAGGTCTAAACCAGGACTAAACCAAGACTGTGTGTGATAACATATTATCCTGTGCATTATTGAATGATAATATGGACTTTTAGTTGTAAAAGCATTTCCATATTATCCTCAGAAATCTCACTCCTAGCAATCTTCAAAACTTGAGAGCCCTGTGTCATCAATAGTGAACTGGTTTTATTCATGTAGGACCTGACAATTTAAAGTTTGAAATATGTTAGAATATTTGAATGTGTTTACTTCATATCTATGTCGGGACTTAAGTCTTACACTTAAGTGTTTAAGTGTAAAAATTACCATCGCTATAGTTTGGATCACTTTATAAATTAAGCAGGGCTCTCAAGTCTCACGCATTTAGAGTGTGACACACGCAATTCACATGCCACACATGGCATTTCTCACGCTGATTTTTTTTATTTTTTTATTCTGTGTGGCTCAGTTTATGCAGGCACCGCGCGTTTTCAGCGGAAAAAAACTCTCCCCCTCCTCCCTGTTCCGCTCCCCGGAAAAAAATCAGCCAATCAGAAAATAGATTGTTCTGTTGTTGGGCAGACTGTAGAGTGTAGTTTCAGCTGCTAAGCGCACACTGCGGTGATGATAAAACAAACTGTGAACCATCAGGTAATAACTTCATTTATATAACTCTCATTAGTTGCTTTGTAGTTTAAGTTTGCTCTGTAGACAAACATTGACCCCGACCCCGCTCAAAACTTGAGAGCTCTGAATTAAGACCATTTATTTACTGTGTACCAATACTTTAATTACTATTTAAAGTTCAAGCATTTATGCATGGGTATATAACTGGTGGTAGTATGTACAAACTGCACCGTCTGCTTCTCTGTGTTAACACTCAGCTAAGACAGCCTAAAGAAGTCATGGTTTTCAGGTTAAATTAATCTATTTATTTTCAGTATTTTAGTATACCTATAAAACAATAGTTTGTATAATTTGTATATACTTTCATAATTAGCATTTCTAATGAAAAGAAATGTTCCCTTTAGGCTCTACATGATGCGTTTATTGTTCTTAAAAAGGCTAACAAGTGTGGGCCTTTTACAGTTGGTGTCATTGTGGAGCTGTTCTCTGATTTTGGGCAGTAAAACCCTCTCGGCCCTGGGCTCTGTCTCGTAGTACGGACACATTCTGAGGTGCTCCGACAGCGGTGGGACATCACGGTAACTCCAGGAGTCCACTGGAGCAAAGAAAGTGCTGAACTCCCATATCTGAAAAACATAATTCAATCATCATCATCATCATCAATCATTTACACAACAATTGTAACATTGTAACATCACAACATCCTTTGGTCTTTGCTAATATTTTATTTTACCTGTACATGTATAATGTGTGCAGGTAATGTGCAATGTGGATCTATAAAGTTTTACAGTTACATGCATGATTTAAATGTCATGTCCAGACCAGACACGGCCGAAACATGGCCATAGCTTTAAATGAAGAATAACTAGTTTTACTGAACATTTAAAGGAAAAGTAACGTTTTTTACAATCTGAGCCTTATTTCGGTAATAAAACAAGTTGTTTTACTCACCCATAGCACTTTGGTGTCATATGGAGCATTTCCAGAGATGTTTTAAGATTTGCGTTAGCCTAGCGCGACTTCTAGCCATAGCTCGGGGCATGGAATATATTCCCCAAGCATGTAATATGCCCCGTGCGGGCTCCAAATAACACAAACTATAGCACTTTTCAAATCATAGAAGCCCAATGTCTTAGCCTACGATTTCGTTTGAAGCAAAAGTGGCCTGTAATCCGAGATTTATCCATAGTTTACAGCTTTGCGTTTCATGTTTGGGTCCCGGGAGCTGAGAGCACAGTCCGCACATGCACACTGGCCTCCTCATCTACTCGAAACTATGGCTAAATCTCGGATTACAGGCCACTTTTGACCACACAAAATCGTAGACTAAGACATCGGGCTTCTATGATTTGAAAAGTGCTAAAGTTTGTGTTATTTGGAAACCGCAAACAAGTGCCCCGAGAACTCACATGATGGAGATCACAAATCTAAAACATCTCTGGAAGTGCTCCATATGACACCAAATTACAATGGGTGAGTAAAACAACTTGTTTTATTACCGAAATAAGGCTCAGATTGTAAAAAAACGTTACTTTTCCTTTAAAGGCAAGAAGCCTTCTCTGTGTGATCCACTCTATACACATCCTATACAGACCTACCTTATGTGTCACTCTCCACTTTGCTGTCCCACTGGAGTATGTGTTCCTGTTCCAGTGCAGGGTGACCATGCCCCTGTCCTGCAGCTGAGAGGAGCACACCTGTCTCATGAGGCGGGACACCAGGGCAAGCTGAGACAGAGACAGACTGTCCAGGAAAGTGGCCACGTGACACAGCACCTCATAGGGCAGGGCGCTCAGAGGGTCCTCTCCCCCTGCAGTGCGACGCCCTCTCCTCTGGGGGGTGCTCAGATGACTGGAGGTATCCTGAGTGCTGTTATTGTCCTGGGACAGGGGAGACGATGGGTGGAGGCTGAAACAACCCAGTTCTTCACTGGATGGAAACAGATAAATCATTATTCAAAGAGGGGGTGGGATTAAATAGGTTTTCTTCTTCCCACTGCTTTTTATTTTTTTATTTTAGTTTATTGTTATTTCTGCTATTGCACTTTTAAAATAATGTAAGTTGCTTACTTGTCCAAAAATAAATAAATACATAAATAAATAAGTAATACATACACTGCCTGACAAAAGTATTATTGTGTTTTTCTGAACTTTCATAAATAGTGATAACAAGACGTATTGGTAATGCCCACAAATCAATTTATTGATATATTAAAGCAAATTTCATCATGTGTAAAGGTTGCCTGGAAGAATCCATGACTCATCGCTGTACCAGCGGCGAGTCTGGTAACGCTTGGTCCAGAATGCGCTGCCGTTGCGCGTAGACAGACAGCTAAGTGAACCAATCAGAGAACAGTTAACGGACAGCGACGTGAACCAATCAAACAAAAGAAAAGAAAGAAAAGAAAGGCCTCTAGAGCTGTCAGCTGCTGTGGTTTTAAGGAATCGATGTGTTTTAGGTCATTTAAGACCAATTTTACAGCTGAATGGAAGGGACGTTCAGTTCTCCGATGCACCATCTTGATTCAAAACTGAGGAGGAACTTCCGCTGCCTAAGAGTGACGTTGCGGGTAAAGGCGGGTGCACTGACATCACCATCTTTGAACGAATCAGAATCGCGGAGTCCGTTGTTAACCGGGGGAGCGAGGGTGGAGCGAGGGTGTCCAAATGGTATCTCGCTGTATAGCAAATACAGAGTGATATCATTTGGCTGGCCAGGTAAGTGTAAAGGCATATTATTGCAAAAATGGGGACTCATCGCAGTGTAGGTCTAACTCAGGTCTAAACCAGGACTAGACTAGGACTATCGTCCTAATACTTTTGTCAGGCAGTGTAAATTATTGTCACCACCAATAATAAAATATATATTTCTTAGAGTGGTAAGAAAATGTGCCAACTCAGCCTTATCAGAACTTATCACTCTCTTTTACAACTCATTAGGTAACACTGGGAAGTCTGATGATTATTACGTGGCACCACAATGGTACAATGTTAGCATATTAATGTACAAATACAGCTCTTAATGTGAACACAAAGGACGGACTACATGGATCTGTGCAGTGTGCTACTGTAACCAGTAGAGGGTGCCAAAGATGATTTGCATGCATTGAATCTTTCATACTGCTTTATTTTAAATATATGTGTTAATTGACTCTCACTTGTAGTTGACAGTAGCATCATAGGTTGATGGGCGAAACCTGCTCTGACTGTAGGTACAGCCCAGATATGCCAAAGGACAGCGCTGCACGAACCAGCCATTTACACACATGTGGATATCACTGTGGATGTTCCTGCAAAAATAACACTCACAGTCTGAGGGCAGAGGCCATTAACTGGGCCAGTTATAAAAAACAAACACATGAACTACACAAGTGTACTATTATGGAAACTAATTGAATAGAAAGTGAAAGTTTAAAAAGTTAGTAAGATAAATGTATATAATAAATGGGCTATGGCAAAAGGAGAAATTCATTTTGTCAACTGGACAAAAGTTAATTTTAGCTGAAAATGTTTTGCAGCTCCAAGCTGCTTCTTCAAATCTAGTCAGAATGCTGGTGAACACTGCCTTTTATTTACCTGCAGGGAGGAGCTACATGCACTGATACTACTCTGAAAAGAAACACCTACTTGTTTACAGCTGCACACTCTAAGAAGGTCAATGTGTTCTCCTTGGCATCTTCATGAGTGAATTCATTGTTCAGATCTATGGCATTAATATGTGCAGTAAAAGGTTCCAAATCTTGAATTTATAAAAGTTTTCTAAAATCAAAATATTATATTAAAGGAAAATTAATGTTTTTTTTTTTTACAATCTGAGCCTTCTTTCGGCAATAAAACAAGTAGTTTTACTCACCCATAGCAGTTTGGTGTCAATTGGAGCAGTATCGCAGAACTTATGTTGAGCCGTTCTGTTCTACTAATGACCCCGTATCCGTTAGCGTGAGTGCTCGGGGCATTACTTTGCGGTGTCCAAATAACACAAACTTTAGCACTTTTCAAATCACAGAAGATCGCTGTGTCAGGGTAGACTTTTAGTGGATTCCAAAATGGCCTGAAACCCGATATCCAGCTATAGTTTCATTTGATGTCATCAGAGAGGACAGTGCGCATGCGTGAACTCAGCTGTTTTGTAAACACCGCTAGTCCGAAAGAAGCTAACACCGCTCTGAACTTTACTTTTCTGTTGCGATATCGGGTTTCAGGCCGTTTTGGAATCTACTAAAAGTCTACCCTGACACAGCGATCTTCTGTGATTTGAAAAGTGCTAAAGTTTGTGTCATTTGGACACTGCAAAGCAGTGCCCCGAGCACTCATGCTAACGGATACGGGATCATTAGTAGAACAGAACGGCTCAACATAAGTTCTGCGATACTGCTCCAATTGACACCAAAGTGCTATGGGTGAGTAAAACTACTTGTTTTATTGCCGAAAGAAGGCTCAGATTGTAAAAAAACGTTAATTTTCCTTTAATGCGGTAGATCCAAACATCGTGAAGATGCCAAGGACAACACATTAGCTTTCTTAGATTGTGCAGTAACAATAGAAGAAGACTGGTGTCTCCAGGTAGAAGTCTTCAGGAAGCCCACACACACAGACCAATACCTGCTTTTTGACTCACACCACCCACTGCAGCACAAACTTGGAGTTATTCGGACATTACAACACAGGGCCCAAGTGGTTCCTACAAGCACAGAGGGAAAGGAAAAAGAAGAACAACATGTGCAGAAAGCCCTCTCTGTCTGTGGATATCCTAAATGGGCTGTCAAGAAAACTAAGAGACAAGGATAAGAAACAAGACAACAGAGAATCAGAACCCAGGAGAAAGGGTGTAACCATTCCTTTCCTGGCTGGTGTTTCTGAAAAACTACAGAGGATTTCCAGAGAACATGAAATCCCAGTCTATTTCAAACCCACAAACACTTTAAGAAAGAAACTGGTCCACCCAAAGGACAAAACACCGAGCCACAAACAAAGCAATGTGGTCTACTCCATTCAGTGTAGTGAAGACTGCAGTGAGCGCTACACTGGAGAAACAAAACAGCCACTTCCCAAGAGGATGTGAAGATGTGACAAACACAGTCGGGAGAGCCAGGGTGGACCTCAATCTGCCGTACATCTCCACCTAAAAGCCACGGACCACTCCTTTGAGGACAGTGAGGTACAGATCTTGGCCAGAGAAAAGAATTGGTTTGAGAGGGGAGTTAAAGAGGCTATTTTTGTCAAGAAATAGAATCCTTCCTTGAACAGAAATGGAGGTCTCATTTGTCTTATGCTAATATGATCCCACAGCATGCTTGGATGAGCTGCGAAACGTATTGACCAAGTATATTTTTGTCCAGATAAATTGAATTTCTCCTTTTGCCATGGATTCTACCTGGACGACTGAGGGATTTTCCACACAATAAATAGGCTAATAGGTAATGTGTGACTTAGGGGGTAGGCTACTGAAAAGCCTCGTATTATTCATTATTAATTTGTTACTAATAATAATTTAACCACTAGGGCCACTATTAATAAAGTGTGCGGCATCACGCAGCGTATCCATGGTACACACATTATACTATGGGCCAGGCCACACTGCAGGCGTATTGCGCCCTCCGCAAGCAGAAAAACTGCAACTTTGGACGTGTAATTTTCAGAATGCATTAAAAGAGATGAAAGAATTGCACACGCTAGGCGCGTCATGCGCGTAGATTTAGCCATAGAAGGGCGGCTGTGGTTTGGCTGACGCGTGCCGCGTGGCCAGGTCTATAGACTTGATACAAATGGGAATAATAATAATAATGTCTCTCACTTGTAGTGCAGGCCGTACTCGTGGCGCTGGAAGCTCTGTCCGCAGAGGAAGGTGAAGGCGGAGCTGGCCTTGTTGTGGCGGCTGGTCACGCTTTCCACCTGCAGCTGCAGATGCAGCTCCGGAGCTTTGGTCTCGGACAGGTCCCGAAGACACGCATCACAGGAGAACGGAGTGGACAGGAAGTGGTACGTCTGTGTGCCTTCGTCCGTGAGCAGGGCGTCTGTGCCCAAGCGCTCGGCGATCATGTGGCCGCGCTGCTCCCTCTCTAGAGAGCACAGCAGGGAGGCCTGGGAGGGAGAAGGCAGCTGGACAGGTGAGACTGAGAGCAGGTGTGTGTGTGTGTGTGTGTGTATATAATATATATATATATATATATATATATATATATATATATATATATATATATATATATATATATATATATATTTTATGTACATACAGTGGTACCTCACCTTACGAATGACCCAACAAACGAAAATTTCAAGTTACGAAACGCCTTCACGGTAAATTTTTCTCTCTAGATACGAATGAAATTTCAAGTTACGAAACACGAAATCTCAAAAATTCAAATAATGCGCACTCAGCCACACACATTATACGCTTTTCTCAGACTGGATTTAAACTTTTCTCACATTTGTCTCTCGTTTAAACACTCAAACTTTCATAGATTTTTAACAAAACGTATCAATATTGAAGTGTGGGGGGAAGCGGGAGGGGGGAGAAGACTGCGCGGACACGTGTGATAGCGCAGCATGACCCAGCGCGGGGCTGACAGCAGGTCTAGACCAAGATCTAAACCTGGACTGGACCAGGACTAAACCTGGACTAAACCGGGACTAAACCAGGACTAAACCAGGACTAAACCAGGACGATTAAAGCGCCGCGTGTGGGTCTATTTTTTGGTTTCTCACGAGTCACAGCTGAGGCGAGCAGCGAGGAGGAGACCGCAGGCAGTCTGAGCGCAGGTCTAGAGGAGCCGCGGTGGTCTGGATTAAACCAGGACTAAACCTGGACTAAAACAGGAGGAGCCGCGCTCACATGCGCTCAGACTGCCTGCGGTCTCCTCTTCGCTGCTCGCCTCAGCTGTGACTCGTGAGAAACCAGGAAACAGACCCGCACGCGGCGCTTTAATCCACCTGGTTTAGTCCAGGTTTAGTCCAGGTTTAGTCCTGGTTTAGTCCTGGTCCAGTCCAGGTTTAGATCTTGGTCTAGTCCTGCTGTCAGCTCTCCGCGGGGTCATGTGCGCTATCACACGTGTCCGCGCAGTTTTCTCCCCCCTCCCTTCCTTCCCCCCACACTTCAATATTGATACGTTTTGTTGAAAATCTATGAAAGTTTGAGTGTTTAAACGAGAGACAAACGTGAGAAAAGTTTAAATCCAGTCTGAGAAACCAATCAGGACGCAGAACACATTGTTACACTATAAAAAAAGTTACACTATAAAAAAAAAAAACTTGGATCGGGGCCTTGGAACGAATCAGGCTTTTTCCATTGAAATAGCTACTCAACTTACGAAACCACTTCTGGAACGAATTAATTTCGTAAGGTGAGGTACCACTGTATATATATATATATATATATATATATATATATATATATATATATATATATATATATATATATATATATATATATACACATACATACACACACACACACACACACACACACACACACACCCACACACGCGCACATATCATCCTCACCTGTATCTCCTCCCACACAGGTATGTCCTGCAGCGCCACCCCTAGATCGCTGGTGTCCACTGCTTTATTCTCTCTCTTTCTGCTCCAAGGGTTTCTGATTCGACTGGGCCTGGCTTCAAAACTGGTTGGAATTTTGAATGTGCGCACTGTTATAATCTTCATAGGCTCTATTCTTCCATAAGTGAATTGCTTCTTTTTCACCGTGGGACATGCAGCAGCTTGGACAAGAGCAGCTGCTGCTGCCCCTGAACACCCCTCATTGGACTCATCCTCCTCTGACACAGGACACAAACTCTTCCCTTTTGCTGGTCCAGGTGCTGCACCCGCCTCTCTACACCCGCCCATCTCCATACTGAACATGCGTTCCCAGACATTGTAGCTCTCCAAAAGCTCTGGGTTAACTCCTGGCTGGGAAGCCAGGGCCTCTCTCTCCGCTTGGGTTAGTTCTCGCTCTGGAGCAACATCCATCAACTCCTCCAAAATACCGTCCTCTTCTTCTTCTTCTTCATCATCATTATCGTCTTCTTCATTGTAGATTGTATAATTATATTTGTCAAAAGATTGCCATGTTGTTGGCTTTAATGCAGCTTCTTTTAACAGTGCAGCCTTTTTGAATTTTTCTTTCTCCCTTTTCTTTTCCTCCTCTTCATCTTCCTTATCCACTCGTTGGGTCAATTCTGGAAACAGTTTTTTCATTTTCAAGGAGTGAAAAAGCCTGTCCTGGTCCTTCAGAGCCATTGCTAAATCCAAACATTCTCCTTTGGCCCTTTCACTCATTAGATTTTCATGTAGCTCTGTGTTTGGGTGTGAATGAGCATCTTGAGCAGGCCATCTGTTCCACTCCATGGAGCAGGAGACCACACTGGCAGGGCAGTACTGGAGGTGCTCTGCCCTGGATGAACGGGGCATTTGGAGGGGGCAGCCGAACTCAGCGTTGATACAGGGGACACGAACATTGGGACAGAGCAGTAGGTGGTCCTCCTCTTTGCACAGGTGGAAGAGCGCCCCACACAGGAGGCGACAGGTACTGAGCGGACAGCAGACAGAGGGCTCAACCCGGGCTCTGCAGCGGCGCGTGTAGCAGGAGTCGCAGTGGGTGTGGCCTCCTTTGTAACGCTCACGGGACGAACGGGAGCTTGAACTCTGAGGTGAGATATGCAGTTTATTGACAAAAAATATACTTGTGCCATGGGTGAATTTACTCAATCACCAACCACAAACAACAATAGTTGTAAGTTTGTTACATTTTTAAAGGTCCCATGGCATGAAATTTTCACTTTCTGAGGTTTTTGAACGTTAATGTGACCTCCCCTACCCTGTTTAGGCCCCCCCCCCATGGTTAAAAGTTGCGAAATGTCTAAACTGAGCATTTGCGATCCTTTTCTGCGTTACAAAAAATCGGAGCTCAAACGGGCGATTTTGAACAAGGCACCTTATTGACGTCAGATCGAAAAAAGAAATTCAAATGCAGTTCCACCCCCGTCTGTCTGAACTCAGCGTCTCTGTAAATCACGCCCAGAGAGTTTGGACTGCGAATGCGCTAGGCAATGCGAAATGCGTTTTTTTATTTGCCTGGAGGCACGTCCGAGTGTTTCTAGGCTCGGAAGTCCTTTATCTGAGCCTCTGGACCTTTGAACAGCAGTGGTTTAATTTTATTTTCTGTGGAAATGTGTTTATTTTTCAATGGAATGCTTCAAATCTCTCCCCCCGTGCAAAAACACAGAAATGGATCAGCTGTGAGCTACAGCGGAGAGCGGAGAGTTTGGCCACGCCCCCACCCTCTACTATTGGCCAGCTCTTTTCTCCTCATTTGCATTCAAGCAACAACGCCCATTATAGAGTGTTCAGAGTGAGAAAAATTACTCTTTCTTATCTTATCTCTGTTTCTCATGCACTGAGTGTTGATTTTGAAGAAGGATTCATTTACAGTATTAGGGAACCATTAAGGAGCCATATAAAAGCATCAAGAAGTACCATGTCATGGGATCTTTAAATCACTGTGTGATGCCTAGATTGGAGCTGCAGGCAAAAAAATAAAGCTAAACATTTCGGGATAGACATACTGGAACAACTGGATAAACAACTGAAAATTCGCACAAACAATCTCATCTCTACCAGTATTAAAGCACTTATCACTTTGCACAGGTTTTCTACAGGTCACATTGTATAACGTAACACAATTCTACTGGCTAAAGATATGACAGATATGGCTATATTTATTGTAACCTCTGGAACTTGTGGAAACATTAAT
The DNA here is from genome assembly GCA_036785185.1 of Paratrypauchen microcephalus. Lineage (NCBI taxonomy): Eukaryota > Metazoa > Chordata > Actinopteri > Gobiiformes > Gobiidae > Paratrypauchen > Paratrypauchen microcephalus. Next base: position 2,915,285 of record JAVJIX010000120.1, on the reverse strand, counting down.
TTGCTCTCTCCCATATAGTATAAAGAGTGGTAAAGACACATGAAAACACACTGATAGTTGCTATTCTGCAACATATATGATACATGATACAAGTTTATGCATGCCAAAATATACTACTGTATAACCAAGTATCCTACCATTTTAAGCTCATCCATTGGTCCCACTTGAGTACAAAGCTGTAGATCTGCAGAAGAAAAAACAACTATTATAAAATGCCTAGATTTCAAAGTTCATTCCCTAATCCTTTATGCGTCTAAAGGACATAGACTCTTGTTGTGCCCTGTCATGTATTTTGGGGAGTGTGTGACTGCACTTAAAATGTGTGTTAGTTAAAAATAGTACTGACATGAAATGTTACACAGGTGCTTTCCAACATGGCTAAGGTTACAGGCCCAGGACACTTACATCAGAGGACCTCATTGATTTGCCTCATTTTGTTCAGCTGACAAGACATAGACAAGCCCTTTTTTTGGAAACTTTTTTTTTCTTGTTTGTGTTTTTTTTTTTTTTTTGGCTAGTTAAACTGTTTTTTTTTATTTTTATCGACATATGGAGAAGTCTTTCATCTTGGACAGTCTTGGCTAATTTAGTCATTCCTTTCAGAGCTCCATGGACTGAATACATGCTCTTGGGTAAGAACTGTCATTACAACATTATTTTGTAATACAGTATAATTATTAGGAGCATTGTGTGTGAGTTGTATTAATTAGAATGCAAAATATATACCCGTGAGAGGTCATGTTAAAGGCCTTTGGCTGTTTATCACTATAAATAAACTGCAAAGGAAATATAGGCCAGTGGAGCTCATGTTTAGAATGTTGAATTTGCAAGTAAACATAACCTGTTTTTGTACTTTATTGTCAGTATTGCTACACGTCAGTCATGTCCAGAAATGTAAATTGAATTGTTTCAGATTAGCTGTTGTATGCTATAAACACTACATTACACACTATTGTCTTCCAGAAGGAAAGGTGTTAACTGCATTCAATATTTGACCATTGTGTTGACTGTGTTTGTTTTTTATTTTACAGCAATTACTCAAGTTTAACACCTTCAGCTATGGTGAGTAGCACATTTTACACTTTCATTCATCATCTTTACATCCACTGGAGGCTACATTGTATTACAGTGGTACCTCACCTTACGAATGACCCAACAAACGAAAATTTCAAGTTACGAAACACCTTCACGATAAATTTTGGTCTCTAGATACGAAAGAAAATTCAAGTTACGAAACGCGAAATCTCAAAAATTCAAATAATGCGAGCTCAGCCACACACATTATACGCTTTTCTCAGACTGGATTTAAACTTTTCTCACATTTGTCTCTCGTTTAAACACTCAAACTTTCATAGATTTTCAACAAAATTATTAATAGTCAAGTGTGGGGGGGAAGGGGGAGGGGTAGAAGACTGCGCTCTGACACGTGTGATAGCGCAGCATGACCCGGCGCGGAGCTGACAGCAGGTCTAGACCAAGGTCTAAACCTGGACTGGACCAGGACTAAACCAGGACTAAACCAGGACTAGACCAGGACTAGACCAGGTGGATTAAAGCAGCGAGGAGGGGACTGCACGCAGTCTGAGCGCATGAACGCATGAACGAGACCCATGCAAGAGTGGTCTAGACTAAACCAGGACTAAACCTGGACTAAATCAGGAGGAGCCGCGGTGGTCTGGACTAAACCAGGACTAAACCTGGACTAAATCAGGAGGAGCCGCGGTGGTCTGGACTAAACCAGGACTAAACCTGGACTAAACCAGGTTTAGTCCAGGTTTTGCATGGGTCTCGTTCATGCGCTCAGACTGCGTGCAGTCCCCTCCTCGCTGCTTTAATCCACCTGGTCTAGTCCTGGTTTAGTCCAGGTTTAGTCCTGGTTTAGTCCAGGTTTAGTCCTGGTCCAGTCCAGGTTTAGACCTTGGTCTAGACCTGCTGTCAGCTCCGCGCCGGGTCATGTGCGCTATCACACGTGTCAGAGCGCAGTCTTCTCCCCCTCCCCCTTCCCCCCACACTTCACTATTAATAATTTTGTTGAAAATCTATGAAAGTTTGAGTGTTTAAACGAGAGACAAATGTGAGAAACACACAGAACACAATGTTACACTATAAAAAAAGTTACACTATAAAAAAAAAAACTTGGATCGGGGCCTTGGAACGAATCAGGCTTTTTCCATTGAAATAGCTACTCAACTTATTAATTTTTCACGTTACGAAACCACTTCTGGAACGAATTAATTTCGTAAGGTGAGGTACCACTTATACATAATTCTGTATTCATAATTCTTATACATAATTCTATCATACCAGGCTGTTTACAAAAATCAATAATCATGATTATTTGGGTCATAATTGTATTAGAACAAGTATGTATGTACTGTCAAAAAATAGACTAATTTTTGTAATGTGATTCATGTTTAAAGGGGTCTCAAGATTTATGAATTAAATTTGTATCAGTCGAAACAAGAATTTTATTCACAATTAAAATTCAGTTACTTGAATAGCCCTAAATCAAACCTTGAATTTATTCCTCAGAGTTACCGTTCCCGCTCGTCCCGTGAGCGTCACAAAGGAGGCCACACCCACTGCGACTCCTGCTACACGCGCCGCTGCAGAGCCCGGGTTGAGCCCTCTGTCTGCTGTCCGCTCAGTACCTGTCGCCTCCTGTGTGGGGCGCTCTTCCATCTGTGCAAAGAGGAGGACCACCTACTGCTCTGTCCCAATGTTCGTGTCCCCTGTATCAATGCTGAGTTCGGCTGCCCCCTCCAAATGCCCCGTTCATCCAGGGCAGACCACCTCCAGTACTGCCCTGCCAGTGTGGTCTCCTGCTCCATGGAGTGGCTTAGGTGGCCTGTAGATGAAACAAACCCAAACAGTTTTTTGGTTTTACAAGAAAATCTGATGAAAGAGAGATGTGAGCAGCATGAAGAGGCACTGGATGTTAGTTTGGCGTTGGTGGATCAGTCAGAGTTATATTCACAACTTAAAATGAAGCCACTGTTTCCAGAACTAATGGAGCAGGAGGAGGAAGAGGCGGAGGAGAAGAAAGAGGAGAGCGCAGTAGGAGGGACTGTTAACAGGGAGGCTGAGGCAGAGCAAGGTATGGCTACTAACTATATGGTATTTCATAAACTAAACTATAACCTGTTCTCTTAAAGGAAAAGTAACGTTTTTTTTTTACAATTTGAGCCTTATTTCGGTAATAAAACAAGTTGTTTTACTCACCCATAGCACTTTATGAGCTTGACAAGCACCTCAATTAAATGTGGTGGCAAATCTATGCCAACCTCAGCCACAAGAACACATAGACATACATGAGGTGGGCCAAGTATTGCCCAAAGACTCAATGACAGTACGAGCTGGTTAGAGCTGAGTCATTATTCTCATCTACAGATCTTTTGATGTTCTGACAAAAATTACTTTATAAAGTGGTACCTCACCTTACGAATGACCCAACAAACGAAAATTTCAAGTTACGAAACGCCTTCACGGTAAATTTTGGTCTCTAGATACGAAAGAAAATTCAAGTTAAGAAACGCGAAATCTCAAAAATTCAAATAATGCGCACTCAGCCACACACATTATACGCTTTTCTCAGCCTGGATTTAAACTTTTCTCACATTTGTCTCTCGTTTAAACACTCAAACTTTCATAGATTTTCAACAAAATTATTAATAGTGAAGTGTGGGGGGAAGGGGGAGGGGGGAGAAGACTGTGCTCTGACACGTGTGATAGCGGCATGTGTGACAGCTGACCCGGCGCTGCCAGCAGGTCTAGACCTGGACTAAATCAGGATTAAACCTGGACTAAACCTGGACTAGACCTGGACTAGACCTGGACTAGACCTGGACTAGACCAGGTCTCTTGCATGCTGCTCGCATGCAAGAGCCGCGGTCTAGACCTGCTCTCCAGGGCCCCTCCAGGCACGGAGCCCCAGACATCCAGGGACCCAGGGGGACACTGCCAGCCCGCCTTAAGAGCTCCCTAAGAGGGCATGGGTCCGGGGATTGTCCCAGTCACCGGCCTGGAGGTCTTGAAGAGGCCGACCTCACGGTTCTGTCCATGCCGCTCTGTGAGCACCTTACGCGGGCAGGTCTAGAGCAACGGCTCCCCTCAGCTGTGACTCGAAATGAAACCAGGAAATAGATCCACGCGCAGCGCTTTAATCCACCTGGTCTAGTCCTGGTTTAGTCCTGGTTTAGTCCTGGTCCAGTCCAGGTTTAGACCTTGGTCTAGACCTGCTGTCAGCTCCGCGCCGGGTCATGCTGCGCTATCACAGAGCGTAGTCTTCTCCCCCCTCCCCCTTCCCCCCACACTTCACTATTAATAATTTTGTTGAAAATCTATGAAAGTTTGACAAATGTGAGAAAAGGACGCAGGACGCAGAACACAATGTTACACTATAAAAAAAAAAACTTGGATCGGGGCCTTGGAACAAATCCGGCTTTTTCCATTGAAATAGCTACTCAACTTACGAATTTTTCACGTCACGAAACCACTTCTGGAACGAATTAATTTTGTAAGGTGAGGTACCACTGTATTTGCCTTAATTGTGTTGTAACTGTATAAATTACAACACCAGTGGTCAAAGTGTAATCTTTGTTTCCATTAATATGTGATTTATTTCTCACACCTCCCACAGTAGCACCTTTGCCTGCCCCTGTGAGTGAACCTGTCCTAGGGGAACCAGTGAAAATGCCCCACAGCCAGATGTTAGGTCTCATCAAAGAGAAGAGCAGCATTATGGACATGATGTTTGGGATGGAGCGAGGAGCATGCGCCGTGGCTGAGTCAAAACAAGATGAGTCAACACAGAAAGATAAAACAGGAGAAAGGGAAGAGGATAAAACTCAAACTTCAAGGACAGAAAGTGAGGATCCAGAGAAACATGGAGCTGCTGCTGAGGCTCCTGAAGTGGATACTAGTAAAACAGGACATGCTCCATGGCAGCAGGGGGTGCTAGAGAGAATTGGGAAGGAGCTGACCCCTCAGGAGTTTAACATGTACATAGTGCACCATGGACGGATGCTGATGGCGTTCGGACAAATCGAGGCCTGTACTCCGAGAGAGAGGGACTTTGTTTATGGTAATCTGGAGCCTATTCCAGTTCAGACACTTCACACTTTCAAGGTATGAAGTGTTAATGTTTTGGGTTTTACTCAGGTGAGGTAAGTTAATTACAGTATTCTGTAATTTCAAGTGTAACAGTAGACATTATGTTCTAATTGAAAAGAAGGTATTTGACTGAATGTGTAATTAACAATACTGTGGAACCCTTAATCAGATTTTTTTCAAACTTTTAACATTTTTAACTCTTCCCCCTTCAGGTCCCAGACAGTTATCACTACAGATACAGAGCTAATTTATATGACACTACGGCTCGGGTTCAGACTGAGACTCGGGAGACAGACAGCTCAGACCTGAGCTCCTCTGAGGACCAGTGGTTCAGCGATGAGGCCAAACTCACCCTACTGGGATATGCTGAGAGGGAGGTCATGGGCCACAAGGTAGAAGATAAATAAATGTGCTGGTGGAAAACTGTATCACTGTAAAACTGTTCTGTACAGTTTTTGTCATTACCTTACTCTTACTCTTACTCTTACACATTTACCAAATGCATGTCATGACAAACAGATCCATTTGTGGACATTTATTAGGCAAAATTCAACCACATGCGGTAGACCTGCTCTGTGCTGTAGGCCTGCTCTGCGCGGACAGCGTAACATAAATTTAGATTAGGTTTGCTTTGCGTTTCGTCCTTGCACTAATCAGAGGCATTGAGGAGGGAGCTGGTGTGCGCTATGAGCAGGAGGAGTCAAAGTGCGAAAAAGCGAGGAGCAGCGCGCTGATGTGAAGCGTACGGACAGGTAGGATGTTTTAAAGGTCCCATGGCATGAAATTTTCACTTTCTGAGGTTTTTGAACGTTAATGTGAGCTCCCCTACCCTGTTTAGGCCCCCCCCCCCCCCCCCTCATGGTTAAAAGTTGCGAAATGTCTAAACTGAGCATTTGCGATCCTTTTCTGCGTTACAAAAAATCGGAGCTCAAACGGGCGATTTTGAACAAGGCACCTTATTGACGTCAGATCGAAAAAAGAAATGCAAATGCAGTTCCACCCCCGTCTGTCTGTACTCAGCGTCTCTGTAAATCACGCCCAGAGAGTTTGGACTGCGAATGCGCTAGGCAATGTGAAATGTGTTTTTTTATTTGCCTGGAGGCACGTCCGAGTGTTTCTAGGCTCGGAAGTCCTTTATCTGAGCCTCTGGACCTTTGAACAGCAGTGGTTTAATTTTATTTTCTGTGGAAATGTGTTTATTTTTCAATTGAACGCTTCAAATCTCTCCCCCCGTGCAAAAACACGGAAATGGATCAGCTGAGAGCTAGAGCGGAGAGTTTGGCCACGCCCCCACCCTCTACTATAGGCCAGCTCTTTTCTCCTCATTTGCATTCAAGCAATAACGCCCAGAATAAAGAGTTTGAGAGAGATATTTATGACTCTTTCTCATCTTATCTCTGTTTCTCATGCACTGAGTGTTGATTTTGAAGACGGATTCATTTACAGTATTAGGGAACCATTAAGGAGCCATATAAAAGCATCAAGAAGTACCATGTCATGAGATCTTTAAAACGTTAAACCTGCTCTGTGATACACACTGGTACACAAGGGTACGCGCTGTTGCGGACAAGCTGCGTGTGCTGGTGCCATGCAGTGTCTACAGGTTCCAGACGAGCGCACAGGCTGCAGCGAGAATCCCCGCGCGGTCCTGCACACCGGTAAAAGTTTATTGCTAACGGCAGCGGCCATAATGAAATATGATCGCACTCATCTTGAGACCAAGACCGGTGTTGAGTACTACGACACTACGATCTACCCACACTACCTTGGCAATCGACTGGTAGATCGCGATCGACGTATTGAGCAGCCCTGATCAATGCTTATCTTTCCTGGTGGAAACCATAACATCACTTTGTTGAATTAAAGTCTAAACTATCACAGTAAATCTTAAATGTTAATTTTGATGATCATCAGTTTAGAATTCTCTTCTTCTAATTTTAAACATATTTTTCAACTTTTCTTCACAAATTGCTTCTTGATTTGTGTAAAACTGTTATTTTTTACAATAGTTATTATGCCAATAAATGAAGTCAGAATCAGAGAATCATAAAAATCTGTCATGCACTTTAATGAATTGTCAATTTATTGTCAAATTATTGGACTGAATTAAAAATTGCATTCATTACCAGGTATTTTCTCAACATACTTTCAAGGTCCATTCATTATACTTTGTAAACTATTCATTCTTAATTCTTTACAAACTTAAAACTATGCATTGATGGATGGACATGTGACTCTGATCAGCAAAATACAGATCAGTGATTACTCTCAGTGTGTTGATAGCAAATAAATATCTTGACATTTGCAATTTTATGTCCTGTGATTCATTCTGTTGTAGATCTGTGAGACGAAAGCTACAGACGGACTCTACGTTGACGAGGGCACACAGACTTTTTCTTTCCGCTCAGCTCCATTCACCTCAAAAACCAAACTGTCTGATGTCATAACAGATACAGACCGGACAACCATACTTCACCTACAGCTTCAGGCCGAGCCTGTGAACAGTCGAAACAATCGAGTGAGCGCCTTCGCCTTCGTCTGTGGACATGTTTTCCACCGCAGGGAATACCCCACCCATGTCAGGTATCTGCGAATATATCATATTTCAATCAACCATCATATTATGAACATCTGTCTTCACATGTATAGTTTTTTTTCTTCTGAGTGTCAGTCCATAATTTTTTTATGTAAACCAATAATGCCACACAAAGGCTACTGTTTTGCTTTAAAGGTCCCATGACATGGTACTTCTTGATGCTTTTATATGGCTCCTTAATGGTTCCCTAATACTGTAAATGAATCCTTCTTCAAAATCAACACTCAGTGCATGAGAAACAGAGATAAGATGAGAAAGAGTAATTTTTCTCACTCTGAACACTCTATAATGGGCGTTGTTGCTTGAATGCAAATGAGGAGAAAAGAGCTTGGCCAATAGTAGAGGGTGGGGGCGTGGCCAAATGCTCCGCTCTCGGCTCTGAGCTCTCAGCTGATCCATTTCCTTGTTTTTGCACGGGGGGAGAGATTTGAAGCGTTCCATTGAAAAATAAACACATTTCCACAGAAAATAAAATTAAACCACTGCTGTTCAAAGGTCCAGAGGCTCAGATAAAGGACTTCCGAGCCTAGAAACACTCGGATGTGCCTCCAGGCAAATAAAAAAACGCATTTCGCATTGCCTAGCGCATTCGCAGTCCAAACTCTCTGGGCGTGATTTACAGAGACGCTGAGTACAGACAGACGGGGGTGGAACTGCATTTGCATTTCTTTTTTCGATCTGACGTCAATAAGGTGCCTTGTTCAAAATCGCCCGTTTGAGCTCTGATTTTTTGTAACGCAGAAAAGGATCGCAAATGCTCAGTTTAGACATTTCGCAACTTTTAACCATGGGGGGGGGCTAAACAGGGTAGGGGAGCTCACATTAACGTTCAAAAACCTCAGAAAGTGAAAATTTCATGCCATGGGATCTTTAATGTAAACCAATACCACACAAATGCTACTGTTTGCTTTAAAGATTTCACAATTTGAACCTCACTCAAATATTCATGTCCCTTTTACTTGCTTCCAGCACAAGGTTTAATGCGGCACTTACTGACAAATATTTTCCAGTGGCACATACAGTCATCAAACTGTCATCTCTGTTTTTAACTCAGTGGTCACAGGAGATCTTTATATATTGTTACAGTAGTGTTTGACTGATTATCTTTTTTCATAGAAATGTCCATTGTGATATCCAGACTGGGCTCAGTGGTTGGTTCCAGCAGAGATGTCCTTTGTCTTATTTAGGATGCACGTTCAGCTGCAGGAGGTTTCAGCCATCAACGCACAAAGCTAATGTCACCTACAAGTAAGAGTAACAACTAAATGCATTATATCACGCACAATAGCTTATGTGTAAGTGAAACTCTTTAGTGTAATGTTATAGCTTTCATGATCAATTTAGTTTATATTCACATATAATTATGTCTTAACATTACAATTTTGTCTTCATCCCCTACTTAGTCAGGAGCTGAAGACTTTTAACCTCTGCCCTGCTCCTGTCTGCCCTCTACGGGATGACTCTCAAAGTGCAGAAGAGGACCCTCTGAGCTGCCTGCCCTACGAGGTGCTGTGTCATGTGGCCAGTTTCCTGGACAGTTTGTCTCTGTCTCAGCTCGCCCTGGTGTCCCGCCTCATGAGGCAGGTGTGCTCCTCTCAGCTGCAGGACAGGGGCATGATCACCCTTCGCTGGAACAGGACCAGCAGTTCACGAGAAAAGAGCCAGTGGAGGGCAAAACCTGTGAGTATTACCAAAATGTATCTATTATATAAGACTACTATAAACCTGTATCTAATATCTGTGTCCTGTAGGTTTGGGAGTTCAGTCGCCTCTTTTCCAAAGTGGATTCGTGGCACTTTTCAGAATTGTCTTCCATCTCATCTCATCTAAAAATCTGTCCATTTTACGAGCAGCATGTTCACAGCACCCGCTTCCTTCTGCCCTGTTTGAGCTCAAAACAGAAGAACGCACAGAAACCAACTCTGGTTGATCACTTCACCAAAAACAAAAAATTATAAAAGACATTGAGACATTCTGTTTTGCTAGTTTTTGTCTTTAAAGTGCACACGTCATGGCCTTCCTGCTGATTCCTCTAATAATATTATGCAATATATTGTTGAATTAATAATGTAAAATATATAAAATGTATTTTAGTTTTTTCTTAAGTCTGTTTTTTTCTTAAGAGGGTCCTGGCTAAGGTCACCTCTATGCTGGACCATGAGTGTCGCCCCCTGCAGGACGCTCTGTCTGCTCTGGAGAGCAGCTTCAGTGACAGACTGATTCACCCTCGCTGTGTGAAGGAGAGGTTTCACAGGTCTTTCCTTCCTGCTGCTGTCAGACTGTACAACGAACACTGTTAACACGTCATTCACCTTTATTTGCACAACAATATTCAGCTATACTCCAGAGTCTATTTTTAGGTCTATTTTAAAATTATCCTAGGCCATTATTTATTTATTATATTGTTCTGTTGCATGATAATTTTTCTTGCTGTTCTTGATCTGTGCATTGCAACACTGGAATTTCCCCACTGTGGGACTAATAAAGGCATATCTTATCTTATCTTATCTTATCTTATCTTTACATTACACATTAGCTTTGACCCCAAAAGTGGGTCACTGAGTAGATGCATGAAAACATCGCCCACTGATACAATGAAATGACAATAGGCCTATGTGTATCAACAAAACAACAATGATCAGTCCGCATTAACCAATTATTAATTATTAATATTAACAAAATTAATATTAACCAAATATGAAACAAATCATTTTGTAATAAACCAGTGTTTCCTTTCCTGCTGTGTTCTGTGTTTGGATCCAGTGAGAATTGTGATGAGATCATTTTCCATTTTTACCATTTTGTCATCACTACGGCAAAACTAAGTGTCACTGACACTTTGATTGTGCAAAATCTCAGACATTTTTGAAAAACTAAACTTTTCCATCAGCATAGGGGTAAAGTTGAAACTAATTTTCACTGAGTGCATTGCACAAGGGGCTTGGGCTCTACAGGGGCTTGGCCCCTAGATTTTGTGCAAGTTTCATATGGTGTTCCTTTTGGGATGATATTGCAATAGAGTGGTTGTATCAAATTTCATGATTGAAAGCTGTGGTATCTGACTTAAACTTTTCTCCATAGATCATATTGTAAAAGCAGCTCATAATGACAAAACCAGAGCACTGTACATCGTCTGCATCTATTTGTAAAACATTTTAACAATCGCAAATCTGAAATAAATAGTCTGAAACGTCACTAAAATAGTTCTGAGCAATGCAATAACATCTCCATGGAGTCAAACAGGAAGTGGACACTCCAGAAAAAACAACAGTGCACATTTAAGGGGCGATCAATAGGCCACAAATTATATAACAATTTTTTTTAAATAACCAAGATTGGTATATTTAGATTTTCATAATAAATAATATTTGTAAACGCATTTGATGAGATACAGCATCATTTCAGGGATGCAGGGAGGGAATGAAGGTAGATTGTGAGGAAAATGTGGCTTAAATGGGGTTCTTTTATTTTCTTTTTCTTAATTCCTCTTTATTTTATATGAACCCCTCCTACTATTGTTACGTTTATTTGCTTCGACTTATGACTTTGTTTTTTTAATTGTAAACAATATCCTCAAAAGAGTGGCCCGTGGCTTTTAGGTGAAGATGTACGGCAGACTGAGGTCCACTCTGGCACGCCCGTCTGTGTTGGTACATCCTCTTGTGAAGTGGCTGTTTGGTTTCTCCAATGTAGCGCTCACTGCAGTCTTCACTACACTGAATGGAGTAGACCACATTGCTTTGTTTGTAGCTCGGTGTTTTGTCCTTTAGGTGGACTAGTTTCTGTCTTAAAGTGTTTGTGGGTTTGAAATAGACTGGGATTTCATGTTGTCTGAAAATCCTCTTTAGTTTTTCAGAAATGCCGGCCAAGTAAGGAATAGTTACACCCTTTCTCCTGGGTTCTGATTCTCTGTTGTCTTGTTTCTTACCTCTCAGAGTGGGCCTCAATCTGCCGTACATCTCCATCTAAAAGCCACAGGCCACTCCTTTGAGGACAGTGAGGTACAAATCTTGGCCAGAGAAAAGAACTGGTTTGAGAGGGAAGTTAAAGAGGCTATTTTGTCAAGAAAGAGAATCCTTCCTTGAACAGAAATGCAGCTCTCAGACATCATTTGTCTCCCATCTGTAGCCAGGTCAGGTCCAGAGGTGTGAAAAGACCCATTATGGCCCTGAATGGCTATGCTAACAAGACCCCACACTCCACTCCAACTGCATATTTAATAGGCCTACCTAACTAACAGAAACTGTAAACAAATAGGTTTCATTCTACTTAGCGCCTCGCTTCAGGCAGATATAGGCAGTGTCCACCAGCGTCTGACCAGAACTGAAGAAGCAGCTTGGATGAGCTGCAAAACGTATTCGACCAAATAAACTTTTGTCCAGTTGACAAATTGAATTTCTCCTTTTGCCATGGATTCTACCTGGGGGATTCTACACACCAATCTAATTTTGTGTAAAATTTCATACACTTTCAAAAAACTAAAACAGGGCTCTCAAGTTTTGAGCGGGGTCGTGTGTGGGGGGGGGGTGCGAGTGAACAATTTTTCCCGAGGAGCGGGGGGAAATGCCGTGTGAACGCGTCGAATTGTCTCTCTCAATGCGTGAGACTTGAGAGCCCTGCTGTAAATGTTTGTCTAAAGAGCAAACTTAAACTCCAAAGCAACTAATGAGAGTTCTATAAATGAAGTTATTACCTGATGGTTCTCAGTTTGTTTTATCATCACCACAGTGTGCGCTTAGCAGCTGAGACTACACTCTACAGTCTGCCCAACAACAGAACAATCTATTTTCTGATTGGCTGATTTTTTTCCGGGGAGCGGGACGGGGAGGAGGGAGAGAGTTTTCTTCGCTGAAAACATGCGGTGCCTGCATAAACTGAGCCACACAGACCGATTTTCTGGGCACAAAAAAAAAAAAATCAGCGTGAGAAATGCCGTGTGCGTGTGAACACGTCAAATTGCGTGTGTCACACTCTCAATGCGTGAGACTTGAGAGCCCTGTAAAATTTTGCCCTTCCATATAAAATGTAGACTACTTTTATTTTGTTTATTTTGTTGTTGTTTTTTATTTAAAGGAAAAGTAACATTTTTTTACAATCTCAGCCTTATTTCGGTAATAAAACAAGTTGTTTTACTCACCCATAGCACTTTGGTGTCATATGGAGCACTTCCAGAGATGTTTTAAGATTTGCGTTAGCCTAGCACGACTTCTAGCCATAGCTCGGGGCATATAATATATTCCCCAAGCATGTAATACGCCCCGTGCGGGCTCCAAATAACACAAACTTTAGCACTTTTCAAATCATAGAAGCCCAATGTCTTAGCCTACTATTTCGTTTGAAGCAAAAGTGGCCTGTAATCCGAGATTTATCCATAGTTTACAGCTTTGCGTTTCATGTTTGGGTCCCGGGAGCTGAGAGCACAGTCCGCACATGCGCACTGGCGTCCTCATCTACTCGAAACTATGGCTAAATCTCGGATTACAGGCCACTTTTGACCACACAAAATCGTAGGCTAAGACATCGGGCTTCTATGATTTGAAAAGTGCTAAAGTTTGTGTTATTTGGAGCCCGCACGGGGCGTATTACATGCTTGGGGAATATATTATATGCCCCGAGCTATGGCTAGAAGTCGCGCTAGGCTAACGCAAATCTAAAACATCTCTGGAAGTGCTCCATATGACACCAAAGTGCTATGGGTGAGTAAAACAACTTGTTTTATTACCGAAATAAGGCTCAGATTGTAAAAAACGTTACTTTTCCTTTAAAGGTCCCATGGCATGAAATTTTCACTTTCTGAGGTTTTTGAACGTTAATGTGAGCTCCCCTACCCTGTTTAGCCCCCCCCCCCATGGTTAAAAGTTGTGAAATGTCTAAACTGAGCATTTGCGATCCTTTTCTGCGTTACAAAAAATCGGAGCTCAAACGGGCGATTTTGAACAAGGCACCTTATTGACGTCAGATCGAAAAAAGAAATGCAAATGCAGTTCCACCCCCGTCTGTCTGTACTCAGCGTCTCTGTAAATCACGCCCAGAGAGTTTGGACTGCGAATGCGCTAGGCAATGCGAAATGCGTTTTTTTATTTGCCTGGAGGCACGTCCGAGTGTTTCTAGGCTCGGAAGTCCTTTATCTGAGCCTCTGGACCTTTGAATAGCAGTGGTTTAATTTTATTTTCTGTGGAAATGTGTTTATTTTTCAATGGAACGCTTCAAATCTCTCCTCCCGTGCAAAAACACGGAAATGGATCAGCTGAGCGCAGAGAGCGGAGAGTTTGGCCACGCCCCCACCCTCTACTATAGGCCAGCTCTTTTCTCCTCATTTGCATTCAAGCAACAACGCCCATAATGGCCTGTTCAGAGAGAGAGAAAAAATACTCTTTCTCATCTTATCTCTGTTTCTCATGCACTGAGTGTTGATTTTGAAGAAGGATTCATTTACAGTATTAGGGAACCATTAAGGAGCCATATAAAAGCATCAAGAAGTACCATGTCATGGGATCTTTAATTTCCGGCTTAGTCGCAACTAAATCGTGATAGTTATCAAAGTAATTTGCAACATGTTTGAGTTTTTGATTGGTTTCAGCCATGCAGTCGTTGCGAAAGCTTTATTGTCTCCTAAAAACACCATCACTGTCCCTTTAACCTCAAACGGAATCAGCTGATGTTATGGAGCCCCGCCCCCCGCTCTGTGGCACATACAGCAGCTGTTGTGGACTCTGCAGACGCACGGACCACCAGAAGGTTACAAATAGGTGCTTTGTACCGTCCCGCTGCAGACATTTTTTGTCCGAAACAAAGCAGCCGTATAATCTCTTTTGCATCCGAAGACCCCGCGTCGTTTACAGTCGTTTAGCTTTTGTTTTCCGCTGCACCAAGGACAGAGCCATCCGAGTGAAACGGAGATCCATGAGAGGCGCTGGAGGCAGGACACCGCTTCAGTCTCAGGGTAGGCCACCGCCACCGCCACCGCCACCGCCACCGCCACCGCACACACATCTAATGCAAGAGAAGGGAGGATTAGACTGATAGGATCAACATTATAACGACACGACTGCCACGTTGTTTGAGATGAATGGTCTTATTACGCATCGATAAGCTCTCAACATGGACCCTGCAAAGCTCGTCCTGTGTCTTGTCCAGCTCTAACTCTTCTGTCTGTCTATGTGCTCGTATTGATATCGCTGCAGGTTGTTGTGAGAGCGCAGAGCCATGGCCGCAGGGAGGCTGGAGCAGCAAGTGGCCAGTGTGGAGCGGGGCATCGCCTTCCTGAAGCAGGAGCACCGGGTCATGCTAACCGGGCTGCACGTGGAGATCACCAAACTGAAGAGACGCTGCCATGGTTTGTTTACTAGTACTGATGTGCTACAGCAGCATGCATTATCGATGTGGGATTGAAATTATTGCCACTGAATGGCCCATGCTGAGATGAATGCTGTCAAAAAAAAAAAAGACCATAAACGGGGGACAAAGGGTTCTGTTGTCCCATACCTACGGTCTTAGGAGCCCATTATTTGCCCATCATGTGTACCTTCTAGCCCAAGGCCCCCCAGAATTCTATCTGACAGGTGGACACAGTGTTGAATAGTATTTTCAATGGGGTATTGATAGACATCATATACAATAGGCCTAACTATTTAAAAAATCCATTACACACAATGTCCTGCAGTCAAAACACTGGATTTTTTCTGTTAAAGATCCCATGACATGGTACTTCTTGATGCTTTTATATGGCTCCTTAATGGTTCCCTAATACTGTAAATGAATCCTTCTTCAAAATCAACACTCAGTGCATGAGAAACAGAGATAAGATGAGAAAGAGTATTTTTTCTCTCTCTGAACAGGTCATAATGGACGTTGTTGCTTGAATGCAAATGAGGAGAAAAGAGCTGGCCAATAGTAGAGGGTGGGGGCGTGGCCAAACTCTCCTCTCTAAGCTCTCAGCTGATCCATTTCCGTGTTTTTGCACGGGGAGAGAGATTTGAAGCGTTCCATTGAAAAATAAACACATTTCCACATAAAATAAAATGAAACCACTGCTGTTCAAAGGTCCAGAGGCTCAGATAAAGGACTTCCGAGCCTAGAAACACTCGGACGTGCCTCCAGGCAAATAAAAAAAACACATTTTGCATTGCCTAGCGCATTCGCAGTCTAAACTCTCTGGGCGTGATTTACAGAGACGCTGAGTACAGACAGACGGGGGTGGAACTGCATTTGCATTTCTTTTTTCGATCTGACGTCAATAAGGTGCCTTGTTCAAACTCGCCCGTTTGAGCTCCGATTTTTTGTAACTCAGAAAAGGATCGCAAATGCTCAGTTTAGACATTTCACAACTTTTAACCATAACTTTTAACCATAACTTAAACAGGGTAGGGGAGCTCACATTAACGTTCAAAAACCTCAGAAAGTTAAAATTTCATGCCATGGGACCTTTAAGCTGATTGGTTCGCTTTCTTATTCATACTATGTATTTATGGAATTATTATGTCTCGTAATCCTCACAGTTGTGACACTGCATCTATCATAAAAATGTTTCATAATTATATTTAAGTGCTGCATTTTATATTGTTTGTCTTCACTTTTGCAGAATTGGGCTGTGAGCTGGATTCTAGATTTCCCGACAGAAACCCTGCAGGTATCTAAATATATCAGAGAAAAGAGGAAGTATACATTTAGCCTACAGACAGTTTTTCTGGTCATTGTCATAGATGAGATTGTCTTTCATTCAGATCAAATCTGGACTAAGGTTACACTGATGCAAGAGATTCGATGACAGAGCAACATGTATAAAGTAAATATAGAAATAACCCTAAAACTGTCCTCATTAGCAGATTCAGAGATGTTGTTTGAAAAATTACAGATTTTTTTTGCAGGTAACTGTTATGGAGTGCCATTGAGTTACACTATGGCCTGTTTGCTAGTGCCAATATAGACTTAATCTTGTGAAACCTATTTGGAAATCACTACATGCTTGCAGGCAGATAGTTTGACCTCCAAAAACGGAAATGAAAAATATGAATGATGCATTCAGATCATGCAGTTAAGGGTTTTTTTTCTTACTCATCTTGTTTGCATTCTGGGAAGGCTAAAGATTTAAAGGGAAATTAACGTTTTTTTTACAATCTGAGCCTTCTTTCGGCAATAAAACAAGTAGTTTTACTCACCCATAGCAGTTTGGTGTCAATTGGAGCAGTATCGCAGAACTTATGTTGAGCCGTTCTGTTCTACTAATGATCCCGTATCCGTTAGCGTGAGTGCTCGGGGCACTGATTTGCGGTCTCCAAATAACACAAACTTTAGCACTTTTCAAATCACAGAAGATCGCTGTGTCAGGGTAGACTTTTAGTAGATTCCAAAACGTCCTGAAACCCGATATCGCAACAGAAAAGTAAAGTTCAGAGTGGTGTTAGCTTCTTTCGGACTAGCAGTGTTTACAAAACAGCTGAGTTCACGCATGCGCACTGTCCTCTCTGATGACGTCATCAAATGAAACTATAGCTGCATATCGGGTTTCAGGCCGTTTTGGAATCCACTAAAAGTCTACCCTGACACAGCGATCTTCTGTGATTTGAAAAGTGCTAAAGTTTGTGTTATTTGGACACCGCAAAGTAATGCCCCGAGCACTCACGCTAACGGATACGGGATCATTAGTAGAACAGAACGGCTCCAACATAACTGCTATGGGTGAGTAAAACTACTTGTTTTATTGCCGAAAGAAGGCTCAGATTGTAAAAAAAACATTACTTTCCCTTTAAATAGATTAGGATATAAAAGCGCTACAGAAAAGGACCTGCTACCTTTAGCATTTTGCAACAACAACACAATGCATTTTGGGAGTTTTCTATTACCACAGTCCATGATATTAGTTTGAATGACTTTGCTTATATTATCACACATAGGTATCAAGATCCTAGTTTTGATTAAACCCTTTGTTTTTCCTATCTTCCAGATGAGGAAGCAGAACTGGAGGCACGTTGTGAAGCAGTGGAGCGCCTCCTGGAGGACCAACACTGTATGACACTGGCGGCCCGTGGAGAGCTACGTGTGGGACGGGCCCGAGTGTCTGCACTGGGACGAAGCCTCAGGGAAGAGGAGAAATGTTTTTTGGAGGAACTGAAACGCAGAAGCCATAAGATTACACTGATGAACAGGGAGCTACAGCGACAAGATTCAGCTACGTCTAGTCTATGTCAGGAGCTCCATAGCGCCAGGTTAAAACTATTTCAACAAAAACAGGGTGAAGAGTGCAGTGCTGAAGGGACAGAGGAAACGGCCGATGACCAACTGGAAGTAGTACAAGAAGAGGATGATGATTATGAAGATGACAGCTCTGATTGGCTTTTATCCCCGCCACCACCTGAGTCCCCTGGCCAGTCAGAGCTTAGAGTCCAGCGCAGCAGATTGAGCATCAGAGAAGAGCGAGTCCGAGCCTGTGTCCCACGGGAGAGGGTCACATCTCCCCAAAGACCCCTCCCCATGCCTGACCCTGCTCTCTTCCTGGTCCCTCTAAGGTACCGGATGCTGCGACTGAACCGACCAATCAGAGAGAAGGAAAGCGAACAGCTGGATGATGAATGGGAGGATATAGATGAGGGAGGAGTGCACAGCAGAGTGGACATGGGTGCGGGGGAGGGAGAGACTGCCCTGTGAATGTTATTGATAGGTTAGAAAAGTGGTCTTCCATTGACAAAACCAGCACCAAATGCCCCCTGAAAAAGTTATAGAAAACAATGGAAATGTGAGAGATGTAACTGTCTAGTCACTCTAGTGAGTTGTTGGGCTGTGTTTGAAATGGCATACAGAAAATATTTACATAGAAATCACTGATGCATTTAAGTAAAAAAAATATTGCAATACATATGCTCTGGGGTGGGCAATATGATAAGAAATGAAGGTCGATTGTGAGGAAAATACACAAATAATGGTCTGTATACTTCATAGCTTTACAGTGGTCCCTCGCTCTATCGCGGTTCACTGCTCGCGGCCTCGCTGTTTCGCAGATTTTTTTTTATTTTTTAGTGTAACTTTTTTAAAAATAGTGTAACATTGTGTTCTGCGTCCTGATTGGCTAAGAGACTGTAGACTTTTGCCGATTGATAGATCGGGGATGCAGGGGGACCGGGACTAGACCAGGACTAAACGTGGACTAAACTAGGTCTAGACCAGAACTAAACCAGGTCTAGACCAGGTCTAAACCAGGTCTAAACCTGGACTGGTCCTGGACTAAACCTGGACTGGTCCTGGACTAAACCAGGACTGGACCAGGTCTAGACCTGGACTAAACTGGGACTAGACCTGGTCTAAATCAGGATTAAATCACTCCGTGTGGCTCTTTGCTGGTTTCGTGTGGCTCTTGCGTTTGTTTGTGCGTGTTCGGTTTGTGGCTCGGGCTGCGAGGACACGGTCCTGAGGGGGAGGCATGGTCCGGGCGCCGCGGTTCGATCTTGTGCTCGCAGCCCCGGTGTACGCGCGGTCTCGCGCCGGTCACACTGCTCTGTCACGGATTTGACCACGATGAGGGGTGCACGTGTCGCGCACTTCTCCAAAGGGTTGGTGCGCGTTGTGTTGCGATGTGGCAGTGCTGTTGGATGAGCGCGGTGCTTCCGGCAGATCCAGTGACTCATGTCTCCGCGCTCCTCGCGCGTCCGGCAGGGCTCCCGGCGGAGCCTTGTCTCCCCCCACGCTTCACTATTAATACATTTTGTTGAAAATCTACGAAAGTTTGAGTGTTTAAACGAGAGAGAAATGTGAGAAAACGTTAATTCCGGTGTTTACAGCCTTAAAACATGTATAATAATTGTAAAATATAAAGTTGTCCTACTTTGCGGATTTCACTCATTACGGGTTATTTCTGGAACCTAACCTCCGCGATAAATGAGGGACCACTGTATATCCACTTTCAAGATTAGTAAAACGAACAGCTCCTTCAGAGACAAAACATTAAGAACTAATTCTTATTTACAGTGTTGGCCTGGGTGTGCTAGAGCACTCAAGGGAAAGGGAAAGGGGGTTGACAAAGAAACAATTTACATTAACATACTCGTACACAGGATGAAATAATCTGTTATTAAAATATTTGCGCCAGTCCTTAAAAATGTCTTTTAATTTACATTTAAAAGCAGAGAGAGATCACAGACTCCAGTTTGACCTTTGAGCCAAGTTCCAGTTGTTTACAGCAGCAGATCAAAATAACATCAGGCCGAAAGATTCAAGATCATTACAAGATTAAAGCACAATTTGATTAAAAATACTCACATTGCCCACCCCTATATATGGCTATACATTTCAATTAGGCACTAATTAATTAATCAAAGGTGTTTAGTTGTTGTGCTCAAAATAACTAATAATTACCCATTGCAGTGCAAGGAAGTATTAACCTGTGAGAAAGTATGTCAAGTTAGTTTAATTTAGGCTACTGTATTTCTTTTGTCTTATTTAACCAGATTAAAAAAAAACAACCTTTTAAATAACAATTTATATGGTTTAGAAAAGTGAACTAAGATGATCAAATGATTAGCACAGCAAATGTACATGAACAAGTTCAAGTAATATATTAAAACAATAATAAATTCTACATTGATAAAATACATACTAGAAATAATATTACTCATGTAGTTTGATATGTTTAAATGGTTAGCTTAATTAAAGGTCCCATGACATGGTACTTCTTGATGCTTTTATATGGCTCCTTAATGGTTCCCTAATACTGTAAATGAATCCTTCTTCAAAATCAACAAAGAGTCATAAATATCTCTCTCAAACTCTTTATTCTGGGCGTTGTTGCTTGAATGCAAATGAGGAGAAAAGAGATGGCCAATAGTAGAGGGTGGGGACGTGGCCAAACTCTCCGCTCAGAGCCCACAGCTGATCCATTTCCTTGCTTTTGCACGGGGGGAGAGATTTGAAGCGTTCCATTGAAAAATAAACACATTTTCACAGAAAATAAAATTAAACCACTGCTGTTTCAGATGTCCAGAGGCTCAGATAAAGGACTTCCGAGCCTAGAAACACTCGGACGTTCCTCCAGGCAAATAAAAAAACGCATTTCGCATTACCTAGCGCATTCGCAGTCCAAACTCTCTGGGCGTGATTTACAAAGACGCTGAGTTTAGACAGACGGGGGTGGAACTGCATTTGCATTTCTTTTTTCGATCTGACGTCAATCAGGTGCCTTGTTCAAAATCGCCCGTTTGAGCTCAGATTTTTTTGTAACGCAGAAAAGGATCGCAAATGCTCAGTTTAGACATTTCACAACTTTTAACCATGGGGGGGGGGGGGGCCTAAACAGGGTAGGGGAGCTCACATTAACGTTCAAAAACCTCAGAAAGTGAAAATTTCATGCCATGGGACCTTTAAAGAATATAATAATAAATTGATTTAATAAATAAATCAACTAAAAGAACTACTAACATTTGTACGAACCTATAACTGCAAATCTAACTAACAATCCCAGCACCATACATGTTGAAAACAAAACAAAAAAACAAAAAAAAAACCCAGCTATGCTTACTAAGTGGTATTATTTATGTGGAAAATGGTGGTGTGTAAGAAGGCTACTGTATGCCACTTCAAATAGACTATGTAAGAAATAATTAGTTTCACTGAGATTGCAATTGAAAATGCATTGCACTTGTCCAAATAACTGTCAACACGACTAACTGGGTGAAGATGCAGCTGAAGTTGTTTGTGGGAATTGCGGTCATGAATACTAAAAGGTCTCCTTATTGTTCTCGTGTTTCGTACAGGGCCTCACTGTTGGACTGACTTCTTGGGACAAAGGTTCAGGAGTTGGACACAGCTTTGTTGTAGCTCCCAGTCCTAATGAGATGCCTCTGTTAAAGGCTGTGGCCCTCCTCTGCTTGTCACTGCACTACTGTGTCCAGGCATCAAATCCACTGTAATGGCTTATTGACATTTTGTATGATTTGCACTTTATTAAATTCATGCAATGTGCCTCGTAATGGCAGATGGACAATTGTGTTTTTGGCTTAATTGCATTATTCAGTGTCAATAATATAGGACTAATTAAAGGAAAAGTAACGTTTTTTACAATCTGAGCCTTATTTCGGTAATAAAACAAGTTGTTTTACTCACCCATAGTAATTTGGTGTCATATGGAGCACTTCCGGAGATGTTTTAGATTTGCGATCTCCATCATGTGAGTTCTCGGGGCACTTGTTTGCGGTCTCCAAATAACACAAACTTTAGCACTTTTCAAATCATAGAAGCCCGATGTCTTAGCCTACGATTTTGTGTGGTCAAAAGTGGCCTGTAATCCGAGATTTAGCCATAGTTTCGAGTAGATGAGGACGCCAGTGCGCATGTGCGGACTGTGCTCTCAGCTCCCGGGACCCAAACATGAAACGCAAAGCTGTAAACTATGGATAAATCTCAGATTACAGGCCACTTTTGCTTCAAACGAAATCGTAGGCTAAGACATCGGGCTTCTACGATTTGAAAAGTGCTAAAGTTTGTGTTATTTGGAGCCCGCACGGGGCATATTACATGTTTGGGGAATATATTCTATGCCCAGAGCTATGGCTAGAAGTCGCGCTAGGCTAACGCTAATCTAAAAACATCTCTGGAAATGCTCCATATGACACCAAAGTGCTATGGGTGAGTAAAACTTGTTTTATTACCGAAATAAGGCTCAGATGGTAAAAAAAACTTTACTTTTCCTTTAACAAAATAATTAGTGCTCTAGTACTTATAGGCTAATGCATTATTCAATAAGTATAGTCAGTCTATAACATTATTATAACATGGAAAATGATATGTGGGCCTATCCATCAGTCATAAATGTACATGATTTGTTCTACAGTTGTTTGGTGAATCCGGCTGACTGAACATAATTTAAAAATCACAAGATCAATACAGGTAACCTGAAAAATTCCACTTGCCTGAATAATTTTGGATGTTAGATTGGAAGAATTTGATAGAATAGGCATGCCAAGTAGACCATATCCATCCAGCTGTACTTTTAGCATGTAGTCTGGTTACATTTACAATGTAGGTCTAAACGAAAAGTTTGTAGTTTAATCACCATAAAGGAAACTGACGCCAAACTTGTCTCCAAACGTCGCGTCTCTGAACGTTTCCACTGTTGCCCTGGAGACCGTGCTCAGAATCTTTAATGTCCGCCGCAGTGCTGTCATGGCAACCTGGATGATGCTGTAAAAGCTCACGGTAAAAGTATGTAAAAGAGCAGACAAATTTAATAGGCTAATAGGTTTCGTTTATACACTCATACAATACATTGTTTATGTTTTTTGTAACATTCTAATTCAATGGAATATTTGGTCACGTCTTGCTCGACTACAGGAAGTTGCATCACAAACAGAAGGTCGCCCCCTTGTGGACTTGGAAAAGAAGTTAGTGCTGCTCTCTTCACCTGAAGGGCAGACACACAGGACTGAACAAGGACGGACAGACTGCTGGTCAAGAGGGAAGAACATCAGAAAGGCCTAGAGGAGAGGAGAGCAACCCTATAAAGCCCAGTGCACATGTATGTAATATGCCTACTGACTTTTACAAAGAATGCTTTGGCTTAGATGTGTGTGTAATATTATATAGGCCTACCACTGCATATTATACAGTGGTACCTCACCTTACGAAAGACCCAACAAACGAAAATTTCAAGTTACGAAACGCCTTCACGGTAAATTTTGGTCTCTAGATACGAAAGAAAATTCAAGTTACGAAACGCGAAATCTCAAAAATTCAAATAATGCACGCTCAGCCACACACATTATATGCTTTTCTCAGACTGGATTTAAACTTTTCTCACATTTGTCTCTCGTTTAAACACTCAAACTTTCATAGATTTTCAACAAAATGTATTAACAGTGAAGTGTGGGGGGAAGGGGGAGGGGGGAGAAAACTGCGCTCTGACACGTGTGTGATAGCGCACATGACCCGGCGCGGAGCTGACAGCAGGTCTAGACCAAGGTCTAAACCTGGACTGGACCAGGACTAAACCAGAACTAAACCAGGACTAAACCAGGACTAAACCAGGACTAGACCAGGTGGATTAAAGCAGCGAGGAGGGGACTGCATGCAGTCTGAGCGCATGAACGCATGAACGAGATCCATGCAAGAGCCGCGGTGGTCTAGACCTCCTCTAGACCTGACCAGGACTAGAGGAGGTCTAGAGGAGCCGCGGTGGTCTGGACTAAACCAGGACTAAACCAGGACTAAACCAGGAGGAGCCCGCGGCTCTTGCATGGGTCTCGTTCATGCGTTCATGCGCTCAGACTGCGTGCAGTCCCCTCCTCGCTGCTTTAATCCACCTGGTCTAGTCCTGGTTTAGTCCTGGTTTAGTCCTGGTTTAGTCCTGGTCTAGTCCTGGTTTAGTCCTGGTTTAGTCCAGGTTTAGTCCAGGTTTAGTCCTGGTCCAGTCCAGGTTTAGACCTTGGTCTAGACCTGCTGTCAGCTCCGCGCCGGGTCATGCTGCGCTATCACACGTGTCAGAGCGCAGTTTTCTCCCCCCTCCCCCTTCCCTTCCCACACTTCACTGTTAATACATTTTGTTGAAAATCTATGAAAGTTTGAGTGTTTAAACGAGAGACAAATGTGAGAAACACACAGAACACAATATTATAAAAACTATAAAAAAGTTACACTATAAAAAAAAAAACTTGGATCGGGGCCTTGGAACGAATCCGGCTTTTTCCATTGAAATAGCTACTCAACTTACGAATTTTTCACGTTACGAAACCACTTCTGGAACAAATTAATTTCGTAAGGTGAGGTACCATTGTATAGGCCTACCACTGCATATTATATTTGGCTTTCTACCTTGATTCATACTTTTCAAATCTATCATTTGTATGATATTCTTATAACGTAGCCTACTGTTAACTTCTGCCAAGACAATATATTTTCCATATTTCCACCGCATGAAGTTAACATTTGGTGTACCTGTTAAAATAATATGGTTACTCTGGTAATATGACAAAGTAATAGGCCTTGTAACGAGAAACTAGTTCTCACCTTTCAACACTAACATCAAACTGGACAAAGTAGTTACATTACATTAGAAGGTAATGTAATTTATTTATTTTTCTAACAGAAAAATAAAGCCATATCTGCACCATCAGCCTCTCTGACCACCACCAGTCACTCACGCACCACATATTAGGCATAGTGAGTGAAGTGTCTTGCCTAACTAAGGACACACAATCCACTGTGGCGCCTGTTATTCCCAGCTGTCTCCCATCCAAGTACTTACCAGGTCCAACAATGCTTTTAGCTTCAGATGAGATTCTCATGGGCATTCTCATAATGGTCTGTATTGTATTAAAATGTGTTTTATGCATATTTTTATGTAGGCGTCATGGGAAATGTGGTCCAGTGCTGCCACTTTCTCTCCAACTACTTCTAATGTCCAGATGCTTTAGCACCATCTGTGGCTGAGAGATCTCCTTTACTCTCCAGTGACGACGAAACCAGGTCTAACTCCCCAAGTCTCCATGATGACACAGAGGACGACATGTTGACCATATCTACTGATCTGACCAACCCCGTCCTCGAAGCTGAGCATTTCCTGTTTCCTGATTTGATACTGAGTAGTAATTTAGGGGCAGATGCAGCTGTGGTAGAACCAATGGTTTGTCTTTTGGTGTCTGAGGAAGAAGAGGGACAAGGAGCAGACCGAAGAGAGGATACTGCATGTAGAAGAAGGCTATACTCTGAGGTGGAAACTCAAACTGAAAATGAGACTCAAATTTTAAAATCTGGACAAATTCACACGCAGGTAGAAGTTGAGACTCAAACTGAAAGATTATTGGAAAGTCCCAAGAAAGAAGAGGAAGAAAAATCGACTGAAATTAATTTGGACATATTCAGAGACCATTTAAAAGAGCACACAAAAATGAAAAAAAAAAAACATTTTGAAGATGCAGCTGATATAGAAGTAATTCATCCACTAAAAATAGATATACAGGCAAAATTGGACAAGCAAAATATGAAGATTATACACTCAACAAAAATATAAACGCAACACTTTTGTTTTTGCTCCCATTTTTCCTGAGATGGACCCAAAGATCCAAAATTCACTCCAGATACACAACACTACCATTTCTCTCAAACATTGTTCACAAATCTGTCCAAATGTGTGACAGCGAGCACCTCTGCCCCGCCGAGACAATCCACCCCACCTCACAGGTGCGCCACATCAAGATGCCGATCCGACATCATGACCAGTGCACAGGTGCACCCCAGACTGCCCACAATAAAAGGCCACCCCGAAATGTGCATTTTTTTTTGCTTTATTGGGGGTCTGGGGACTCAGAACCAGTCAGTATCTGGTGTGACCACCATTTGTGGCCTGTGGAATGTTGGTCCACTCCTCTTCAAAGGCTGTTATGGACGAAGAACACAGGTGCATTTTATTGATGGCATTTTGAATGCACAGAGATACCGTGATGAGATCCTGAGGCCCATTGTTGTGCCATACATCCATGAACATCACCTCATGTTTCAGCAAGATAATGCACGGCCCCATGTTGCAAGGATCTGTACACAATTCTTGGAAGCTGAAAATGTCCCAGTTCTTGCATGGCCAGCATACTCACCGGACATGTCACCCATTGAGCATGTTTGGGATGTGCTTGACCGGCGTACACGACAGCGTGTACCAGCTCCCACTAATATCCAGCAACTTCGCACAGCCATTGAAGAGGAGTGGACCAACATTCCACAGGCCACAACTGACAATCTGATAAACTCTATGTGAAGAAGATGTGTTGCACTGCATGAGGCAAATGGTGGTCACAGCAGATACTGACTGGTTCTGAGTCCCCAGACCCCCAATAAAGCAAAAAAAAAAAAACACATTTCGGGGTGTCCTTTTATTGTGGGCAGTCTGGGGCGCACCTGTGCACTGGTCATGATGTCGGATCGGCATCTTGATGTGGCGCACCTGTGAGGTGGGGTGGATTGTCTCGGCGGGGCAGAGGTGCTCGCTGTCACACATTTGGACAGATTTGTGAACAATGTTTGAGAGAAATGGTAGTGTTGTGTATCTGGAGTGAATTTTGGATCTTTGGGTCCATCTCAGGAAAAATGGGAGCAAAAACAAAAGTGTTGCGTTTATATTTTTGTTTTAGAGGAAATGATTGCAAGTTGTAGGAATAATGGTTTTCCTACTAAGTTGAGTAAAAACAGCATTGAGCATAATACAGTGAAGATTCAAAATAATATGGAGCTTATAGTAGAGCAAAGTGACGTTTTTGTTGAAGAGAAGGACAACATAGAGGTAGAGAGTAATAGTGAAGTTAAGTGTGAAAAACTGGACTGTTCTGATGAAGAGGTTTTAGATACAATTGTAATTCTGAATGTGTAGGAAATATTTTGGTCATAGAGGATACACAAGAGACATTAGCTTCTCATGATCAGAGGGAGGAGTACACATTTAGCAACGTGGACATATCTGCTGAAAACCCTATTCAAAAGGTGTATAAGGATAGTGATGTTTCATTTGTTTTGGATTTGGACACTGCTGTTCTTCATGCTGAAAATCTGAGTCTGTTCGGAACAAAGCAAATGACCCTCTTTCTGGTTGATAGGTTATTTCTAGAAACACCTCAGTTTAAAGGTAAATATGTCATTTAATTTTTCATTGTAAATGTGTAAATAAACAGGTTGAAATACAGGTGCTTCACTGTGAAAGCAAAGCGGAAAGTAATACATTATGAATAGAAAAGGTGGACAGATTTGACAAATGGTAGGATCCAGAATACACACTCCTTCATACTTTACGAAGATGAGTGAGTCTGGTCACTGGCGAATCTCCCTGTTTTATAATGGACGTGATTGACAGGTGGATTAGCCAATCAGGGACACACATAGTCCTTATTGGAAAAAATAAAGGAAAAAATATCACAAGGGCTGAAAAACTTTGCAGATTTCTGCAGAATAAATGAGCAAAGCACTAAACTCTGTTAATGTGAGGAGACATGTGTGTAGAATCCCTCAGTCGTCCAGGTAGATTCCATAGCAAAAGGAGAAATTCAATTTGTCAACTGGACAAAAGTTTATTTGGTCGAAACGTTTCGCAGCTCTTCCAAGCTGCTTCTTCAGTTCTGGTCAGGCGCTGGTGGACGCTGCCTTATATCTGCCTGAAGGGGGCGCTAACTACAATGAAATGACTCTGAGACTACAAACAAAACAAACAATCAAACAATATTTATAAGGCGCTTTTCATACAAAATTGTAACACAAAGCGCCTTACAGTGGTCAAGGATTAGAAGATTGACCTTTATTGATCTCGCACAGGAGAAGTTGTTTCTATATTTGACCCGGGGACCATCCCCATGATTTGTTTTGTTATTTAGGCTTTGGTCAGGCCCTAAGCTGGATGATTTTACCTATGGCGCATGTCTAGGTTGATGGGGGAAACCGGAGTGCCCGGAGGAAACCCACCCAGACACGGGGAGAACATGCAGTCTCCACACAGAAAGGCCCGGGCAACCCGAACCTTCTTGCTGTGAAGCATGAGTGCTAGCCACTCAGCCACCGTGCTGCCAGGAAGAAAAAAAAAAAAAAAAAGCAAACAGACAAACAAGCAGACGAACAAACAACAAACAGATATACAAGCAAACAAACAAAAGAACAAACAAAAGACAAGCAAACAGACGACGGAAGTCAATCAAAGGCCAAGCTAAACAGGTGAGTCTTGAGCCCACTCTTAAAAACATGAACCTTCTCTGCAGCCCTGAGCTCCTCCGGCAGTTCCATAGACGAGGGCCGTAGTACTGAAAAGACGCCTCTCCGTGATTGTGTGTCCTGACTTTGGGAATGACCAGGAGCTGCCGGAGGAGCGCAGGGCCCGTGAAGGTTCATAAGGTAAAAGCAGTTCTGAAAGATAAGAAGGCCCAAGACCATTAAGACATTTAAAAACCAGTAACCAGACTACCACACCTATTGTTTACATGGCAAAAGGAGAAATTCAATTTGTCAACTGGACAAAAGTTTATTTGGTCGAATACGTTTCACAGCTCATCCAAGCTGCTTCTTCAGTTCTGAAGTGAAGAAGCAGCTTGGATGCGAAACGTATTCAACCAAATAAACTTTTGTCCAGTTGACAAATTGAATTTCTCTTTTTGCCATGTAAACAATAGGTGTGGTAGTCTCAGAGTCATTTCATTGTAGGAGAGATAAATATGATTTTATTGGTAAATCATAGTTGACCAATGAGCTCCACATGCATCAATGAAAAACACAAATCTGATGCGATTGTTTGGCCAGGCTTGAGATGCGACAGAGGGTGTGGGGACCAGATTTATAAATCTGTTTAAAAATTCAGAGATATCATTTTGGATTTGCCAGGCAAGTTAACCAACACAATTCTGAATAAACTATAGAATACAATTTTAACTTTAAAGCTTGGATCTACATTTGTTTATGAATGTCTTGCAACTTTCTGAAAAGTGTGATAGGTATAAGCAGTGGCAGGTTTTCCAACTATGAGATGATTTTTCTTTCTTTGATCTTGATCTCTATATTTAATATCTCACATCATATGCCACGTAATCATTATCCAAGATTAATTTCAATTTGCAGGTCTCTGGGCAAATGCTGTTTGCTGAGCTTCACCAGGTTTGGATGGATCATGAGCTCACCTGCCATCGCACATGCTTCTCCCTGCAGCTGGGGGGTGCTGTTCTGAACAGCCTGTCAAAGCTATGGTCCATACAGAGTGTGCAAGAGGGAGAAGTCATCAAAGAAGTGGAAGGTAATAATTTTTACTTAAAGGGATATGCCACCCCCAGGTCAAACTTGGGCATCTCCCCACAGTCCAGAGACTAAAATAAGTGGTGGAAAGCGTTTTTCTGGTGACGCAGCCATTGTCCGAGTCTGTCAGCACTGACCGCCGCGGTATCTGCAGCTACTCCACGTTAGACTGGAGTCTAACGTCGCCAGAGAAAGATTTCGGCCAAAAGGAATTAATTTGCTTGATGTTTTCCCAATTACTTTCTGTGTAGTGCGCATTCATATCGAGTGCAAATAAATGTGCAAATCAACACGGAGAGCTTGACTTGGTCATTTTGGGTGGGAACTATTTTTCAGTGCGGAAAAAGACAGACGAAGCACACGCCACGCTGTGTAACAGGGGAACTGCCTTCCTGGTGCGTAACGGAATCTCCTGTCAGCGTGGTGTGTGCTTCGGCTGTGTTTTGACAGTAGTCACAAACACATATGATGTAACAGAACAGAACAGTAAACATTGAGGCCTTCCAGAAAGGGCAGGGAGAAATGGACTCAGGACAGGTGACGGAAGACTCAGGACAGAGGACAGAAGACTCAGGACAGAGGATAGAGGACAGATGACAGAAGACTCATGACAGAGGACTCAGGACAGAGGATTCATGACAGAGGACTCAGGACAGAGGATTCATGACAGAGGACTCAGGACAGAGGATTCATGACAGAGGACTCAGGACAGAGGATTCATGACAGAGGACTCAGGACAGAGGATTCATGACAGAGGACTCAGGACAGAGAAGTAAATTTCTCTGGGGCATTAAAGAGGGGGTATTTACTAAATACAGTTGTAGGGGGTATTTAGAGTATTTACTAAATACCCCCTATTTAATACCCCAGAGAAGTAAATATCCCCTCTTTAAAGGAGAATTAACTTTTTTACCATCTGAGCCTTATTTCGGTAATAAAACAAGTTGTTTTACTCACCCATAGCACTTTGGTGTCATATGGAGCATTTCCGGAGATGTTTTAGATTTGCGATATCCGTAACGTGAGTTCTCGGGGCACATGTTTGCGGTCTCCAAATAACACAAACTTTAGCACTTTTCAAATCATAGAAGCTCAATGTCTTAGTCTACACTTTCGTTTGAGTCAAAAGTGGCCTGTAATCTGAGATTTATCCATAATTTCGAGTAGATGAGGAGGCCAGTGCACATGCGTTCAGTCACAGCTGATTTCGCAGATAAGAAGACGGAACTTTTCTGTTGCGAGTGACACATGGTAGCAGATTGGGACTTTGAGGCTGAAGAGGACTTATGGAGGACTGAGGACTGAAGAGGAGTATACGGATGAGGAGACAGAATGGATACAGAAAGAATGAAGCAGAGACAGTTTTAGGAGTAGCAGAGAACAGCCATCGGTTTCACATTACTTCTCAGAATCGTGCGCTGAATCCGCTGGCCTTCTTTCTTTTCCTTTGCTAGTAAAAAATCATCCTGACTGAAGTGGGTACTGCAAACAAGATGGTCCTAAGGTCTTACAGCTTTGCCTTTCATGTTTGGGTCCCGAGAGCTGAGAGCGAAATAAGCTGTGACTGAGCGCATGCGCACTGGTGTCCTCATCGACTCGAAATTGTGGATAAATCTCGGATTACAGGCCAATTTTGATTCAAACAAAAATGTAGACTAAGACATTGAGCTTCTATGATTTGAAAAGTGCTAAAGTTTGTGTTATTTGGAGACCGCAAACATGTGCCCCGAGAACTCGCGTTACGGATATCGATCTAAAACATCTCCGGAAATGCTCCAAATGACACCAAAGTGCTATGGGTGAGTAAAACCAGAAATTTACTTCTCTGTCCTGAGTCCTCCGTCATTAGTCCTCTGTCATGAGTCTTCTGTCATCTGTCCTCTATCCTCTGTCCTGAGTCTTCTGTCAACTGTCCTGAGTCCTCTGTCCTGAGTCCTCTGTCCTGAGTCCTCTATCATGAGTCATCGTGGACAGTGTTTAGGTTTAGACGTCTCGTCCCGGGACGTGGCAGTGCTCCTTGCGTGTCCGGCGGGGCTTCCGGGGCCGTGTCTCCCCCCACGTGTCACATTAATACATTTTGTTGAAAATCTATGAAAGATTGAGTGTTTAAACTAGAGACAAATATGAGAAAATGCAGCACGAGGCCGTGCGTACACCGGGGCTGCCAGCACGAGATAGAACTGCGGCGCCCGGACTGCGTGCTCTCTCAATAATACTGCACTAAACTACTTTTCATTATGCATAATTATGTTTACTGCTGCTGCTCTGTATGAATATATCATGTTTGTCACTACCTCACTGTAAACTACTGTTACCTGAGCAATAATCTGTGGGATTACCTATGCGCAATATTTATACCATACTATGTGCAATACGAAATCCACATGCAACACTTATACCACACCATATTATGTGCAATCTGTGAAATACTTACACCTTATTTGATCTTTGACTTAATCCTACCTGCACCTTTGTGCATTGTACCTTGTATTTTTATTACATTTTATTACATATTTTTATTATATTGTTTACTTCTTCCCTGCACTTTTGCAACACTTTTTTACCATGTACTGTAAGATTCTTTCAATTTTAAAAAGGGGAAACTGACTGGCAGGCTCAAACTCTATAACAGGACATGCTGATCAATTGTCAAAAGACAGACGTTCTGTCCTGGTTTATGGTTTGTATCCCGTAATCACTGGACCTATCCACATTAAACATTAATTGGTAGAGGAATAATATTAAAATCATATGATATAAAAATGTTTCAGGTGCAGTTGACTTTGATATAGTATAATAATTGTATTTTTTCCAAACCATGACTCAAAGAAAAGATTTTAAACACCATGTTGTTTGGATGTTATAGGGTTCAACAGCACCCTTATGAGAGGATACCAACTCTATTTCAAACATACAGTATGTCTGCATTGCTCCTTTAGCAGACCATTCATTGGATGCAACAGTGTCGCCCCCTGGAGGACGAAAGTGCTCTGACACATCAAAACCCAGGCTGAAAAACATGTTATTCCAGATGAACCTTGGTAAATGAAGGGCCTCTCCTGGATTTAAAGGCACAGCATTACCATCCACGACAAACTCAGCTCCTCGTGAGCCACTGTGAAGTCAGCAGTGGTCTGGAAATGAGAATATTTTAATTATCATTGTGGAATCAAAAGTATCCTTTTCCTGTTTAAAATCAATCATCATTCCATGATGTAGGTAATTACATATAAATTATATTATACATTTATTGACAGTATACAAATTTTTACCTTGAAAATGCTCTTCTCTCTTAAGATTCTGTCTTGTAAAGTGTTTTTTGAGAGTTCTCTGGATCCCTGCACCTCCTCATTCCAGTCTCGATTCTACACAACACAAAACAGTAAGACTAACAGTGATGGGCGCATTATGTCCATAAAGGAAAAGTAATGTTTTTTTTCACAATCTGAGCCTTCTTTCGGCAATAAAACAAGTAGTTTTACTCGCCCATAGCAGTTTGGTGTTAATTGGAGCAGTATCGCAGAACTTATGTTGAGCCGTTCTGTTCTACTAATGATCCCGTATCCGTTAGCGTGAGTGCTCGGGGCATTACTTTGCGGTGTCCAAATAACACAAACTTTAGCACTTTTCAAATCACAGAAGATCGCTGTGTCAGGGTAGACTTTTAGTAGATTCCAAAACGGCCTGAAACCCGATATCGCAACAGAAAAGTAAAGTTCAGAGCGGTGTTAGCTTCTTTCGGACTAGCGGTGTTTACAAAACAGCTGAGTTCACGCATGCGCACTGTCATCAAATGAAACTATAGCTGGATATCGAGTTTCAGGCCATTTTGGAATCCACTAAAAGTCTACCCTGACACAGCGATCTTCTGTGATTTGAAAAGTGCTAAAGTTTGTGTTATTTGGAGAGCGCAAAGTAATGCCCCGAGCACTCACGCTAACGGATACGGGATCATTAGTAGAACAAAACGGCTCCAACATAACTTCTGCGATACCACTCCAATTGACACCAAACTGCTATGGGTGAGTAAAACTACTTGTTTTATTGCCGAAAGAAGGCTCAGATTGTAAAAAAAACGTTACTTTTCTTTTAAGATTGTATGATTTATTTAACCTGTCCAGCAGTGAGGTCATCCTGCCCCATGTGGCTGCTGTGTGTCTCCTCTGCTCTGATCCATGCTGCTGCCTGAGACCCGAGAGGGCACAGGTAATGGCTAAGATCAAATAAAAGTGACATGCAGATTTAATTGATACTTTGCAGCTGATGTCATCAACATTGCTGGGGGAGTGATGCTAATGTAGGCACAGTGTTATCTCTGAAGCTCTGTTACTCAAGTGAGACTTTGAATTGACCAAAAAGAGGTGACTCAACACTACAAAAGGTGAGATGTTAAAGGAAAAGTAACGTTTTTTACAATCTGAGCCTTATTTAGGTAATAAAACAAGTTGTTTTACTCACCCATAGCACTTTG
The DNA here is from genome assembly GCA_036785185.1 of Paratrypauchen microcephalus. Classification (NCBI taxonomy): domain Eukaryota; kingdom Metazoa; phylum Chordata; class Actinopteri; order Gobiiformes; family Gobiidae; genus Paratrypauchen; species Paratrypauchen microcephalus. Next base: position 2,881,377 of record JAVJIX010000120.1, on the reverse strand, counting down.
GTGTCGTATGGAGCACTTCCAGAGATGTTTTAAGATTAACATTAGCCTAGCGCGACTTCTAGCCATAGCTCGGGGCATATAATATATTCCCCAAGTATGTAATATGCCCCGTGCGGGCTCCAAATAACACAAACTTTAGCACTTTTCAAATCATAGAAGCCCGATGTCTTAGCCTACGATTTCGTTTGAAGCAAAAGTGGCCTGTAATCCGAGATTTATCCATAGTTTACAGCTTTGTGTTTCATGTTTGGGTCCCGGGAGCTGAGAGCACAGTCCGCACATGCGCACTGGCCTCCTCATCTACTCGAAACTATGGCTAAATCTCGGATTACAGGCCACTTTTGACCACACGAAATCGTAGGCTAAGACATCGGGCTTCTATGATTTGAAAAGTGCTAAAGTTTGTGTTATTTGGAGACCGCAAACAAGTGCCCCGAGAACTCACATGATGGAGATCGCAAATCTAAAACATCTCCGGAAGTGCTCCATATGACACCAAATTACTATGGGTGAGTAAAACAACTTGTTTTATTACTGAAATAAGGCTCAGATTGTAAAAAAAACTTTACTTTTCCTTTAAAGAAGTGCCTCTCTAATAACATTACAGTCACAAGCTAGCAGTTTTTCAGTCTCTCTCACTTTTTAGTTGAAAATCAAACACCTAAACGGGATCATGAAGGCTTCTATTGATAACAAACTGTTTTCAGACTATATTAAAACATTTGAGCAGTTTTTGTTAATGTGTGCATTGTGTCACTATGGTAACTGTTCAACATTCAGCCAGTAGAGATACATGTAGAACACCCCCAGCATTATGTCACTGCAAAGTATCAATGCACACAACATTTCATAAAGCCCATGGTATTATTATTCAAATCTCTACATGTTAAGGAAAAGGTAGTTTCTTTAGTGTGGCAACAGTGAATCGCACTTCACAGTACTGCAATGTATAGACATGCATTTTTGTATTAAATCTGAGTTCAAGCTTAATTGGTACATGTTAATTATAGAATATTTTCAGTGCTTTGTTTAAATTCATTTAAAAAAAAAAAATCTCTGGACATTAATGGTCTTCACACTCTTGGAACAGCTGTGATAGACTATCGTGGAGTTCGAGTTACTGCACAATCCATAGTCCCAGGATTATTGGAGAAAACTCAGGAGCAGCCTCTTGTCTACAGATCTAATGACTATGGGAAAACAGTCTATACACACCCAAGGTAACAGGTACTATATATTTTTTTATTTTCACCTCTTACTTACTTCTGACAAATCCTTATCTAAGGTTTGTGGAGCTTTTGGATAAAACCTGCCACCCTCTGAAGATGCAGCGTCACACTGTATTAGACCAGCTCCAGTGGATCTCTGCTCTGGAGTCGAAACTAAAGGGATTTTTGGAAATGATGGTCGAGCCTACATCCTGGACCTTCTGAGAGCTTTCCCCCCTGATCTTAAAGGAAAAGTCACGTTTTTTTACAATCTGAGCCTTCTTTCGGCAATAAAACAAGTAGTTTTACTCACCCATAGCAGTTTGGTGTCAATTGGAGCAGTATCGCAGAACTTATGTTGAGCCGTTCTGTTCTACTAATGATCCCGTATCCGTTAGCATGAGTGCTCGGGGCACTGATTTGCGGTGTCCAAATAACACAAACTTTAGCACTTTTCAAATCACAGAAGATCGCTGTGTCAGGGTAGACTTTTAGTAGATTCCAAAACGGCCTGAAACCCGATATCGCAACAGAAAAGTAAAGTTCAGAGCGGTGTTAGCTTCTTTCGGACTAGCGGTGTTTACAAACCAGCTGAGTTCACGCATGCGCACTGTCCTCTCTGATGACGTCATCAAATGAAACTATAGCTGGATATCGGGTTTCAGGCCGTTTTGGAATCCACTAAAAGTCTACCCTGACACAGCGATCTTCTGTGATTTGAAAAGTGCTAAAGTTTGTGTTATTTGGACACCGCAAAGTAATGCCCGAGCACTCACGCTAACGGATACGGGATCATTAGTAGAACAGAACGGCTCAACATAAGTTCTGCGATACTGCTCCAATTGACACCAAACTGCTATGGGTGAGTAAAACTACTTATTGCTGAAAGAAGGCTCAGATTGTAAAAAAAACGTTAATTTTCCTTTAACTTCCAGATGACAAACAAAGGGCATAAAGACAATGAAGTAATACCGAAAGAGTGTTCAATATGGATACCCACGTCAATGTCGTCACAGACTGGCCAGCCACAGACCAGAGCTAATAGAAGCATTTGTCCAACACAGGCCAGTACAATACAACTACAAAATCTGATTTCTTATTCAATGATGGTTTAATGTCTGTCTCTTTGGCATCCCTTACTTTACTGTTGAAATTATTGTATCTTCAATCTTCTCCATTGTGGGACAATCAAATATACTTTTATCTTGTGCCAGGTATGATATTTATGTCAAGGCAGTATCAAAAGGGCTTACAGAAATTGACATTTGTGGAAAGAAACAGGAAGTGGTGAGTTGGCTGACCTTCATGAAAACAATAATTCAGCACTGAATGTTGAAGGTAAGTCATGGAAGTAATTTTGAATGAACATGACAAATGATGATGAGGATGGAGTGAATGAATATTGCATAAAATTGTAAAGCAACCTTGAGTGCCTGGAAAAAATGCTGTATTAGACTAATGCGTTGTTATTATTATGAAAAACAACATTGACCTATTGTTATTACATGACCATTTATAACCCATCCAAATGGACACAACTATACTTTAAACTGGTTCAAAGCAGGTCTTAAAAGCTTTATAATTGTCAACCCCTCATTGAAAATCCATATAGTAAAATAGAATTGATGTAATAAAGACCAACAATAGTTATTACACTGACCTCAAGCACTAGGGCTTAGCAGTTTCATATTGTTAGACTGACCTATTTACATAGTTAACTCTTTTGTTTGCAGATATTCTTAAACAAGCTGTAATCCTGGAAGCATATACATAGGTCTGTGGGATCAGTGAGTGACTCCAGCTTTGACATGCGTTTCAACCTTGATGTTTGTTCTCCAGGTATGGGAAAAGGCATGATTCAACTTTTTGTTTGTTCTGGTTTAGTTTTGGCCTAGACTATTCCACTTTTAGGTCTGGATTTAATCCCAAATTAATCCCAGGTGTGTGTGTGTGTGTGTGTGGGCGTGCGTGTGTGCGTGCGTGCAAATCATAGTCATAGTCATAGTTGCTTTATTGTCGAAAAACAATCATATGTACATGTACATAGAGTGAATTCGAAATTTAGTTTCCCCACTGCTGTCCTGCCCACCAGGCAGGACAGTATAGAGTGGCTAGGGGAGGGGCCGCTGCGCTTGCGCGCGCCGCCGACTGGAAGATGCAGAGTAGAAAAGATGCAGTACAATCAATGACAATTATACACAACATGTAATGACAGAAAACAATCGGATAGGTAACATACGGTGTCTTTTTCTTTGGTGACAAGAGGGAAGGGTGTGAGGCAAGGGAAAAGATCAGAAATCCATGAAATTGATTGAAAACTGAAGAAGAAGCAGACATCCTAAAAATAGACAGGGCAGTATTACTTGATACATGTGAGTGTGAGTCCAATAGTGTGTGGCAATGTTTTTGTAGAGTCTGAGCTGCAGCGGCAGCTGGCGGCCTTGGACGTGTTTGTGCAGAAGAAGCAGTCAAAAAAAAAAAAAGTAAAGTCCAGTTGAATCACATTTCACATTTTTCCAGGAGAATTGATTACAAAAGGGGAATTTAACATAATCGATACATTTTAGAACCCAGGCGAACAGACAATTTGCCAGAACTCTGGTTTCTGTCAGGTCCCCACTTCCTGCAGGTCTGTGCGACTCGCAATCCTCCCCCTGGCACGTACGATAATGAATATGGACTGAGCCGCTCTTCCCCACAGTTCCAAATCCATTTATCCGCGATGTTATCTAGCGCCAGGTGGATCCCACAGATGGATGATACGTTCACCTGTGTTTTTCCTTCTGATGTTGCCCCCCCGAGTTCGCAGTTCCCCGTACTGAGCGGCGGATCGGGGCTCTTTTATCTGCTCGGCTCCAATTAGTGATGGGACAGAAAACATCCCCCAGGCCAATCCAGATGTCCCGCCATCAAAATTCCAATAGTAATCGCTCCGTGTCCTCCGGTAACAGCGGTGCCAGGCACACGATGCGTCCTTCGTGTATCAGGCAGCACGTTCCCGTAGGGCTGACCAGCTCTCCAGACTGGTGCTCCTCCGTGGAAAAAAAACAACGTAGGGACCAGCTTTATCCAATTCATAATTTAGGATTTGAAAAATCTGTTCCAACAGGAGAAAAAAAGGCGAGACGAGAGAAATAAAACATCAAACGGAGCAAAGATGAAGGAGGAAGAGAAAAGTGTGTCTGCTCCTCATGACAGCTAGAGGAAGAAAAAAGTGCCATTTGCCAAAAATTAAACTAAATTCAACTTTATGTGTTTAAACAATTATAGATTGTATAATTTATATGTTCCTGGATCTTACAGATGTCACTTTCCCCACGGAATGTGCAGAGGAGTTTCTGAGGCAAAGACAGTTATTGTGGCATGTAACTGCTTTTCTGCTGTCGCACCAAATCCCTTCAATGGTGAGACATTAAAACCAAAAACCTAATAATCTATTACATATGATAGTGTGATTGCGGTTGGTCATAGTGTCATTGGCGTTAATCATTTTCTTGCTTTTTCCTGTGCCTGCCCCAGCTGACAGAGTGCTTGGACCATCCCACTGTGGTGATGGATGGGGTGACCTTGACCTCCGAGCTGCACCGGCATGGCATAAATGTGAGGTATTTGGGAACTGTCCTGGAACAGCTTGACTTGGAGTGTGTGAGACTCAGTCATGTAAAGGTACACAAAATCAAATAGTATTTTTAGATAGAGATTTTGGCTTGGAGCATTTAATAATAATTATAATAACTTACATTTGTAGTGCACTTGAAACGCTTGTCAAGTCTCTCAGAGTGCTACACTCTTATTCACTGTATATGATGATACATAGAAAATGCATTAGGCAGACCCTCCAGGAATTCGCGATGTTGCGATTTGCAACTTCAACGCAACTTCAGCCAATCCCCGCGAATTCAGGGCGGTATTGCAATTTTGACCAATCTCCGCAACTTTTCCGCAATTTTTACTAATTTTGACCAATCATCAGCGACGTATTGAACGCCGACCAACTTCCTTCTGTGTAGGAGACATAACTGAGATGAGGTGCACGGTGCGTTTGTGTGTGTGTATGCGGCAGAGGCGGTGGGTCACGTGAGTGTGGGTGTGTGCACGTACGGAAGTGTGTGCGTGTAAAAGCGCGCGCTCACCTGTCACACAGAGGAGAGAGTCAGGGTTGGGGTGTAGCCGTATTTTTTGTTGAACGCAAACCATTCATTCATCTTTCACGTTAATCTGTTCATCCTGCTGGTTTTCATGAGTTCCATTTCATCCTGCTGCGCTGTCATAGCTGTGTGCGCTCTTTTTGTAATAAATGCACAAAACCTATCTGGATCTCAGCGTATCTGTCACCATAGCCTCCTCTTTGCGCGTCACAAATCTACGAGCCATAGGACCCAACCTCATATTCTCGGTGGCTAAAAGGTTTGAGTTTGGAAGCCGCAAAATTCTGCTTTACTTCCGTGTGACGAAACAAAACTGCGGCCGTGTCCCAGTTCCCAGAGCGCACAGCTCGGAGCGCGGCCCGAAGGGGGCTCAGACTGCAGTCAAGGAGGTGCACACTTGCTCAGCCCAGACTGCAGTCCGCGGACCGCTTAACGACTGCGGTCTTCGGACTGCGTGTTAACTGCGCATGGGACAAAAAAAGAAGTGGGACAGCAGTCGCCGCGCCGGTGTTCTGTCGAAATGTGTGACGCACATGCCCTTCGGGCCACGCTCCGAGCCGCGCGCTCTGGGAATTGGGACACGACTTCTAATGGCAAAGAAACATGTCTGCGGCGCCATTTGCCCACAAAAATAACAGCAAAAGACCGCACGAAACAGTTCCCCTCCTAGTAGTAATTTATTTCCGATATTGGTAAGGTTGTTTTAGGACCATATCTGTGATCTCTATGTCCTTGTATTATTCTTTGTCAGTAATAACTCAGTATTCAAAATATTACTAAATTTTAATTACAAAAAGCGAAAATCGCAACTATTTATCGCAACTTTCACTTCCTCCCGCAACAAAATCGCAACAAAAACCTTAAAAGCACCGCAACTTTCATCGCAACTTTTTGGAAAAGCTCCCGCAAATTCAGGCATTTTAGCCCGCAACAATCACAAAAAATGCCCGCGAAATCCTGGGGGGTCTGATTAGGTAGACTGAGAGAAATTAGACTACCAATCTGTGCTAGATGATTGATCTGGACCTTTTTGTTTCACAGGGGATTTGTGTCAGTGAGGTCATTGTGAGAAGCACCAAACATACATTCAGGGACTACCTGCAGGTACACAAATTCTTTCATCGCTCCAGTGAACACTTGCGTACAGATACACTGTCCATTGTTTTAAATGACACTTGTCCTGTTTTCTATAGGACGTGTATCCGGCCTCTCTCTCTGCTGCTGTCAGTCATTTCCTGAACTGTTTCCTCGGCTCTTCATGTTTCATCCCAGGAGGAAGATTTGAGGACATGGAGTTAATGTGATTAACTGAAATTCAGGAGCAGGACCACACCTCAACCACCTTCTCCTCCTCACCAGCGAATCACAGTTCACCATAACCACACCTCTAATTTCCCGGAGCTATTTATAGCCACTCATCCCTTCATTCCAGTTCGTCTCGGTTAACTAGACCCCTCCCTCCCACCCCTATCTCGTTTGTCTTTCAGCCACAAGACATCTCCTAAAGGGGGGGTCCCGTTCTGCTGGGCCAATCGAAGATTGAGACGGAGCCCCCACCCATCGTCTCAACCCAGCCATTACTGCCTATTCATTCAGACATCCACTATCATTCAATAATAAATATCTTCACTGCATTATGTTGATGGCGTGCTCTTAGCTAGTGAAATGACAACTAAGCGCAGGCGTCGCAGACGACTTTCAGGAAGTGTTTGGGCAAAGCTGACCCACAGTGACCTTTGGAGCAGGATCAAGAAAGAGGCACAACAATATTTTAGCTACCACATAGAGAGGTGTGGTCCCAGAAGTATTTACTTATTTCTCTGAGTGAATATCACTGAAATCATCAACACATGAACTGTTAAAAGAGAGTAGTAAAAACTATGCTTGTTGAATAATTATTTTTATTTGGATTATCTAATTATGAATGAACTGTGAACTAATGAATAACTAACAAATATATTACAGGATAAATACATTGTCTGTTAGAGCACACAACAGAAGTTCAGTACTGATGACATAGCAGGCTACCATGTCATTTTCTCTACTATATAAAATGTTTGACACTGTTGTTCTTGTCCTCTCTGTGTTCAGGGAGAGCATGGATGAAGTCATTGAAAAGCACACCGTTCAGAATGTTTCTCTTCTGAGAGCAATCTGCCTCCAAACTGGATCCAGGTCAGACATCTCATACATGTCTTCATAAAACATTTATATTTACATTTACGTGTCAGACAAAGTGGCTGTTTCATGGAAAGGGCATTCACATAATGCATAGTAATTATTTTAGCACTAGAAGATAAGTTATTTATTTCCATCAGAACCTATAAGTAGTACTAGTACTGTCTCTTTCTCTGTATCGCTGCTTTTGAAGGAGTATGTATTTAAATCTCAGCACAGACCAATATTTATTGAAGAAGATGTCATGAACATGTTTCCCGTTGTCAAACATATCAATCCAACTTCGTCAGATGCCTCTCGACTCATTTGGGAGACTCAGAGGGCGGTACAAAGGGGTGAGTCAAAAACAGAAAGCTTGTATACACATGTCTTTTAATTAAAAATAATACTTTGCTCCATATTATATTCAGTAGTCGAGTTGTAAAATGAAATCAGGGGGGATGGTGGAATTTTTAACCAACCGGGTGTGTGTGTGTGTGTGTGTGTGTGAAAGGAACCCATATAATCATTCAATAATTCAATAATACACAGGATATATGTTATCACACACGTACACACACACACACACACACACACACACACACCTTAGTCCTGGTTTAGTCTTGGTTTAGTCCTGGTTTAGACCTGGTTTAGACCTGGTTTAGTCCTGGCTTAGTCTTGGTTTGGACCTGGTTTAGTTTTGGTTTAGTCCCGGTTTAGTCCTGGTTTAGTCCTGGTTTAGACCCGGTTTAGATCTGGTTTAGTCTTGGCTTAGTCCTGGTTTGGACCTGGTTTAGTCCTGGTTTAGACCTGGTTTAGTCTTGGTTTAGTCCTGGTTTAGACCTGGTTTAGTCTTGGTTTAGTCCTGGTTTAGTGCCGAAATAGATGCAGAAATAATCTGATAATATGACTCACCCATAAGAATGTGGTCAGATCCATTCTAACAGTTTGCCGTGTTGTCTTTAATAATCCGGAGCTCCGGAGAAAAGGACATAATCCCGAATGTATCCCGTGTCCCGAGGCGAGAGTTCCTTCTTACGTAGCATTAACGTAGCAAGTTAAGGATTCTTCTTCTCTTGGAAATGCCGCGTAAACATTCACGCGGCTCGCTCACAGCTGATCGGCGAACAGGCGCAAACACAACAGCGGCAATCGTCATGATTGGCAGGAGCGCGTATCGGTGCGTAATTATGCTGCAACATGATTGGAAGCTGGAGCGCAGTTCGGCCTATGATTGGCTCTTGGGCACTGGCCATTTTGACTTAAAAACGGCGAAATTCGACAAAGGTTTAGGGATGCCTAATTGATAAAATGTCATAAGGGATGGAAGAAGGGATGCCCGTTTTAGAAGAGGGATGATTTTGACAATTTTTTCCCACAGGGGGGATGCCACCTCCCCCCATCCCCCCTCAACTCGAGTATTGATTATATTATACCTGTATTTTAGATATAAATTGGATACAAAAATAATATATAACATTAGATCAAATCTAAGGTCTAAACTTGATGAAGATGATTGGTATCTTTAAGAAAATAAGTTCAGCAGCAGTTGCTTATTAACAACCTCTTTCAACCTAGTTAACTCAAAATTCACAACCTTTAGGTGTCCTTAAAGATGGCTATAACTTGATCAGCCAGGCCATAACCCTTTTTACCAGCGTCTGTGGTGTGCTACATGAAGATGTGTGCTCCTGCGCTTCCAAGGAAAACTCAGCTACATACTGGGACACCACACAGAATTAAGACATTTGTCATACATTTGTTCTTTTATTTGTACTATTTCCACCTCTTTTTCCATGTTCAACAGGCTATAAACCTCCAGGAAAAGACTGCTGCTAGCAGTGAAAGAATCAAAGGTGTAGACCATCCTCAGACCATTCAAGATTATGTAAGTTTCAACAACAATTGAAAGATTAGTTTAGTTAATTGTAGGGCTGGGAATATTAACGCGTTAATCGCGATTAATCGCGATTAGAGTTATGATCGCGAACAATTTTTTTAATCGCGATCAGAGTTTGCCAGCATTTTCCGCAATTTCCGCAATCATATGCAGCTCATTTGGTTGTATTAATTAAACTCATTGTCGGTTAAACGCGCTATTTTGAGTTTGCTAGTATTTTGTTCCTTCTACGCATCCGTAGGCAGCTCGAGCGGGCTTCAATCATTTATTTACAATTTCTCAAAGTAAGCACTATTACTGGTTCATTGTTACTTTTTCCTTTCTCTGCACTTTTTTTAAATAAAAAAATGGTGAGAAATACTTTGCATTGTGAGTTTAACTTTAGATTCGAACGGTCTTACTGCAAGATATCAATTTTAAACATGCAAAATAAATCACGATTAATTGCGATTAACTATGAAATTTCTGAGATTAGTTGCGATCAAGAAAATTAATCGTTTGACAGCCCTAGTTAATTGATCACTGTATTTATTTATTTATTTATTTATTCATTCTGTTGTTTTCTGATTTACCTGGCTCTGTACTGTTTTGCTGGAGGTCAACACTACCTCACTCCAGCCCCTATACCTCGCTCGGTACCTGTCTGTACTTGTATGTGGGGAAGACCATCCACAGGTTGCATTAATAGATGTAAGTTTGTGCTTGTGTGTTTGTGTGTAAGTGTAAACTTGTAAATCACTGCTAATGTTGTTTGTAATTGTTGCTTTTAGAGTATGCTGTGCTTAGTGCTACATGGACTAATGGAGTATGACCTCTCCCAGAGGTTTCTTGAAAATGTCTTATGTCTTGCTGTAAAATACTATGGTGCCATGTCTCTGAAACACGCTCAGAGGTAGCTTTCTTGACAAATGTTTGATTTAATGGAATGCAAAAACTCAAAACCAATGAGCCACTATTTCACAATAAGTTTTTGTCCTCAATTGCTTTAATCCAAAGTGTGTATGTTTTGTGCATCTTTTTTCAGTCATCATCAGCTTGCCACTCTTCTGGAAAGTAAAGGTGACTTCAGATCTGCTCTGCAGCATGAAAAAGAGGCCTGTTCTATATATCAGAGCCAGGTGATATATTATAAACATTACAAACTTAAATATTTCTCTATGAATTGTGCTCATTGTGCCAACTATTTAAATTGTTACAATTTAGGTAGAGGAGCACCATGATCAAAAACTACCTGAAGACACTCACTCAACAAGCTGTGACTCTCCAGAAAGCACTTTAAGGAAAATTAAAGTTTTTTACAATCTGAGCCTTCTTTCGACAATAAAACAAGTAGTTTTACTCACCCATAGAAGTTTGGTGTCAATTGGAGCAGTATCGCAGAACTTATGTTGAGCCGTTCTGTTCTTCTATGATCCCGTATCCGTTAGCGTGAGTGCTCGGGGCACTGATTTGCGGTGTCCAAATAACACAAACTTTAGCACTTTTCAAATCACAGAAGATCGCTGTGTCAGGGTAGACTTTTAGTGGATTCCAAAACGGCCTGAAACCCGATATGCAGCTATAGTTTCATTTGATGACGTCATCAGAGAGGACAGTGCGCATGCGTGAACTCAGCTGTTTTGTAAACACCGCTAGTCCGAAAGAAGCTAACACCGCTCTGAACTTTACTTTTCTGTTGCGATATCGGGTTTCAGGCCGTTTTGGAATCCACTAAAAGTCTACCCTGACACAGCGATCTTCTGTGATTTGAAAAATGCTAAAGTTTGTTTATTTGGACACCGCAAATCAGTGCCCCGAGCACTCATGCTAACGGATACGGGATCATTAGTAGAACAGAACGGCTCAACATAAGTTCTGCGATACTGCTCCAATTGACACCAAACTGCTGTGGGTGAGTAAAACTACTTGTTTTATTGCCGAAAGAAGGCTCAGATTGTAAAAAAAACTTTACTTTTCCTTTAATCAAATCTACTGTGAAACACCTAGTGCCTGTATAACACCTCCAAAGCTATGCTCATAACAACCTACATAAACATTCATTTCCTGGAAAAAGTGAATACATTATTATTTTTTTAATAAAACAATTGCTGTAGTATGTGTGTAGAATCCCTCAGTCGCCAATTGCTGTAGTAATACTTTTTAGTAGCATAATAGCTTCTAAATTAATAACTTCTCCTGCCTTTTGCCCTACTGTTTTAAGATGTGTTGCTAGAATCACACAACAGAGTAATTATATATTAAAGATTATTTTAGTTTTTAGGCACATTATTTTAAGAATTTTTGACAAATGTATAAATAATGTGTAACTTTGTTTTTAGCTCTCAGTCCCAAACGCAGCTACAATCCTTCAGCAACTGAACCTTACCTGTGGCATTGTTCTCATTCCTCTCAGGTATGTAACTATGACACTTGACTTTGGTATTTAGAGAGTTTTAAGATAAAGGGTTCCTGTATGTCTGACCCAGTTTGTCAGCTATTTGTGCTGTAAATGAACTATCATTTGCATTTTATGAACCATTTTATTCTGGATTATTTTATGCATCCTTCCCAAATTGTCACTAATGGTAATCTTTTCTGTTTTGCCCACTCTCAGTGCAGAAGAAGTGACCAATCTGGAGACAAAGATCAAAAAAGAAGAAACATAAAGTGAAAAAGCAAGAAAACATCAACTAAAGCCAAATCATTCAACACCTGCACACAATACCACAAGGTTGACTATATTGGATGGTTGCAAAATAAAATGTCTCTTTTGTCAGACACCACCAGATAAAAGAAATAACCCCAAACTGGGTCAAATATATGTTTTTGATGTTTAATGCAGGCATTATGAAACATGTACAGTTTTTTTTCTGAAACTGCAGTGCTAGTACACACAAATAAGCCTCTTAAACATGTTTGTGGTGTAAGTGAGAAAGCCTAAATTATATATACAGTGCAGTACACAGTACATACATACTTGTTCTAATACAATTATGACCCAAATAATCATGATTATTGATTTTTGTAAACAGCCTGGTATGATGGACAGAATTATGTATAAGTGGTACCTCACCTTACGAAATTAATTCGTTCCAGAAGTGGTTTCGTAACGTGAATTTTTTGTAAGTTGAGTAGCTATTTCAATGGAAAAGGCCTGATCCGTTCCAAGGTTTTTTTTTTTATAGTGTAACATTTTTTTTTATAGTGTAACATTGTGTTCTGCTTCCTGATTGGCTAAGAGACTGTAGAGCCAGGAATAAACGTGGAATAAACCAGGTCTAGACCAGAACTAAACCAGGTCTAGACCAGAACTAAACCAGGTCTAGACCTGGACTGGACCTGGCCTAAACCAGGACCGGACCAGGTCCAGACCCGGACTAAACCGGGACCAGACCAGGATTAAATCACCCCGTGCGGCTTTCCGCTGGCCTCCCGCGGCTCCTGCGCTCACCCGCGCGTGCTCGGCCCGCACGTGCTCGGCCCCGAGGGGGAGGCACGGCCCGGGCGCCGTGTCGATGTCGCTTTTTGATCCTTCGATGTCGGCTCTTCCTGTCATTGTGAAGCAGAATTCACCAAGCGTTGGATTGTTCACTCACTAAGGGAACGTGAGCGGGGTTTCGTCCGTCGTGAGGCAGGTTACTTTTACCCTACTGATGATGTGTCTCCGCTCCCCTCGCGCGTTCGGCGAGCCGTGCCCCCCCCCACGCTTCACTATCAACACATTCCGTTGAAAATCTATGAAAGTTCGAGTGTTCAAACGAGAGAGAAATGCGAGGAAAGCCCAACTCCAGTCTGAGAAAAGCGTAGAATGTGTGTGGTGAGGCATTTACAGCCCTAAAACATGTAGAACAATTGCAAAATACAAAGTTGTCCTACCTCGCAGACCTCTCCCACCGCGGGCCACCTCTGGAACCTAACCCCGTGTGTGTTGATAAAGTGTATTTACGTTTTGGGGCGTGCATCTGAGCGCGCATTAATTGAATTTTTGAGATTTCACGTTTCGTAACTTGAATTTTCTTTCGTATCTAGAGACCAAAATTTAACGTGAAGGCGTTTCGTAACTTGGATTTTTCGTTTGTAGAGTCTTTCGTAAGGTGAGGTACCACTGTATTTTTTTATATATGCACTGGGGGTCACTATTGGTACCTGTTTTCTTAACATTTTATAAACTTTGTGTGAGAAATTACTATTTTGAACAGGTCTTGCTCCTGCGTCTCCTCCATCATTACCAGATTTTTATATTTATATATATACTGTGTGTATATATATATATATATATATATATATATATATATATATATACTGTGTGTATATATATATATATATATATATATATATATATATATATATATATATATATATATATATATATATATATATATATATATATATATATATATATATATAGATAGATAGATAGATAGATAGATAGATAGATAGATAGATAGATAGATAGATAGATAGATAGATAGATAGAGAGAGAGAGAGAGATCTGGTATACACGCACGCACGCACACACACACACGTACACCCATACACACACACACGTGCACACACGTCACCGTCATCTGAACGTGCGCGCCCCCGTGTCCCAGTCGCGACCGTTAGCTGTGGCCGGAGAATGCGGCGGCGCCACAGACTGAGCAAAATCTGACCCACCGAGCCGGCTGACAAGAAACCAACAACACCAGGCAAACCACGGCTTCTGCGCGTGTTTGCAACTGAATCTGGATTATGAATTATTCTATATGTGTAAAGGTAAGTTGTCTGTCCTTAGATCTATTCGTGTCTGTGTTTCGGCACTTAAAATACTTGCTATGTTGACGACGATTCGGCTGCAGTGTCTGCGCTCTCCCGTTCAGATCTCAAAATGGCGGACAAGCTAAGCTAAGTGGGCATAGTTGGCACTGGTAGCTCCATCCAGTGGGTTCACTCCAACGCAGCATGAACAATCGCTCTGATGTATTTGGTTGGACTAAATAGCATTTCATGCATAGGCGTGAAGGGAGTAGGTGTCTCGCATACCTGTTGTGAGGTGCTGCTAACGTTAGCTTATCTTAGAAAGTTGACAAGAGTGAGCTAACGTGGTTATTGCCCCGGCCACGCTAATGCTGTCATTCCAGTGCCATGTCTGCGGCCCTTCGATAATATACAGAAATACTAAGACTTAAATGGTGGGTGGGATAATATGTAACATCGCTACGCCGTTGCGACTTGTGCCTTCTGTGATAGCCGAAGTTTGGGTCCTCAGTCTTGACGTTTGTTTCACGAAGCAATTTCATCACAAGCCTTATTTTATTTATATTATGCACGTAGATGTTTGCACAGTTGACGAGTTAAATACACCCTTAAACATACTTTAGAAGTATAATAAATGCCTACAAATGTTGTATGTTGAGGTGACAGCCTCATCCTTTACGTCATTTTGCTAAAGCTAACGTTAGCTTCAAAAGGGCGTTGCTGAGCCATTGCTGCAACTTTGCCCTTGTCGCCATCGATGCTTTGAAAGACACCACTTGCTCCAGATTAAATTTTCTACGCCAACGATTTAACAGCAACCGTTGTAATAGTAAGGGGGTGTGCTGTTTTTGTTCTGGTTTGTCTTCAGCGAGTCGATTCACATCGACTAATCAGAGGAATCACGATCAGGGTGGAGACTCCACTGATCTCCACAACATGATGATGTGATGGTCATAACATCAGACCAGGCTTTAGATACGTTCACGTGTTATGGCTATAGACATGCCATTTCTGCCTCAAACAACGCATTATCCAGTCATTTGTCTCCTATAATAATTTTCCCATTATTACACATGCATCAATACATACATCACGTTGTAATGTTACTATTTTTATTTAGGCTCAAGAGTGTGTATTTCACATTTTATTGTTGTTGCAATATTATTTGTTGTATTATGCAGCCTCTAACTCATTTATGTTGCCTGAACCATTTCTTACTTAATTGTACTGGAAGATATTGTTTCATGATTGTGCATGTTTGAAAGTATTGTATTATTTGTTTGAAAGTAGAAAACTGGAAACCTAACTTCTAAACATGTAAAGGAACAGTAAACAGACAAATGACTCACTTTTTGTACTGAATCACACCAACATGTGTTGTCTGAAGGGCACTCATAACAAGGGCCAACAGCAGTTGTTTTACTTGATGCACAGCTACAATTTATGACTTCAACTTACTGATGATATGCACCAAACTGTGTTCAAATGGGAATCCTCTTGTGATCTTTCTGTATGTGCTCAAGGTTGTAGAAGTTCTGCACTGCTGATTCACTTGTTTAAAAAAATACAGGAGTCTGTACTTTCTCAGTTCTAGCCTGTATGACCTGTTGATAGATTGTCTCTGATGTTGATCTAACAGGTGTGTTAAACTTTCTTATAGAAATGTAGCACATGTTGAAAGTTGAGAGCAAATCCAGTGGTGAGTGCGTGCAGGTGAGCCCTCAGTTTGGATAGAGACATACTTAAAACATTGAGGCAAGTGCCAAGATTATTTGTCTCAATTTTTGAGTGGACACAAAAATTTGTTTTATTTAATAATGATAAATCCAATTTTTATGTTACAAAATATGGGCTATGATCACATATTTATGACTTCATTTACTCAATTATCCACAATTAGTGACTCAATATATCAAACTGAGAAATTAGTTTCACTGAAAAACATGAGATACTGAGAGTAGGTCATTCAACATTTGCCAACAGTAAGGCATGTGACTGAAATGCTTGAAATCTTTGAAATGTGAAACAAGAATGCACTTCTATTGAATAAACTTTCAAGGAGGACAGTCTTGGTTAGTTTAGCTTGGCTCTGAATGTTGATTCAGTTGAAAGGTGGTTAAGACGTTTGTCACCACTACCTCTTCATTAGATAAGTATGTTTTAGAGGCAGGACTTTGCTCTGTTCCTCTTGATTTACACCAGACTATTACCTGCATTAGGAGAGCTGTAGATAAGTGCACACACTTTGATAAGGGGGAGTGTTCATGTCCTTATTTGCATAGACGACTCTTGTTTATCTCCACTCTGACCCTGACGCAGGTGTGAGTTGGGCCTCATGTAATGCTTGTTTGTCAAAAGGCTGTTCTGGAGCTCAGAGCAGGAGCTGTGTCCCGCTCACGGCTCTCATTAAGTTTGCAGCACAGTGGTTTCTAGGACACTTGAGGCCCATGTTTTGTCTTGTGCAACTCCTCCTCGCTTTCACTGAAAAGTGATCCACACACGATTCCCTACATCACAATGGCAAATGTCACTGGGGCAAACGACAAGGGATAATAAACTTAATTATTTAAGTTTATTATCCCAAATATTCCATGGGGCGCAATCCATGCTGCAACAGCTCTTTTCCTTTCTTTAGATGGATGTAGTATGCTTTGCTTGTCAAATAGATTGGGGTCTTCTGCCTCTAATGTTAGACTGATCTCGTCAGATCTCAGAAGCTAAGCAGGGCCGGGCCTGGGTAGTACTTGATGGAAGACCACTGGGAATATCAGGTGCCACAGTGGGGCGTCAGTGGCAAAAACTGTTGTGTGCTTAGGTAAAGCACTTCACTCATACTGCCTACTATGAAAGTGGTGTGAGTGTTGATGGTGGTCAGAGGGGCCTGTGGCCACCAATGGGTATGGAGTGAATGAAAAATGCACCAAAATGTAAAGTGACTTGGAACATTTGGGATAGTGCTATATAAGACTAATGCATTATTATTAGAGTGTTCCACACTGATGAAGTAATGAGCAACTTAGACTTAAGTAGTAGCTCCACTTTTTGTTTTAGCTTGAAGCTATTTTAGATTCACAAACCTCAAATACCACAGTGAGTTGATATTCTCCTTTGGTATCTTCGCTCTAGCCATGATTTCAACATACTGTGGTCCCTTGCTCTATTGTGGTTCACTGTTCGTGGCCTTGCTGTTTTGTGGATTTTTTAAATTTTTTGATTTTTTCCCCAATTTTTTTATAGTGTAACATTTTTTTTACAGTGTAACATTGTGTTCTGCGTCCTGATTGGCTAAGAGACTGTAGACCTTTGCCGATTTGATATGGGGGGGCCGGGACTCGACCAGGACTAGACCAGGACTAAACGTGGACTAAACCAGGTCTAGACCAGAACTAAACCAGGTCTAGACCAGGTCTAAACCAGGTCTAGACCAGGTCTAAACCAGGTCTAAACCTGGACTGGTCCTGGACTAAACCAGGACTGGACCAGGTCTAGACCTGGACTAAACCGGGACTAGACCTGGTCTAAACCAGGATTAAACCACCATGTGCCGCTCTTTGCTGGTTTCGTGCGGCTGGTTTGTGGCTCGGGCTGAGAGGACGCGGTCCAGGCGCCGCGGTTCGATCTTGTGCTCGCAGCCCCGGTGTACGTGCGGCCTCGCACCAGTCATGCTGCTCTGTCACGGATTTGACCACGATGAGGGGTGCACGTGTCGCATACTTCTCCAATGGGTTGGTGCGCGTCACGTCCTGGGATGTGGCAGTGCCATTGGTTGAGCGCGGTGATGAGTGCGGTGATCCAGTGACTCATGTCTCCGCTCCCCTTGTGCATCCGGCGAGGCTCCCGGCGGAGCCGTGTCTTCCTAGCCTGGGAATTCCCAGGCCGCTTCCGTTCGTTTCGAACTGGAAGGCGGCCTGGAAACTCGTCCAAGCGAGAGTCCCAGATTTAGGGCCCCAATCAGAGAGCGAGGGAGGTGTGGCAAGACGGTGACGCGTACCACATGACAAACGGAAGCTTGTAGTTTGAACTGACAACTGACATGATTGGCTATGGACTTACGTATACGCTCAATGATAGACATTCATAACGCCCAATAAACGGCCGTTGGCAATCGCTAACCACACCTCCGCTACGGGATTTTTCGAAGCGAGTTTCCAGACCCATATCTCACTTGTGATATGGTCAGGTGTTAACCAGACTAGTGTCTCCCCCCACTCTTCACTATTAATTAGGGATGCAAATTATCGGTTAATTCATTAACTGATCGTTGATTGACCTTATCGGTCGATTAACGATTAACTGATAAGCGGCGTTTTTCACCTGAATTTTAGTGTTTCAATAGGGTCTTTAAGAATATAAGCTATAGTAACATAACACTGTGTCAAAAATATATCATAGTATTATTATATTGTATATTCCTCAATTAATTATTCCTTAGTAAAAAGCAGACAAATGTATTGATGCTGAATAACAAAATACAGTAATCCCTCGCTCTATCCAATTTTTTTTTTTATAGTGTAAAATTTTTTTTATAGAGTAACATTGTGTTCTGTCCTGATTGGCTAAGAGACTAGACCAGGACTAAACGTGGACTGGACCAGGTCTGAACCAGGTCTGGACCTGGACTGGACCTGGACTGGACCTGGACTGGACCGGGACTCGACCGGGTCTAGACCTGGACTAGACCAGGATTAAACCACTGGGGCGCGTGCTGGTTTCGCCGAGCCCCGCGCTGCTGGCCTGCGGCTCGGAGCGCGGGCTGCGGCGAAACCGGCAGCAGCGGCATTCCGGGTTAGATCTCGCCTCACGCGTACACCCGGGGCTGCTGAGCAGTGCCGTTGGCGCCTGCGGTCGGCTGTGAGTCGATCTTGGCGCAGCGCGGTTGCCTTGTTTCATGACCACGCGGGTGCGCATGTCCGCGTGTCCGCGGTTAGCGGTTAATTACAATTAATGCATTTTGATCGACCAACGTCTTAATCGACAATTAACCGTTAATCGATTAATTGTTGACATCCCTACTATTAATACATTTTGTTGAAAATCTATGAAAGTTTGAGTGTTTAAACCAGAGAGAAATGTGAGAAAATGTTAATTCCAGTCTGAGAAAAGTGTATAATGTGTGTGGTGAGGCATTTACAGCCTTAAAACATGCATAATATTTGTAAAATATAAAGTTGTCCTATTTCGCGGATTTCTCTTATTGCGGGTTATTTCTGGAACCTAACCCCCGCGATAAACGAGGGATTACTGTATAATCAATGTAAGCTTTGTATACTACATGCATTTTCTGTTGAACATTGTTTTGTTTTATTTAAGACCATGGCGTTTTTAATGTATAAATTGTAGGGATGCACCGATGGGAATTTTAGCCGATACCGATATCCGATATTAATGTTGCTGTTATCGGCCAATACCGATATTAGCCGATACCTATATTTATTTATTTTAAATTCTGAGATAACATTTTATACAGACTGAAAATATGCAAAATGAATTTTTTAATGTCTTTTATTTTCAAAACGTGTTTTGACTCCTGATTTATTTTATTTTTTTCAGTTTAAATTTTTTTTTTTTTTATAATGTAAAAATTTTTTAATAGTGTAACTTTTTTTTTTTTAATAGTGTAACATTGTGTTCTGCTTCCTGATTGGCTAAGAGACCTTTGCCGATTGGTGTTATAGATGGGGGACACGGGGGGGGAGGACCGGGACCAGACCGGGACTAAACCAGGCCTAAACCTGGACTGGACCAGGACTGGACCAGGTCTAGACCTAGACTAAACCAGGACTAGACTAAACCCCCCCCCCTTCCCCCATGCTTCACTATTACAGTGGTCCCTCGCTCTATCGCGGTTCACTTTTCGCGGCCTTGCTGTTTCGCGGATTTTTTTTTTTTTTTTTTTTTTTCAATTTTTTTTTATAGTGTATCAACATTGTGTTCTGCAGGACGCAGCAGGGCGCACCGCACTCATCCAACGGCACTGCCACGTCTTGGGATGCGCAGGTTCTGGGAACGCTTCCGTGCGCTCTCAGGACTGGTTCCGCCGCCTGGACTCCAGGTTCCACCAGTTCGTTCTGCGGAAACAGACCGTGTTTCTTCTCGGGACCGCGGCCTTGGTCTCTTACTCACAGCCCCAGGTGAGGCGCACGGATTTTACCACGATGAGCAGGTGCACGTGTCCTCGCGTACACTTCTCCGGGTGGTCAATGGGGGAAATAGCGGCAGTGTTTCCGCAGAAGGAACTGCTGGAACCTGGAGTCCAGGAGGCGGAACCAGTCCTGAGAGCGCACGGATGCGTTCCCACTACAGTTCAGAACCTGCGCATCCCCGTTGGATGAGCGCGGTGCGCCCTGCTCATCCCTCTGTGCTCACACTGTGTTTAAATGAGAAGCAGTCCGAGCCGCACCGGGCTTCGGGGCCGGATGCACGAGGAGCAAAGACATGAGTCACTGGATCCGTTGGAAGTCCAGACCGGGACTAAGACATGAGGACCAGACTGGGACCAGACCGGGACTAGACCGGAACTAGACCAGGACTAGACCAGGACTAAACGTGGACTAAACCAGGACTAGACCAGGTCTAAACCTGGACTAAACCCCCCCCCATGGTTCAGTATTAATACATTTGTTGAAAATCTACGAAAGTTTGAGTGTTTAAACAAGAGAGAAATGTGAGAAAATGTTAATACCAGTCTGAGAAAAGTGTATAATGTGTGTGGTGAAACAGGCATGAAACAGGAAAGGAGAACACTTGTGTCCAAAAAGGAGGACAAAGACCCTAAAGTGAGGACACCTTGTTTTTTTTTTGTTTTTGTTTTTCCCTCGGGGGTCAAGAAAAACAACTTATTAACGATTATTATTATTATTATTATTAACGAGGTCCAACGTGCTCCATAAGCATAAGAAATCCAGGGTTCTCTACAAAGGCGAATGGTAAGTCACTCATTGCGATCATTTGTGCTCCTGGCTGTGTTCTCCTGGGCCTTCGTACTGTCAAGGGGCATTTTTTTGTCTCCTTTTCAAACTCTCCTGCAGCGTGAGCTGACTCGTCTTTGGCTGGGTTGCCTGTAACTCGCTGTATAATGTCGGGTGTTTGTTTTTGAGGTGCCGTATCGGTTTGTTGTGTTAAATGTCGCCCTTTCCTTTCCACCCCTTGCAATCCCAAGTTTACATATCCCACCGTTTGCTATGGCAATGTTGTTGTCACCAACTTTATAGTATTTCCAGACCCAGACATACTCGCCAAACATTATAGCGTTCTTATAGCGCTCATTATAGCGCTCTTATCTCCTCTCTGTACTCGCGCTTTGTGCTTCGAGCTGCTTCTGTGTATTTAACCAATAGCGTGTCATGCCGCACGATATGATGATGTTTCTGTATGAAGTCTCACTCTGTGCCACCGCATAACCATAGATCTCATCTAGGATATGTTAAAAAAATAATAAGAATACTTGCTACTAGCAAGTGTAAATAATGGGTGGGGATTTATGACGATTTATGCAACGGTGAGCGACGAGGGTCCGAAAGGAGGACAAAATGTAAAAAAGGAGGACATGTGACAGACGGCCGGACAGACAGCTCTAAAACCGGACTGACGAATGGTCACCCTAGTGGTGAGGCGTTTACAGCCCTAAAACATGTATAATAATTGTAAGATATAAAGTTGTCCTACTTCGCGGATTTCACTTATTACGGGTTATTTCTGGAACCTAACGAGGGACCACTGTAAGACATTTTGTTGAAAATCTACGAAAGTTTGAGTGTTTAAACGAGAGAGAAATGTGAGAAAACGTTAATTTGAGGGATTACTGTACTGACAAATATCGGTTGTTAATATTGGCCCACTTTTACACATCGGGCCGAGACCGATATGTTAAAAAAAATTTGGCAATATCGTCTGATACCGATGTTAATTCCCTAATAAATTGTATAAATGTCTTGTAGACTCCTCCGTCAGGAGCATTCTACACTGTCGTCATGGATCTATAGTTGTTGTTGTTGTTTTAATGTAATTTCTCCCATTACTTTGCTTGGTATCAGCAGTACTGGACCCTGTAGTTGACCCACACAGACGGTGCTCTGGAGGCGTGTGTCTGGGGTTAATCCTGTTAGCGGGTGCTCTCAGTCTACAGCTCTGAGTCACAGAGGAGTAGCCGAGTTGGGGAGTCTGTCTTTGTCTCGTCGCCATTAAGCAGCTTAATACCACTGTGACCCCAGGTGCCGCTCCGGCTCAAGAGGTGACTGTTTACAACCACATCCGCTCCTTGCCGCGTGGTCGGCCGTGGTCATTGACACAAACCTGCAGGACTATTAAAAGGACCAGTGTGGAAGTATGATCCATCTGGACAATCCAGTTCTGATGTGCAATTGATATTGTGGTTGCATTTTACTAAGGTGGTAGTCATAGTTAAAAAATAGTTAAGCCGCTGCATTTCAAATAGGAAGTGAGCATGGGTGTGCTTCTGGCTCCATCAACTCCAATTAACTTTTTTTTGAAAAACCATTGCCATCTCAACCATCTCTGCTGTAACTGCTGCACTCAGACTCGTCATATTATATATATATATTAAATATATATATATATATATATATATATATATATATATATATATTCATTCATTCATTCATCTTCCGCTTTTTCCATATTATATTATAATATTACACTATGATACGATATGATATGATACTTGTGGTTTTATTTTGGTATTTTGTCTGTAAATCAAGACAACATACAAATCAAGTGCGTACTTTCCCTGAAATCATCCCTGCTAGCGTTAGCAACAGGTTTGATTGACAGCGTTACTAAGGTAAGCCTCAGCAGCCTCACTCTGGATTGGGTCTTTGGTTGCTATGATACTCACAGTATCTGGAACTCTGCTCCAAAGTCTCCCCTTGATGAGCTTCATTTGACTGGAGCTGAACACTTTATCTACTTAATCTATACAGTCTATGTGCTGTGCTTTATTTTTACTGTCGTAAAAAAACTTAACTGGAAATGTTTTTTTAAATATACTAGTAATGTGAGCTGAGTAAGGTGAGCCATTCCTCACATTACCTTATGCATCCTAATTATTTGCAGCAATTAGTTTATAAGCAGTGACCAGAGACTAGTACAAATTTGCTAAGATGGTAAAGCTAAGCACTAGCATGCTAACGCACACCTAGTTAGATAAAAACGGGCAGCACGCAGCAGAGTTGTTTTGACCTCAATAGTATATCTAATACTTGCTTCAGGTACAGACCCTTTTAATTTGCTGCATGTTACAATACATGCAGCACAAATATCTGGGGTCTGCCCTGATTGTATTAAAAGCACATGCCTTAATTCTCATTGATTTCAGATATAGATTTAATTAAACTAATGTAAGTTGTCCATGTGAATCCAGGAAGCAGCTGAAGATTTACGTTTGAATGCACTATCAGCAGCTTTTGTCTCGTTAATTTCACCTGTGTCCATGCAGTAGGCAAGTCATTTCAACCTCTGTTGTGCTTTGAGTGGTGTATTTGTTTCTGTGAGATGGTGGGTTGTATTTTTTTTCTGTAAGATCATAGTTTTTACAGTGTAGTTGATATAAAATGAAGCATTCTGTCAACAAAGACAACTGAATGATTGTGAACCAATGTCTCTGTTCTGTTTGATATGGTTTCAACATGAGAAACTCGCATCACTCAGACCGCCTTCCACATAAATTATATGATGGCATACAAATATGACACTATTGGACCTAACAGGTTTCAGACCAATCCCACTTGCCCTCTTTCCTGTATACAGTGGTACCTCACCTTATGAAATTAATTCGTTCCAGAAGGGGTTTCGTAACGTGAATTTTTCTTAAATTGAGTAGCTATTTCAATGGAAAAGGCCTGATTCGTTCCAAGGTTGTTGTTTTTTTTATAGTGCAACTTTGTGTTCTGCGTCCTGATTGGCTAAGAGACTGTAGAGCCAGGACTAAACGTGGAATAAACCAGGTCTAGACCAGAACTAAACCAGGTTTAGACCATTTCTAAACCTGGACTGGACCTGGACTAAACCAGGATTAAACCACCACGTGCCGCTCTTTGCTGGTTTCGTGCGGCTGGTTTGTGGCTCGGGCTCCAGAGGACGCGGTCCGGGCGCCGCGGTTCTATCTCGTGCTCGCAGACCTGGTGCCGGTCGTGCAGACCAGGACTAGCGGTGCTCCTCGCACGGCGCGGTGAGGTGAGGTGCTCCTCGCGCGGCGCGGGGCTTCCGGAGCCGTGTCTCCCCCCACGCTTCACTATTTAATACATTTTGTTGAAAATCTATGAAAGTTTGAGTGTTTAAACGAGAGAGAAATGTGAGAAAAGTTTAATTCCAGTCTGAGAAAAGTGTATCATGTGTGTGGTGAGGCGTTTACAGCCTTAAAACATGTAGAATAATTGTCAAATATAAAGTTGTCCTACTTCAGGGATTTCTCTTGTTGCCGGTTATTTCTGGAACCTAACCCCCGTGTGTGTTGATAAAGTGTATTTACATTTCGGGGTGTGCATCTGAGCGCGCATTATTTGAATTTTTGAGATTTCACGTTTCGTAACTTGAATTTTCTTTCGTATCTAGAGACCAAAATTTAACGTGAAGGCGTTTCGTAACTTGGAATTTTTGTTTGTTGGGTCTTTCGTAAGGTGAGGTACCACTGTATTTCCTTTGTACACTAAATGCTCAAATTGTTCAAAAGAGCCTTTTGCTGATTCTACAGAACAGTGGACACAACCTGGGACACCAGGTTGACGCTAGATACACATTGACCGCCAGGTTGTGAATGATTTCTGTCCTCTGGCTTTGTCATTTTAGTTTTAAACTCATTTCCATCTCCCTCTCTTCTGCAGGTAATGGGTTCATCTGATTGGTGAGCTGGTTGTCCTTCTCGCCAAGCCTAGAACTCCAGTTGATTGACAGCGGGATATCCCATATCAGCCCCTGGTCTTCAGCTCTGACACAGGCTCGTCGCTGTGGGACCCTCTTCTCTTCTGCTCACTCCAGCTCTTGCCCCCAGTCTCACTCCCCCTGAGGGGCCACAGCGCCATGGTGCTGTCGCAGAGACAGAGAGATGAACTGTGAGTCTGCCACACCAAACACCAGGAGATGGGTACCAAACCCTGCTGTTATTAGAACATCGGTGCTACGTAATGGTTCATTGGATCAATATGCTCCAGACTCCTGCACTCCTGCACGAGGGCCCCACAGTTGCTTTGAAAATGTTTAAATTTAGTTTTCCTTTATGTATAGACCATACCTGCTACTTTAGTCTCACATGTTTAGTATTGTGTTGATTTGATAATGTCAAGTAGACTGTAGATCATGTAGAGTGTGGTGCACTGCGTGTTGTGAGGACATTATTAACATGTAACAGATGTGGTCTTGGGGGTGCTTCACTTCACAGCGTCTTGGTGAATATTTCATAACCTCATGACAGGACCCAGGAGGAGGAGGGGCTGCTTAATGTGATGCAGTGGAGGAATCTGCTCTGTGTGTGATTACGTTTGCAGTAGATGAGGAGGAGGCTAATTTAATTAACACTGTGAAAATCTAACAGGTCTACAAATGCACCTGACACTTGGGCCTCTAAACCTAATTCATATTTTAGCACACAGAGACCAGGTCAAGTCATGCTGACGCCCTGAGGAGAGTATCCAAATGTTGAACACTATGATAATGATGTGGGTTCTAATATCTGCCTCATTTTGGAGGCATCAGAATCTTGTTGTGATCCCAATACTGCTTTTAAAGGTTGTATAGAGCATTTTCCAATGAAGGAGAAATCCGGCGACTGTTTGTCCTTTTTCAAATGTTGCGCACAGCTCCCTCAGTAGAAACGCCTCCTCCCGCCTCCTGCTTGTGTATAACCGGTGCATGTTCAGAATTGCTGTTACTCCTGTAACTATACTGTAAGTTTTCAAATGATAAGCAGAATTTTTTTTTTAATTTTTATTAGGAGTTTGCCAAAAATATCAAATCTTAGTGAACATTAAATGCATAGATGAACAGTTTAACTTAATTTATTCAGAGAAATACAATCTCCTTTACATTCTTCACATTGTATTCATGACTATACCTGTGAATTTATTTTTGATGAAAGGTATTTCATGGAACTTTACATTTCCTTTGCAAGTTTTTGACATTGTTGCTTTATACAGCGTTTCTCTACCATAGTAGCCCTCTACCAACCTTGGTACACATTCTGCACAGTGGTTCATCCTTTAATGTTAATAGTCCACCTCTGGGCTACATGGTGAAATAACAGGTCTGCTCCAAATCTCTACAAAGTTTATAAATCATAACTTAACCTATTAAATATTTAACTTCTGACGCATAAACTAGCTGCTCCACTATATAACATGTAGCCAGTGGGCGTCTGGTCGCCCTGTCAGCTTCCTGCTCTAAAGCTCCACAAAAGTGGTTTCCAGCTCAGCCTCTTCTCTGATTTAATGTTTTTTCACATTCTAACATTCACACAACTAGAAACTCCCAAAGGTCCCATGTCAGGCAAGGTGTGCCCTCCTGTTTTTAAGGAGGATCTGCTTTGTTCTTAAGGTGGTGCTGAGAATGCTTTGGAGTCATTGGATAGTGTAGATGTAAACTGGTCCTTTGTTAATAATTTGAACAGCAAGCTAATAATGTGTTTTCTTCTTTTGTCAGAAACCGGGCAATAGCAGACTACCTTCGCTCCAATGGCTACGAGGAGGCATATTCCACCTTCAAGAAGGAGGCAGAGTTAGATATGGTACATTGAAACGTTAACCCCTTAATGATTTGTAATTTCTTAACTGTAATATTAATATCCCATTATCTTGTTTTGTTTCTCACAGAATGAGGAGGTAGATAAAAAGTATGCTGGTCTTTTGGAAAAGAAATGGACCTCAGTCATCAGATTACAAAAGAAGGTTAGACAATATTTTTAATCTGATGGATATGATAGAGAGATGTGATAAATATTGGATGCAACTGATTTATAATTCTAATTGAATTGGTCATAGAACAAATTATTGCCTGGGAACTCTTGATGGTTGAAAAAGGTAATGAAACATAAACCATGATTTGTAAAAGAATAATTTAAATAATTAGAACTGGTTAGGGGTGGGCGATATCTCTATTTAAAATATATCGAGATATTTGTTAAACTCAATATGGATTTTGACATATCGTATATATCGATATGTTTATTTCATTCTGATTTCGCCTCATCGCTTGTTTGCCTTCTCTGTGCTGTGCGCGCTCCTGCTCGCCCCCGACCTCCCCCTCGTGTGCGGCGCCACAACATCCCAGAGGATACAGAACTCCGCTCAAAAAAAAAAAAAAAAAAAAAAATTGACCGCATCAGCGGCACAAGGACAGAGCTGGGTTTTTTTTTTCGGTGTTTATAGTTTATGCAAATGAGCCATGTGGTGTTAAGTTTCGTTTCTATATAACATAAACAAATCTGCGCAAAACGGCATTAAACACATTATAATCTCATTAAACACATTATAATCTCAGGCTGAAGTGGCTCTACAGTAGTTATGGTTTATATGTTGTAAAGTTTATTAATGTTTATTTATGCAGAAGATTTTAAATTAATCGGCTGCAGTGTAGAACTTGTAGTATCGTGTTTGGAAACGTTTGATTTGATCTGCGCAGTGGGAAACATCAGAGCTCCTGACCACTGGTGAGGAACATGGATCTATTCAAATAAGGAACCTTCTGAGCTTCCTCTGCTAAAGGAGCTCATGGTTAACAGAGTTAATGCAAAGATGAGCTTGAGTTGAGTTTTTGAATAAAAATGAGGCAACATGTATTATTTCTTCCTTGATTTTACAGTTAAATTATTTTTCTATACAGGGATTTTTTTTTTTTTAATGTTGCAGAAGCACTTTGTTCCTACATGACCTGCACTTCAATATAAAAAAGACCTTGTGGAATTTGGCATCTTTGTTTTTGCAGTAGCTTTTCAAGGGTTATTTTTCCTGTACAGATATCGAGATATATATCGTATATAAGAAAATATATCGAGATATATTTTTTGCTTCATATCGCCCAGCCCTAGAACTGGTTGTAGTTGATGTTTGCTGCTTTATGGTACTGCTCAAGGTATGGTATTGATTGAAGGAGTATGGTATAATGTGCTATGCAGGTGATGGAGCTGGAGTCGAAGCTGAACGAGGCCAAGGAGGAGATAACACATGGAGGGCCTGTGGGGCAAAAGAGGGATCCTAAAGAGTGGATCCCTCGCCCCCCAGAGAAGTACGCCCTGAGCGGACACCGCGCTCCTGTCACACGAGTCCTCTTCCACCCGGTCTTCTCCGTCATGGTCACAGCCTCCGAGGACGCCACCATAAAGGTTTGTGTTTCTGCCTAGTGCTGGTACAGTTCTCCTCACAAGTGAAACCTTACAGTACGGAGTATGGAGATGAGGCATGGGAGTTTGTTGAATTTTAGTGCAATAAATCTTAACCTCTGTCAGTACATTTTGTGTATGTGTGCTATGTGTGTTGACCCCTCTATTGGACACTAGACTATTATTACCTGATGAGATGGGAAAACTCAAATCCAAACCCTTGTTGGGGGCATCTTTTCCCCAGAGCACAGCATCATGGGAAATGTGCAACCCTCAGTTTTTGTTTGAACTCTTCCAATTTTTTTTCTTTTAAAGGCTTTGTATTGATTATTTGATAATTGTGTCAGCAGAAAATGGGGTTTACACTGAATTAAATAGCCATGTTTCATGCTCCAGACTTCAGATTTGGCTAGACAAGTGGGTGTGCAACCATTTTTGGCAATGTTATAAGATGGTGTTAAATACAGTTGGTGTTTCCTGCAGAAAATTTGTTAGTTTTGAAGTATGACAATGGCTACACCTAAATCTCTTCATTAACTTTAAAGGTCCCATAGCATGAAATTTTCACTTTCTGAGGTTTTTGAACGTTAATGTGAGCTCCCCTACCCTGTTTAGGGCCCTCCCCATGGCTAAAAGTTGCGAAATGTGTAAACTGAGCATTTGCAATCCTTTTCTGCGTTTGAAAAAAAGACAGCTCAAACGGGCGATTCTGAACAAGGAAACTATGTGACGTCGCACTGAAGCAAAAATGCAAATGCAGTTCCACCCCCAGTCTGGATATCTACCCACCGTTACGGCCAGAGTTTGGACCGCGAACGAGCTACACAATGCGAAATGCGTTTTTTTATTTGCCTGGAGGCACGTGAGAATGTTTCCAGGCTCGGATGTCCTTTATCCGAGCCTCTGGACCTCTGAAACAGCAGTGGTTTAATTTTATTTTCTGTGAAAATGTGTTTTTTTTAAATTGAAACTCCTCTCCTTTCTTCCTTCGCGCATAAAACGCGGAAGTGCTGCCAGCGCACCGCTAAACGAGGAAACAGCGGAGAGTTTGGCTCCCCCCACCCGCTGCTCTGGCCTGTCTCTGTCCTTCTCATTTGCATTCAACGCCCAGAATAAGGTGTTCAGAGACATATTTTTTGACTCTGCCTGTGGTCATGGGTCTTTCTCATGCACTGAGTCTTGATTTTGAAGAAGGATTCATTTTCAGTATTAGGGAACCATTAAAGGGATAGTGCGTTTTTTAAAAAAAATGTTAATCTGTATGGGTTTCCTTCTAAAAGTTACGTGTGTTGACACCGGCTTACCTCTGACACTCTCAGCTGATCCCGGTTCTGCTCGCTTTCTGGAGCTCAGGTAATTAGGTCCGGTAACTTCTGTAGAACATTAAATAAAGCTTGTTTTTCTTCTCAAAATAAAACATTTGTCCGAAAGGTGATATAGTTGCTTCCCAAACAGTTGTCAACGAAACATCCAGCAGCGAACTAAGCGATCGCGTATTGTGTCTGACGACTTGTATCACAGCGCGCATATCAGCCGTATCAGCCTGATCACTTGTAAACTTCCCCTTGCGGCGGACCGCATCTGCGGTACACTTCCGCTAAAGGTGAACAGGCTGATACGGCTGATATGCGCGCTGTGATACAAGTCGTCAGACACAATACACGATCGCTTAGTTCGCTGCTGGATGTTTCGTTGACAACTGTTTGGAACACAACTATATCACCTTTCAGACAAATGTTTTGTTTTGAGAAGAAAAACAAGCTTTATTTAATGTTCTACAGAAGTTACCGGACCTAATTACCTGAGCTCCAGAAAGCGAGCAGAACCGGGATCAGCTGAGAGTGTCAGAGGTAAGCCGGTGTCAACACACGTAACTTTTAGAAGGAAACCCATACAGATTAACTTTTTTTTTTTAAAACGCACTATCCCTTTTAAGGCATCATATAAAAGCATCAAGAAGTAACATGTCATGGGATCTTTAAGAAAGAATAACGAAATTCTACATTAGTGTGAGCATACCTATGATATTGCAATATATCTGGATAATGGCTAATAGAAATATGATTAGAATTGAATCTTTTTACTCTCCTCCTTTTGCAGAACATTAAAAGGCTGCTTACTATTTTGTTTCCAGGTGTGGGACTATGAGGCGGGGGATTTCGAGCGCACTCTGAAAGGACACACAGACTCGGTTCAGGACATCTCTTTCGATCAGACGGGGAAGATCCTGGCCTCGTGTTCCGCTGACATGAGCATTAAATTGTGGGACTTTCAGGGCTTTGAATGCATCCGAACAATGCACGGTGAGAAGCATGCCTTTAGATGTTGGGAGTGAACGCCATGTTTAAACAATATCTGTTTGAAAGCATGTACTTCCTCCATCCTTGCGTCATCTGTTCTTTGTATTCATATTGTCTAAACTGGTCATTGGAACTGACTAAATGCAATGTTGGTTTTGTGTTTCAGGGCACGACCACAACGTGTCATCTGTAGCCATCATGCCAAATGGAGACCACATCTTGTCTGCCTCCAGAGACAAGACCATCAAGATGTGGGAGGTGGCCACTGGGTGAGTCGGAATATGACTTGAATAATCAGACATGTGATATAACATGGAAATTACCATGATAATGTTAGGATTTGTGACACGTCCTTGTATGTTTGAGATTATTCATTTAAAGAGGGAGTTATTGTGCCAAATCAGCGACTTATAGCTTTCTACCATGTTATAGCATTCTCATCAAAAACCTACCTGAAGTGGTTTTAGATGTCATCCATGCATGCCCTAATAGAACCCTCCTAGAAATTCTGTGCAGTTCTCAGCCCACAAGCCTACATCAACCCTGCTCCTGCATAGCACACTATAAATGTACAAAAACATCCAAAACTGTAGACAGCAGCTTGACAAACCTGGAGGAATGTGCAGTAGTTTCATTAGCAGGTTGCACTCTGATTGTGTTATCATGGTGATTTGACTTACCTCAGAGCGTCAACAACTAAAGTGAACCTTTATATAAAACAACATTTCTGTGAATGTAGCATCAAAAATGAGTAACATGGTGATAAATGTTAGGTGTTAGCTGTTAATATCCCATAGAAGGTAAATACCCCTCTTTAAAACTTGTAGAGACTCTAATCAATGTATACAATTTATTAATGAAAAGAAAATTCAACATTACTATTGTAATGACTGAATCAGGTCTAAAGATGGGAATCCATTAATATTTTATTTAAACATTTTAAGTTTTAAGTCTTCTGTTGGACATATTTTGTTTTTCCTGTTGTCAACATAATAGTTAAAAATAATGTAAATCTTGTTTGTGGTGCAGTTACTGTGTGAAAACATTCACGGGCCACAGGGAGTGGGTGCGGATGGTGCGTCCTAACCAGGATGGCTCTCTGATCGCTAGCTGCTCTAATGACCAGACGGTGCGCGTTTGGGTGGTGTCCTCCAAAGAGTGCAAAGCTGAGCTCCGGGAGCATGAACATGTGGTGGAATGCATCGCCTGGGCTCCAGACACCGCCCACCCCACTATCCTGGAGGCTACAGGCTCAGAGGTGTGTGCAAGTTTCTTCTAAACACATTTCATCTTGTCTGTTGGCATTCTCATTGTAGATCATCTAGAGTCTTGGTAGTCCTGATATTTTTGTAGTTTTTACAACTTGCAACCACATATAATGTACAGAAGACATTTAGAAAAGAGAATATACTGTATATGCTAGTAGGGATGGGCCCGAGCCGATCCGGTATCTGGTTCCGATATCAACGTAATTCACGGATCGGAAATTCCGATCCAACCTGCGAAAATTTCCGATCCATGAGCCATGTGTGTATATACACATTATCTGCTGAAATGACTCCACGAGTGATTCCCTGACTGTTCTGCTCCTGCTGTGGAATGGATTTCCTGAACGGAGGCGTATCTCAATGAGACACAGTTACGGAGCGCCTGTAGCTGCCCCTGACCGGCGCCTCTCTCTCTCTCTGGCCCGAGAACGCGCGGAGCGCTCCCCCTGGTTTGCGGAGCCAGGCTCCGGTGCAAACTGTTCCATGCTATTGCAGGACTGCTTACAAACTGTTTGCCTGCTATCTGGACTCTCTTCCCCTCCCTAGTGCGTGCGAGGGTGCACGGATCCACATGCTCTCCCTACATTGCACTGTCTCTGCGCTGTGCTCTGGTTCAGGGGCCAAACTGGGGCACTTCCTGGTCTTGCGATAAATAGTGCATAGTGGTGCGCTAAAGGGGGCCACCTTAAAGGGGGAACCATTAATGTTAATTTGGGAGTTTATTTTGTTTTCTTAAAGGTCCCATGGCATGAAATTTTCACTTTCTGAGGTTTTTGAACGTTGATGTGAGCTCCACTACCCT
The DNA here is from genome assembly GCA_036785185.1 of Paratrypauchen microcephalus. Lineage (NCBI taxonomy): Eukaryota > Metazoa > Chordata > Actinopteri > Gobiiformes > Gobiidae > Paratrypauchen > Paratrypauchen microcephalus. Next base: position 2,848,552 of record JAVJIX010000120.1, on the reverse strand, counting down.
GTTTAGGCCCCCCCAATGGCTAAAAGTTGCAAAATGTGTAAACTGAGCATTTGCGGTCCTTTTCTGCGTTTGAAAAAAACACAGCTGAAACTGGCGATTCTCAACAAGGCACCTTATTGACGTCAGCTCGAAAAATGCAGCTCCACCCCCGTCTGTGTCTCTACTCAGCGTCTCTGTAAATCACGCCCAGAGAGTTTGGACCGCGAAGGAGCTACGCAATGCGAAATGCATTTTTTAATTTGCCTGGAGGCACGTCCGAGTGTTTCTAGGCTCGGAAGTCCTTTACCCGACCCTCTGGACCTCTGAAACGGCAGTGGTTTAATTTTATTTTCTGTGGAAATGTGTTTATTTTTCAATGGAACGCTTCTCATCTCTTCCTCCGCGCAAAAACACGGAAGTGGGGCCAGCGCAGAGCGCACAGCTGAAGAGAGAGTGGAGAGTTTGGCCACGCCCCCACCTGCTACTACAGGCCATCTCTGTCCTCCTCATTTGCATTCAAGCAACAACACGCATAATGGACTGTTCCAGAGAGAGATGTATGACTCTTTCTCATCTTATCTCTTTCTCATGCACTAAGTGTTGATTTTGAAGAAGGATTCATTTACAGTATTAGGGAACCATTAAGGAGCCATATAAAAGCATCAAGAAGTACCATGTCATGGGATCTTTAAGTCGCTTAGTTAATTAAGTCATATCATATGGGGGTTATTTAAGTATTTTCTTTATGATGTTGAATTGCAGATGTTTTATCATTATGGGTACCGTTATTTGTAGTTAAACAATAATGATGATAATATTGAAAACAAACAGTTTTGGTATCGGAATAGTATCGGTATCGGCCGATATCCAAATTCAGGTATTGGGATCGGATTGGAAGTGGAAAAATGTGGATCGGTGCATCCCTATATGCTCGTCAATTTGGACAGAGAAATCGGATATAACCTTGGAGTTATCAGAAGACGTGTTGTTGAATGTGTGTGAAAATCAGAGCACACATTGGACATGTCTCCACCTCCTGCTGTTGTCTCTGACCTTTGGTGTGACTTTGTTCTGGCTGTAAGTTTTAGATCAGCAGCATAAACAGGGCTCTCCCCATTGTTTGAAGGCACTACACCCCTCTGCACTTCATGCTTCAGTGCTCCTTTAGCAATAGTCATAGTGCTGTGAGTGTAGTGAAGTCGAAGACTGTAGTCAAGCCACTAGCTCTGTGTTGTCAAGGTGATTATGAACTTCAGGGCTCATTATTATGGATAATCTATGACACTATAAACAGGTTAACCCAAATGACGAATTTTATTGTTGTAATGTACTTTGATGTGGTAGCTTGTTTGATCAAATGTATGTGCAAATACAATGTGAGCAGCATAAACCACCTATTGTTTGATGTATATTAATAGATTCTATCTGATTTCCAGAACAAAAAGAGTGGAAAACCTGGCCCATTCCTGCTCTCTGGATCCAGAGACAAAACTATTAAAATGTGGGATGTGAGCACTGGCATGTGCCTCATGACTTTGGTGAGTGAAACTTGCTTTTAAGTTGAATTTGTGAAAGCCATTTTAGTTGCTTAGTAACTTGTTTGTATTTTTTGCTTATTTGTTGTAGGTGGGCCACGACAACTGGGTGCGTGGTGTGTTGGTGCATCCTGGAGGCAGGTTCATAGTGAGTTGCGCAGATGATAAAACTCTACGAATCTGGGACTACAAAAACAAGCGCTGCATGAAGACTCTGTTTGCCCATGAACACTTTGTTACCTCTCTGGGTAAGACCCTGCCTCCACAGTCATTGTCCATCAAATCTATATGCTCTGTTTACTAATGATTCTACTCCTGGGACTTTGTAGATTTCCACAAGACTGCCCCATATGTGGTGACGGGCTGCGTTGATCAGACAGTCAAAGTGTGGGAGTGCCGCTGAGATTTATTCTGAGCCCCTCCCGAATCCAAAAAAAACCCCACCCCCTCTGCCCCACCCCTACACCATCACCTGCTCCTGTCCCGACCTGTGGCACTTCAATCCATAGTTGACCATGGCGCTTTTTCCTCTTCCTCCGCCCCTTCTCTAACAACAATCCAGCCCTTACTACGATGACTATTGTCCTTTTATGTAAATTATTCTGGATGTAGGGTACGCTTAATAAATGTCACGCAGTCTCTGACACATGAACACACTCGAAAAGATAAGAAGTATTCCTTTGCATGGTGAATCAAACTTGAGAATTGTATACTGCTGGAGTTGACAGAATTGCATACCGTTGTCATGACTTTCCATCTTGGTCAAAGGGTGTAAAAAATTGCGGTTTTATCAGAAAAAAACGATGTATAGCCTCTCATTGTGGGGGTGTAGTTTTTTTGTTTTTCATGTTTTCATTGTGTTGCGTGGATGAGAGAGGGCACTAAAAAGGGTAAAAAGATTAAGAGAATAGGGTTTTTTTTAAGGAAATTTGAAGCAGGATTTTGAGTTGAGGGGAAGCTAAAAGGTGTGTGTGCGTCAGAGTGTCTGATACGACAGGAGAAACTATCTTAGCTTCTCGTCCACATTGTTCATCAATTCATCTCTTTAAACGCTTTATACTGTAGTTGAAACACTCACAGGACCTTAAAGCTGCCCCGTGCTGCTCACAACACGGGCCCAAAGCAAGACCAAGTGTTTCGACAGATAAGTAACAGGCTCACGTTTTAAAGAGGTTTTTGTGTGTTCGTTTGTCATCCTGGATGATCTCTTGCCCAGTGCTCGCTATCTCTGCCTTGTTCAAAATCCCATAGAGGGCCTCCACATTCAGGGCGGTCATCCTGCTTCTGTGGTCTCACCGCTTTGTCTACTACTTCTATTACACACAAACGCACACACGCACAGTACAACTTGTGTATCAATATATCTGGATGTCATTGTTTGCAACATAATAAATAAAATTCTGTAAATATAACTTATCCATTTGTGGTCTTTTCATGATTTCATTATTTTAATACTCTACACGTTGGCATAGTGTGTAATCATTAATGGGCAGAACACTGAATACCTGCGTAAAATGTATTTTGTAATGTATTCTGATACATGGTCCAATCAGAGTACTGTATTCTGAATACTTGGAATTCAAATTGCATAATATAGTGTAAAAACATGCTATATAACTATAAACAACTTTATTTTGCTAAGCATTAATTTATGTCTAAAGATGAAAAAATACATGCATTCACTGCAAGAGCGGTCTTTTCTTTAGTTCTTACTGGGCGGTTCAAAGCTTAAATTGCATGAAGAAGTACTGTCATGTATTCTGTTAATACGCAGCATACCTATTTTCGATACATGTATTCTCTGGTAACAAAGATTATCTGTAGAAAACAGAAATCTGACAACATCGTATAAATTTATCAGTTACAACTAATTGTTACAGTAATGTTACCTTGTCAAAATTCTCATAACCGTTTCTCAAACTTCCTCAATGATCTGCCATTCTGTTGTTCACTACAAAGTAATCTGAGACCCATTCACACATTAAAGGAAAATTAACGTTTTTTACAATCTGAGCCTTCTTTCGGCAATAAACAAGTAGTTTTACTCACCCATAGCAGTTTGGTGTCAATTGGAGCAGTATCGCAGAACTTATGTTGAGCCGTTCTGTTCTACTAATGATCCCGTATCCGTTAGCGTGAGTGCTCGGGGCACTGATTTGCGGTGTCCAAATAACACAAACTTTAGCACTTTTCAAATCACAGAAGATTGCTGTGTCAGGGTAGACTTTTAGTGGATCCCAAAACGGCCTGAAACCCGATATCGCAACAGAAAAGTAAAGTTCAGAGCGGTGTTAGCTTCTTTCGGACTAGCGGTGTTTACAAAACATCCGAGTTCACGCATGCGCACTGTCCTCTCTGATGACGTCATCAAATGAAACTATAGCTGGATATCGGGTTTCAGGCCGTTTTGGAATCCATTAAAGTCTACCCTGACACAGCGATCTTCTGTGATTTGAAAAGTGCTAAAGTTTGTGTTATTTGGACACCGCAAAGTAATGCCCCGAGCACTCACGCTAACGGATACGGGATCATTAGTAGAACAGAACGGCTCAACATAAGTTCTGCGATACTGCTCCAATTGACACCAAACTGCTATGGGTGAGTAAAACTACTTGTTTTATTGCCGAAAGAAGGCTCAGATGGTAAAAAACGTTACTTTTCCTTTAACATCACATTACTAGTGGGGCCCTAAGATGATTCTCACAGTAGTGACAACCCCTGGCCCTGGGGTTAAGAAACACACATTTATTAATATTGTATGATCTAGCTGTGAAATGTTGATCTATAAAATATCAATACAACAAACAACAATATTAACTGAAGATGTTTTGAAATGATCCCAATAAGAGAAGAGCATTACATCATCTCTGGTATTAGGCACATTTTGGTTTAGAAAGACGATGTTACTTCTCCAGTATCACTGATGTTAGAGCAGGTTTCTTGGATGGTTAGTGGTTACGACTGTGGAAGTGATAGTGGCAACCGGTACAGGAACAGTGCACTGGGAACAAGGCAGTTAATATCCCTCTAATTCAATTCTTCCAGACCAATCACTTAAGCTGAGTGAACAAAGTAAAGACATCAGGGGTCAGTGGAGCAGTTCATGCGCCTTATCAATTATGTAGTTCCCCGGCCTCACCTCTTTCTCTCTTTCCCCACTCTCTTTCTCCCTCTCTCTTTTGCTCTCACTCACCCACACCAGCCTCACTTCCTGTAACCTCCACTGCAGTCTCCTGGCAACAGTTTCCACGGTGGAGAGACATCATCAGCACCACACCCTCATCCTGAGAATCTACAGAGAGAGTGTGGGAAAATTAATACAACGCATGATACAACTAGAACTGATTTTGTGTGTTGGATTCTAAAATACTAATGCAAATACTTCACTGATGATTTAGAGATCATTAACAAATAAATGTGAACTACATTTGGTGAAACTCTGTATTGTATGAATGATGAGGCCAAAATATAGGCTAGATACACTCAGTTCTAAAGCACATGATTAAATGACGACAAGAGCAGCCTCTAACTGAAAGGTTCTCTGCATAACCTTTTGGTGGAGGGTTCACTACATGCTTGTCTCCATGGAGATGTTATTGCTTTCCCTTCTGACTTTCCACAGATCTGCTTCTCTCCCTCCTGAAAGATGGGTTTAATCTGTACTGTGGAACATTCTACACCAGGCCTGGACTGGTAATTGGGCACACCGGGCATTTTCCCGGTGGGCCGACAGTCCTAGGGACCGATGCTGTTCTTTTTTTTTTTTTTTTAACTTAGAGACCGGCCCACAATTTAGAACTGAACCAGGACTAAACCAGGACTACATCAGGTCTGAACCAGGACTAAACCAGGACTAAACCCCAGGACTAAATCAGGATTGAACCAGGACTAAACCAGGTCTCAACCAGGACTAAATCAGGATTGAACCAGGACTAAACCAGGACTAAATCAGTATTGAACCAGGACTACATCAGGTCTGAACCAAGACTAAACCAGGTCTGGACCAGGACTAAACCAGGACTAAACCAGGACTAAACCAGGACTAAACCAGGTCTGAACCAGGACTAAACCAGGACTAAACCAGGACTAAACCAGGTCTGAACCATGACTAAATCAGGACTAAACCAGGACTAAACCAGGACTAAACCAGGACTAAACCAGGTCTGAACCATGACTAAACCAGGACTAAACCAGGTCTGAACCAGGACTAACCAGGACTAAACCAGGTCTGAACCATGACTAAATCAGGACTAAACCAGGACTAAACCAGGTCTGAACCAGGACTAACCAGGACTAAACCAGGACTAAACCAGGTCTGAACCAGGACTAAACCAGGACTAAACCAGGTCTGAACCAGGACTAACCAGGACTAAACCAGGTCTGAACCATGACTAAATCAGGACTAAACCAGGACTAAACCAGGTCTGAACCAGGACTAACCAGGACTAAACCAGGACTAAACCAGGACTAAACCAGGTCTGAACCAGGACTAAACCAGGTCTGAACCAGGACTAAACCAGGACTAATCAGGTCTAAAACAGGATTGAACCAGGACTAATTATGAGGGGCTGGTCTAAGCCAAAAATGCCAGGGCCGTTTTTCTGTCCCAGTCCAGACCTGTTCTAGACAAAGCAATAACATTTCCATGGAGACAAGCTGGTATATACGTAGACCTCTGACTTAAATTAGGCCTATAAGAAGAAAAGTCAAAGCTGAATCCACGTGGGAGACACTGCGGGGCTGCTAAGACTAGACTCTGTGTCTTAATGAAAGGATAATGACCTGCTGCAGACGGGAGTCCTGCTTCTCTGCAGAGGCAATGGAGGGGAAGAATTGGCCTACTTTTGCATCTCACTACTGACTTTCCTTACAAATTTAACAACAAAACATGACATTAGTCCAGGCTAGGTTATATCACCCGTGGCCTACTAGGGTTAAATAGTGCCTACTGGCTAGAGAAAATTAGTAGCAGCAACATTGACTAGGGGACGTGAGGAAACGCTTCCAAGGTCATGTATCCATCTGACTAGTGTCTTTTTGATGCTCCAATAGGGCTTTAATTCCAATGATGGAACAATGTGTTACAAAGCTTTCCTCCGTGCGTAAAACAGGCGATGCACAGTTGTTTGGAGGGTACGTGGAGTTATAGTTTGCACTGGGACTCCTTGGCCCATATATAGGTTTGTGTGTCATCTTGCTATAGGTGCCCTGAGATAGTTTACGTGACTGGCGTTTTAATCCGATCAGAGTCACTGGAGGTTGTCGAGGAGCTTTAACAAAGCCGAGGGAGCCGTGAAATAGCGTCCTCTATTGGTGATGACGAGAGGGTGGTGGCTATGAGTATGAATGTGCAAATATAGGCTTTCTTTTACAGTAAAAATAAACTAACTGCAATACTTGATGCATAAAATTTGACAAAATGTAGACTATATCATTGCCAAAAGGAGACTGATATCAAAGATCGTTTCATCCAATAGACGTTTTTGTTTTATCTTAAAGGAAAAGTAACGTTTTTTACAATCTGAGCCTTATTTCAGTAATAAAACAAGTTGTTTTACTCACCCATAGCACTTTGGTGTCATATGGAGCACTTCCAGAGATGTTTTAGATTTGTGATCTCCATCATGTGAGTTCTCGGGGCACTTGTTTGCGGTCTCCAAATAACACAAACTTTAGCACTTTTCAAATCATAGAAGCCCGATGTCTTAGCCTACGATTTCGTGTGGTCAAAAGTGGCCTGTAATCCGAGATTTAGCCATAGTTTCGAGTAGATGAGGAGGCCAGTGCGCATGTGCGGACTGTGCTCTTAGCTCACGGGACCCAAACATGAAACGCAAAGATGTAAACTATGGATAAATCTCGGATTACAGGCCACTTTTGACCACACAAAATCGTAGGCTAAGACATCGAGCTTCTATGATTTGAAAAGTGCTAAAGTTTGTGTTATTTGGAGACCGCACGGGGCATATTACATGCTTGGGGAATATATTATATGCCCCGAGCTATGGCTGTACCGGCTGGTTAGCTCAACTGGTAAGTCATGGACTTTCCCCCTGGAGGTTGTAGGTTCAAACCCCCCCCGGGCAATGAGCTAACCAGTGTGGGTCCTTGGGCAAGACCCTTCACGGTACTGCCCCCCGGGCGCCGAAAAAGACGGCTGCTCACTGCTCCTGAAAAAGGATGGGTCAAATGCAGAAGTCAAATTTCTCCCGTGTGTCACTGTGTGTCATTGTGTGTGTGAGACCAATAAAGGCTTAATCTTAATCTTAATCATCTAGAAGTCGCGCTAGGCTAACGCTAATCTTAAAACATCTCTGGAAATGCTCCATATGACACCAAAGTGCTATGGGTGAGTAAAACAACTTGTTTTATTACCGAAATAAGGCTCAGATTGTAAAAAACATTACTTTTCCTTTAACTACAGGCTAGTAAAAAGTAGCCTATAGGAATATTTAACTATAGGCCCAGGGTATAGGCTATAATTCATTTGCACAGAGCCCCTTACACTATACTATGATAGGGATGTTTGACAAAGTTTTCTCCTCAGTGAGGCCCACCACATGTCTTTTAGACATAATCCCCACCCCATTTTTAAGTCATTTTATGGATGTTTTAGGGATGAACTTTTGGTCATGATGAACAGAGGTCTTTCCCACTGCCTTCAAAGCGGCGGTGGTGAGGCCCCTGCTGAAGAAGAGCAATTTAGATTTTAATGATTTTAACAACTACCGACCAGTGTCTAACTTACCATTTTTAAGCAAAATTTTAGAAAAACTTGTTTTTATCCAAATAAATTATTTTTTAAAATTATCACATTTAGGAAAAACTTCAATCTGGTTTTAGGGTGAACCACAGCACTGAGACTACCTTAGCAAAGATTTTAAATGATTTTAAAGGAAAAGTAACGTTTTTTACAATTTGAGCCTTATTTCGGTAATAAAACAAGTTGTTTTACTCACCCATAGCACTTTGGTGTCATATGGAGCATTTCCGGAGATGTTTTAGATTAGCGTTAGGCTAACGCCGTTAGCCTAGCGCGACTTATAGCCATAGCTCGGGGCATTCCCCGAGCATGTAATATGCCCCGTGCGGGCTCCAAATAACACAAACTTTAGCACTTTTCAAATCATAGAAGCCCGATGTCTTAGCCTACGATTTCGTGTGGTCAAAAGTGGCCTGTAATCCGAGATTTAGCCATAGTTTCGAGTAGATGAGGAGGCCAGTGCGCATGTGCGGACTGTGCTCTCAGCTCCCGGGACCCAAACATGGAACGCAAAGCTGTAAACTATGGATAAATCTCGGATTACAGGCCACTTTTGCTTCAAACGAAATCATAGACTAAAGACATCGAGCTTCTATGATTTGAAAAGTGCTAAAGTTTGTGTTATTTGGAGCCCGCACGGGGCATATTACATGCTTGGGGAATATATTATATGACCCGAGCTATGGCTAGAAGTCGCGCTAGGCTAACGGCGTTAGCCTAACGGCGTTAGCCTAACGCTAATCTAAAACATCTCCGGAAATGCTCCATATGACACCAAAGTGATATGGGTGAGTAAAACAACTTGTTTTATTACCGAAATAAGGCTCAAATTGTAAAAAAAACTTTACTTTTCCTTTAACATAAATTGTGATTCACAAAAGGTGACTGTGTTGGTTCTGCTGGATCTGAGCGCTGCCTTTGACACAGTAGACCACACTATTCTTTTAACTCGCCTAAAACACCTCGGCCTCTCCGGTGCTGTCCACAAATGGTTCACGTCCTATCTCACAGACAGAACATTTATGGTGAGTGTGGACACATGCTTCTCCAAGGTCCATAAAATCACATATTTAACTTGTACATGCTCCTCTTGGTGGTGTCATCAGAAAACATGGAATCAATTTCCACAGCTATGCAGGTGATACGCAGCTTTACATCTCCATGTCTCCTGATGACACCAGGCTAATGAATGCTCTTTTTAACTGCATTCTAGATATCAAATCCTGGATGGCAGAAACCCTAACCCTAACCCCTAACCCTCTAACCCTAACCCTCTAACCCTAACCCTCTAACCCTAACCCTAACCCCTAACCCTCTAACCCTAACCCTCTAACCCTAACCCTCTAACCCTAACCCTTTCTCCAGCTTAACCAGGTTTTCAGTCCTGAGGCCCAGAGAGAGAAACTTTTACCCAAACTACAAGCACCGTCTTTTAACCCATCTCCTCAAGTGAAAACCTGGGCATCATTTTTGACTCTTTTTTAGTTTTTTCTTGGTTTATTTTTTATTTTTTAAGATTCTCAAGATGTACAATATCAAAGCCAAATGAAAAAGGCAGTACAAATATACAAAAGCACAATCAAAATTGTAATGTCCAAGAAGGAGTGAGGCGAAGAAAACTTATTTAACCCCACCCCCATTACATCTATACATAATAACATAAGTAAAGAAAGGAAAATCATTTCCATTTTCCCATGGTAATTCTTATCTGTTATGTGCACTTCTTTCTTTTTTTACTTGGAGACAAGTAACCATATAGTTACGGATACAGGACCTGAATACTAGTACCAGCAATGGTAGAAAAAACAGATACCATAAGGTAAGGAAAAGCACGTACAATGATAAGAGATGTTCCAGCAGAACTAGTTTTGCAGAAGACAGTGATGAAATGACCTTAGACACTCTCCATATACTGTGACCAGACCATATTTTTGTAATGTAATTTAAACGTATTGACACTTTGGTTTTGCTTGTAGAGTTTGTCCAGACTGTTCCAGAGTTTCACACCACGTACAGACATGTAAAAACTTTTTTTTAGTGGTTCTCACTTTGGCCAATTGGAAGTCTCCAGTCACTCTCAAGTTGTGGGTTCTCTCACTCAAAGTAAATACTGCAGAGGTGGGACAAAGTCATTGCTGGGCAAGTCCCAAGTAAGTCTAAGTCTTTTGCACTCAAGTCCGAGTGAAGTCCCGAGTCAAGAGTATCCCAGTGCCGAGTCAAGTCCGAAGTCAAAGCTCACAAGTCTCAAGTCGAGTCCAAAGTCCTAGCATTTTAGTTTCGAGTCATTTCGAGTCCTCTTTACAAAGAAATACAATTTCTACAAATCATATAATGTCTGCAAGATCTGTATTCATTTTACCCTTTTACATTGGATGTTGTGCAAGCCGCACGCACATGCTCTTTGCATACATTTTCGCAGATTCACAAGTACAACGAGTGCGGTCCTTATCAACATACTTTTAGAGTTTTTTTTCATTGGACGTAGCAAGTCATCACAAGTCAAAAGGCCTAAGTCCAAGTGAAGTCACGAGTTATTGATATTGAAGTCCAAGTCGAGTTGCAAGTGTTTGTACATTTTGTCGAGTCGAGTCTAAAGTTCAAATTCAAATTCGTGACTCGAGTCAAAGTCACATAACTCGAGTCCACACCTCTGGTAAATAGTATTTGCAGATTTTTTGGTAGTAGTTTATGGTGTGCTTTAAACATAATAATTGCTGTGTAGTACTGAGTAAGGTCTTCAAATTTTAAGAGCTTAGAATGTATAAAAAGATTATGTGTTCTAAAAAACGTGAATAATCCATAGGGCTCGTTTCTGTAAGACAATTAGAGGTTTTATTGTAGTTTGATAAGTATTCCCCATACTTCAGTACAGTATGTGAAGTAAGGAAGAATCATTGAGCAATATAATGTACGCAATGCATTGTAATCAAGATAATATTTTGTTCTTTTGGATATTTTTGTTTTTATATGTCTGACATGGGTTTTCCAAGACAATTTATTGTCTATGATGATTCCAAGAAATTTTATTTCTGCTACTGTCTCAATTTGAACATTTTCAATCGTAATTGGTTGTTTTGAGTTTGTTTTTGCATTTCCAAATAGCATAACTTTGGTTTTGTTTAAATGAAGTGATAATTTATTGAAATCCATCCACTTCTTTATTTTGTCCAGCTCCTTATTTACTGTGCTGATGAGTTCATTATAATCATGACTGCTATAGAATATGTTTGTATCATCTGCAAACAATATGAGTTTTAGTGACTGTGATACCTTAAAGGGACAGTGTGTAAGATTTTTACCCGTTAATTACTGAAATTGAAGATACCCATTCAAAAATACATTGTTTTCCAAGTTTTGAGAGGGGTTGTGCGGAGCTCGGGTGGGGGGGTGGGGGGGCTCTGAGTGCTCTGAGTGCTCTGAGTGCCTTTAAATAAATCAAAGTATTCTTTTGGACTTAGATATAGTCACATAAAAGGGGGATCTTCCCCATGCAGAGGCAGCCATTTTGAATACGAGAGCCGCAGAAGGACATTTGGGCTCCGCCTTCGGCAAGGCTCGTGGTTTTGGGTAAACAACACAAGCATGCTGCCGGATCAGACTCGTAATGGATCTAACACGTGTTTTGGACTAAATTGTTTTACTGGATTTTATTCCAGGACTGGATCAAGACTTACGGACAAATTGAGAGCAAGTTTATGGTGAAATACAGAGTTTGACCTGTGACCAAAGCAGGACCGGTCCGGGAGTGACTCACCTGTTCGGAGCTGCAGGTCGCTCCGTGTGTCGGCAGCACAGCCGGTACAGTACACCGGGCTCCGAGCGCCTTTCCCGGCTCACCGCGGGCTGAGGGTCCGCTGACAGACCGGGGGAGAGGAGGAGACTGTAAGGTTTCATTTGATGTGTAGAGTGTCATGGTATATGATCGGGAATGTGTGTTTTCATGAGAAAAAAAAAAAAAAAAACGGGACCGGGTGACCCTCGAGGTCTGCCGTAGCTAAAACAGAAAGTGCAATAGCACCATCCACCTATGCGCCATGAATCCTACACACTGGGGCTTTAAATATGTCATTTATATAAATATTAAACAATTTTGGTCCCAAAACAGAGCCTTGGGGAACACAAGTTATACCAAGAATATCAGACAAAAATGACCCTATGTGTACATATTGTGTTCTTTCATTTCCCAGCAATTCCTCTTATACCATGTTCATGTAATTTTTGAAGTAAGACTGCATGATTAATCGTGTCAAAAGCTTTCTTTAAATCAATAAAAATCCCAATTGCGTATTTATTTTGATCCAGTGCGCTTGTTATTTCTTCAGTTGCATCAAGTATAGCCATTGAGGTCGTTCTTTTTGTTCTAAAGCCATATTGTCCTTCGTTAATGATTTGATGCTTGTCTATGAAGTTTTCTAAACGTGTATTGAAACGTTTTTCTAGTATCTTTGAGAACTGAGGTAGCAGAGAAATAGGTCTGTAATTAGTAAAGTCATGTTTATCGTCATTTTTGTATATTGGAATTACTTTTGCTATTTTCATTTTATTGGGAAATTGTCCTGATTAAAAAGATAAGTTACAGATGTGTGTGAAAGATTTTACAATATTATTAATGACCATTTTGACTAATCTCATATTTATGTCATGACAATCACTTGATGATTTACTTTTGCACCTAACAACAATATTGATTACTTCTTTTTCATTTGTGGGAGAGAGAAACGTGGCATAAGGATTTCTGTCAATATTATTGTTACATTGAGCAGCGTCATTTATATTAATTTTTGCTGCCAACTCAGGACGGATATTTACAAAAAAAACCTACTGAAATAATTTGCTACATCTGACCTATTTTTAATTGTATGTTTTTTTACACTGAAGAATCCAGGATATGCTTCCTTATTAGTTTTTTGTTTAATCAAAGTACAGTGGTACCTCACCTTACGAATGACCCAACAAACGAAAATTTCAAGTTACGAAACGCGAAATCTCAAAAATTCAAATAATGCGCGCTCAGCCACACACATTATACGCTTTTCTCAGACTGGATTTAAACTTTTTTCACATTCCTTTCATATTGTTCATTGATTCTCGTACAACATTCTTCTATAGTATAACTGCTTGTCCTCTAATTATATCTATTAATGGTTTTTAAATTTTAAAATGTATTTTTTATATCTTTGTTCTGCTTCCTTAGTTTTTGTTTTTATAAATATTTTATATAAATTGTTTTTCTTTTTGCAAGCATTAATTATTCCTTTTGTTAGCCATGGACTGTTCTTACATTTATTGTTTATTTTAATTTCTTTTAGAGGACAGTGTTTGTTGTAATGAGTCATAGGATTAGGCCTATAATATCACACATGTCTATCAAAGAAATCAGCCTAGAGTTTAAGAGGAGGTTTAGTGTTACCTGGCCGGCCAAATGATATCTCTCTGTATTTCCTATACACCGCGATACCATTTGGACACTCTCCATCCACTCTCGCTCCTCCGGTTAAAAACGGACTCCGCGATTCTGATTCGTTCAAAGATGGTGACGTCAGTGCACCCGCCTTTGCCCGCAAAGTCACTCTTAGGCAGCGGAAGTTCCGCCTCAGTTTTGAATCAAGATGGCGCAATCTTTGATTGGTTCACTTAGCTGTCTGTCTACGCGCAACCGCAGCGCATTCTGGACCAAGCGTTACCAGACTCACTCGCTCGTACAGCGATGAGTCATGGATTCTTCCAGGCAAGGTTTAGTGATGAATTACAAAGGGAACCCATCAATTATAAATATGCTTTACAGTGGGTATGGAAAGTATTCAGACTCCTTACATTTTTTCACTCTTTGTTATATTGCAGCCATTTGCTAAAACCATTTAAGTTTATTTTTTTCTCATTAGTGTACACACAGCACCCCATATTGACAGAAAAACACAGAATTGTTGATTTGCACATTTATTTGCACTCGAAATGAATGCGCATAAGTATTCAGAAAGTAATTGGGAGAAGCATCAATACAAATTAATTCCTTTTTGGGAATGATGCAACACGTTTTTCACACCTGGATTTGGGGATTCAAGATTCAAGATTGTTTATTTGTCATATGCAGGATCAACACAACAACAATGCAATGAAATGCTTAGGATCAGATGAACCGTTGACTCGCTAAGATAATCAAGGAGTACTAATACCTCTGCCATTCCTCCTGCAAATCCTCTCCAGTCTGTCAGGTTGGATGGTGAATGTTGATGGACAGACATTTTCAGGTCTCTCCAGAGATGCTAAATTGGGTTTAAGTCAGGGCTCTGGGTGGGCCATTCAAGAACAGTCACAGAGTTGTTGTGAAGCCACTTCTTCGTTATTTTAGCTGTGTGAAAAAATGTAAGGGGTCTGAATACTTTCCGGACCCACTGTAATACATATTTATAATTTATGGGTCACTTTTGATAAGATTAAAACACTTAATTCTCTTAAACGTGACACTCGTTTGAGAAAGAGGAGGGATCTGCATATTTTGCAAAATGCAAACTAACTAACTAACTAACTAAATAAATAATATATACACATATGACCCTATTTAAAGCCCCAGTGTGTAGGATTCGGGGTGCATAGGTGGATGGTGCTATTGCACTTTCTGTTTTAGCTACGGCAGACCTCGAGGTCCGCGCCGCTACTGTATAAATAAAACGCGGTCCCGGTTATTTATTTTTTTTCTTTTCTCATGAAAACACACATTCCCGATCATGTACCATGACACTCTACACATCAAATGAAACCTTACAGTCTCCTCTTTTTGACTATGCAATTCATTTCCCTGCAAAACAAACACTCCCTGAGCACATGGGGCTTTTATACGGAAAAGCACAAAACGAGGTTAGCTTACCTTAGAATGCTTTGCACAGGTCAAACTCTGTATTTCACCATAAACTTGCTCTCAATTTGTCCGTAAGGATCCAGCGAATAAAATCCAGTAAAACAATTTAGTCCAAAACACGTGTTATATCCATTACGACGTCTGATCCGGCAGCATGCTTGTGTTGTTTACCCAACATCACGAGCCTTGCCGAAGGCGGAGCCCAAATGTCCTTCTGCGGCTCTCGTATTCAAAATGGCTGCCTCTGCATGGGGAAGATCCCCCTTTTATGTGACTATATCTAAGTCCAAAAGAATACTTTGATTTCATGATGGAAGTGAAAAGGCTTGAAAAACAATGTATTTTTGAATGGGTATCTTCAATTTCAGTAATTAACGGGTAAAAATCTTACACACTGTCCCTTTAAGTTTTGCCTTAGAAGTCGCCCCGTCTCATATCCTTCACATGGCCGTGTTAAAGTAGAGAGCGCTGCATTGATTGGCTCTTAACTGTTGATGCTCTAATGATGCAGCACTTCTATATAGGTCAGACCCTCCCAGCTGTGCTTTCTGTCTCCTCTGTACATTCATACCACTCTCATCCTTTTTTTCCTTTTTTTCTACACTGCAGCTCATGTGCTCACCATGTGCTCTGTCTCTCCCTCCTCCTCCTCCCATCTCTCCTCCTCATCCATGCTGCTTTAGCCTGTTGCAAAGACACTCCCATATCCCGACACTTGATTGTGTTTTGTGTTGATCTTTAGAACCACAACCTCTGATACAAAAAGATTTGACTATTTCCAATGTATTTGGGGACTTTAACTTAAGCATGAAAGAAATAAAACCTTTAATCTGGTGTATTATATAACTGTCTGGTGGACAGTCCTCCACCTGCTCGTCCCTATGAAGTCATTTTGCTTTGCCAAGAATGTTCCACATTAAATATGTATACGTATAAATCTCTGAATGTCAGATTTGTGGAGAGATAATCCCATGCACAGTGCAAATGTATGTTTTGCAAGGTGTTTTTAGCACTGTAAAGGCAAGTTACGGTATATGTTTTTTATTCCATAGTGTGGAACGGGTAACAGTAGGCTATTTTTATTTTTTATTTTTTAATTGAAGTGAATACAGGTATATACAGTTGTTATGGCAAGGCACTCAGCCCCAGTAGTATGTATGACCATGGAACACAGTACACCTCCATATAGATTTCATATAGACAAAAGCAGCTTTTCATCCATTGTTCTTTAGTATTTACCTCTACAAATGTTAATTAAGTCCAATAGGATATCTTTTTAAATTGGGTTTCACTTCTGGATTTAAAATAAACAGACACAAGATATATGTCTGTTGGTAAATGGATATAATTTACTGTCTGTGAAGCTTTTGCAGATAACATTTATCTGTAAAAGGTTTCAGTGATATAGGCCTACTGTATATTTTGTTATCACGTGGGTTGCATTATTGGAGGACTGCCTTGGTTACTTTGTTATATCTGTAATGAGTCAAATGGAAAGTGAAACTGCTTTGCTGAACAGGCTCAGAGCTTCAGCAAGAATAGACACGACTATTTCAAAACCTCATATATGGACATATCCTATAGGATCGTCATCAAATAACTGCAACATTCAGAGGGTTTGTTGTGTGTTGGTGCATTCAAAACACAATATATTCTTATCAAGCGGAAATATAAACTTCCTTCATCATCATTCTGGGTGAGGCGGTTTTGAGAGCATATTTCTTTTGCCTACCTGGTCAAAAATCAAAAAATAAAGCTGACTCTCCAGCTGAAGTCCCGCCCCTCGGTTTGACTGACAGCGTGGATCTCGAGACAGCGGTGTGGCCAGTCACGCTCTCGACATGCAAATGAGGCTGGCCCGGGCCGGGCGGGTGCCCATGTGGACCAGCACCATGCCTTGTTGTTCTGGACGCTGATTGGCTGTGTGCTGCCTCATCGGACTTCACGCGCTGCGGGCTCGTGGTCTTCTCCAAAGCCAGGAACAGGATCAGACTGGACTGGACTGCTGCTGTGGTGCAGAACTCGGTGACCTGATGTTACGTTGAAGTGAAATTTTGAGACATGTTTGAAAAGAAGTTGTTATGTGTTTATGTTGGTTATCATGTGTGTTTATCATCTTTGACATGTGGCATGGAATACATTGTGTCTTGTACAAAAAATAGGCCCATGAGTCTGAAGCCTGCAGGTCTGGACTGGGACAAAAAAATGGCCCTGGCATTTTTGGCTTAGACCAGCCCCTCATAATTAGTCCTGGTTCAATCCTGTTTTAGACCTGATTAGTCCTGGTTTAGTCCTGGTTCAGACCTGGTTTAGTCCTGGTTTAGTCCTGGTTTAGTCCTGGTTCAGACCTGGTTTAGTCTTGGTTCAGACCTGATGTAGTCCTGGTTTAGTCCTGGTTCAATCCTGATTTAGTCCTGGGGTTTAGTCCTGGTTCAGACATGATGTAGTCCTGGTTCAGACCTGATGTAGTCCTGGTTCAGTCCTGGTTTAGTCCTGGTTCAGACCTGATGTAGTCCTGGTTCAGTCCTGGTTTAGTCCTGGTTTAGTCTTGGTTCAGACCTGATGTAGTCCTGGTTTAGTCCTGGTTCAGACCTGATGTAGTCCTGGTTCAGTCCTGGTTCAGACCTGGTTTAGTCCTGGTTTAGTCCTGGTTCAGACCTGATGTAGTCCTGGTTTAGTCCTGGTTCAGACCTGATGTAGTCCTGGTTCAGTCCTGGTTCAGACCTGATGTAGTCCTGGTTCAGTCCTGGTTCAGACCTGATGTAGTCCTGGTTTAGTCCTGGTTTAGTCCTAAATTGTGGGCCGGTCTCTAAGTAAAAAAAAAAAAAAAAGAACAGCATCGGCCCCTAGGACTGTCGGCCCACTGGGAAAATGCCCGGTGTGCCCAATTACCAGTCCAGGCCTGGAAGCCAGGAATGTACGCGTCATGGTGACACGGAAAGAAACAGTTATACTGGAGGCATTGCCTATAAATAATGACTTTATCACAACCTTTTGTTCTGTTTGTCGAGTGATCAGTAACAAATAAGGATCTGCTCTTTAGGGTCGGTCACTGATATAACTCTTCTACATGGTTAATGCTAAAACGTACCCGTCAGTTGTGTTGGAGGGCGGAGCGGGTGTAGTCTCCGTGTTTTGGCGCAGACCGTAGTAAGGGGGCGGAGCGGCAGTGCAAGGGGCGGAGCTTAGGAGAACACGACTCGCCTTGTTGTGTGTATCCCCGTGCTCGCATCGCCATCTTGTTGCAATCCTATTTTTACGTATGCAAGGATCTACCTTCCGTTCTGCTCTGTTCAAAATCAGTCGTGTTTTTAAAAAAAAAGACACGAGACGCTCAGGTGCGAGGGACTAACTGGCGCTTCCTCGCGGACACCACCCCGGCCTCCTCGCTCTTTTTCCGCCTCTGTCCCAGGCACCGGGTCGCCGTGCGGAGCATTTACGCGCAATGAGCATCGACACTCTTTTGGAGGCGGCCAGGTTCCTGGAATGGCAAGCCCAGCAACAACAGACCACACGTGGTGAGTGGAGCCTGCAGTGCCCCATTTTCACCCTATTTCCTCAGAAGTGTGTCTCTGTGCGCACGGAACGAGCTCAACAGACTGGGGCACACGACTAAATAAGTTAGAGCGGTTTAATGTAGTACTTAACGCCGGGTGTTATCTGGTGTTTGTACAGAAATAGACTTTGGTATTTTGTGAAAGCAGACTTTACGCGCTCCTGACGTGCGTAAAGAGAATTGCAACACTCCAGTGAGTCACCGCGCGCGTTTGTGTGGCTGAGGAGTTCCTGTCAGCTCTGCTCCTTTTATGTGCACGATCTTTGTTGTGCAGCAGCGCTGGTCCCAGGGGCGCAAAGTAGTGCAGGGACGATGTGACACAATACAGATACAGACACATTCAGAGGGTCAAAAAAAAAAGACTCTTTGATGATTATGGGTCTCAACGTCTCTTCAAAAGTCTTATGTAACTTACCTAATAGTGATTGAATGTAAAATGAAAGCCTGTTGGAACCATTGTAACTCGTGTGAAGTCTGCACACTTATTTTAAAAAATAAAAAAAACAATGAACGTGTTGGGTTATTGATTGTATTGGCTAGTAACATTTGTGCGCGTTTTGAAGCCCTCTAGTTTGGGTTTGGCCCAGTTTTGCGCGTCGCCTCTCGGCAGGGCGGTGGCGAGCGGAGGCTGCTCTTTACATAATGCCCTGACATGGCTCAGAAAGAGATCTTATGACACACACTGGGGCGGGACCTCGCGCACACTCCACGAGCCGCTCGTGGTGTGTGTGTGTGTGTGCGCGCGCGTCTTATCATTACGTGAAGCACACGCAGTGCCAAACATGATTACGACTGGTATCTTCGCTATGTGATGAGAAATACAGAAGAGGAGGCTGCTTTTTGTGTGTGTGTGCCCTTTGATGACGTGTCAGACACGTTACCCCTCCCCCTGCATACCGCGTGCTATGGCCCGCCCACAGCACCACGTGCACTCGGCCCCAGCCCCCCCCCTCCGCTTCACCCACCCCACCCACCCCACACACGCACAAAGATCACGGCAGTCTCCTCCCTGCGGCTCCCATTGAGCGCGCTCGTGGTGGCGGGCCAGGCTCAGAGAAAGAGGGGAAGGGGGGGTAAGTAGGCCAGCCTGGCCCCCTCCTCTCAATCCTGGAGTTATGTAATACTTGCGTTGCGTGACGATGGCAATCTGGAGCATGGATGTGCGCTGTACGAGCCTTGAAACCCACTTGGACTCACTACTGGGTCAGGAGCCTCAGATGCAGTGTTACAGTCTGTGGGCTGACATTTAGTTTCAAAGTCATGCAGATTTCAATAATTAGGTCAAAGTTAATTGGTACATTTTTGCAATAAAAGACAATAGGCCTACTATTCATTTCCTTAATCAATCAATCAAACAATATTTATGAAGCGCTTTTCATACAAAATTGTAACACAAAGCGCCTTACAGTGGTCAAGGATTAGAAGATTGACCTTTATTGATCTCGCACAGGAGAAGTTGTTTCTATATTTGACCCGGGGACCATCCCCATGATTTTGTTTTGTTATTTAGGCTTTGGTCAGGCCCTAAGCTGGAGGATTTTACCTATGGCGCATGTTTAGGTTGATGGGGGAAACCGGAGTGGAAACCGGAGGAAACCCACCCAGACACGGGGAGAACATGCAGTCTCCACACAGAAAGGCCCGGGCAACCGGAACCTTCTTGCTGTGAAGCATGAGTGCTAGCCACTGCCAGGAAGAAAAAATAAAAAATAAAAAAATGCACACAGGCAGTATTTAGGTAATTTTCTCCTCTTAAAATACAACAGTATATGCTTTAAAGTAGTTTAGCTATCAAATTTGAATTCATTTTTTCTAAGATTGACAGTTTGGCTACTATGAATGGCAGAAATAAAACTTAAATTATTGTCCCTGTGGGTGTGGACAGTATTCGGAGAGGACGTAGGTGCAATGATGTCATCCGAGCACTTCTAAAGACCACAGTTGTTGCCTAACTGTAGCATGTGGCGAGTGTATGTATAATGCACCAGTATGGGGACTGCAGTGTGTCAAAGCGGCTCTGAGGAATCCCTGGGATCTTCTGCCTGTAACGTCGCTGTTTCCATGGTAACGAGGACTTTCCACATGCCTTGGATCCTCTGCTAACGGACTAGGCTTGTGTATGTGTGTGTGAGGGTTGGCGTGGGAACATACAGCCTCTTTTTCCATTTTTGGTGCTTTTTGTGCTACTGTGAAAATAAATTAATGATAAAAAATCAAATCAGATCTTATTTTTTGAATCTATCCAAATGAAATATGCCTTTAATATGCCTATACATGTTGAGGTTCCAGTGTTGCACAACCAGCAGATTGACTGTATAGATAAGAAATATTTATCTTTTTTTTTCTTACCCCACAAGTTTGTTTTTATCAGCTCTTTTTAGCATTAAAGGACTATCTATGTTTGATTTAAATGTTATGTTATAAACAATATAACGCCCACATCGTGTACATGCATAGCCTCTTCCTTTTTTGGCTTGTTCCGTGTTACTGTTTTTCATCTGTTGTCATGGCGCCCACTCGCCAGAGCCCACCTGCTCCTCAAACCTCTTCTCCTGTTGGTCCAGAGGCGCTGTCGTATCGCCCAGGGGTGCAGCGCCTTTTCACCTCTGCAGTCCAATCATTAGTCGCAGATTTTTGTCCTATCAGAGTCAGACAGTCAGACGTTAACCCCCCTTTGTCTAATCTCCATTACATCATCTGTGTCTGCCGGTATGCTTCAGTGAGGATTTTGTACTGCTGCATGCTGCTTAAAGTGAGGACATAGAATATTTATCTTGTATTTAAAGCAAGGTATAAAAATGACATGACCGCATCAACCACAAAAGAAAAAATAATTTAATCATTCATAATAATATTCAGATGTGTCAGAGGTTGCAGTATCATTTCATATGCTGCGGTATACATTAGTAGGTTTTTATTGCATTCTCCTGCCAAAAGTACTCCTTGTACTTTCCGTCCTTGTCAGTCTGAAGTTAAGGGTGCATTCACACTTGCACATTCACTTACCTCATCAAAATTGAGGCTAAACCCAGAATTATACCAGGGCTAGCCAAACCAAGTCTACTTCAGGATTAGTCTGTGCTCAAAAACCAGGATAAAAACAGGAAATAGTTTAATCTGACAAGGTAGTCTTCGACATACCATCACCAGTATAGTATAAATAAACCACATTTTATATGATTGTTACTATACAGTGGTATATTTTTTTTTATTAAAGTTATTGTGTGAAAGAAAATGGATTGCTATGAAAAAAGATGTATGCCATAACAGTGTAATATTTGGTATATTACATTGTTGTTGTGAAACTGTTAAAAGAATGTTGTTTAAAGGTCCCATGACATGGTACTTCTTGATGCTTTTATATGGCGCCTTAAAGCCCCAGTGTGTAGGATTCGTGGCACATAGGTGGATGGTGCTATTGCACTTTATGTTTTAGCTACGGCAGACCTCGAGGGTCACCCGGGCGCGCGCACGAGCCGCGCGCCGCTACTGTATAAATAAAACGCGGTCCCGTTTTTTTTTTTTTTCTTTTCTCATGAAAACACACATTCCCGATCATGTACCATGACACTCTACACATCAAATGAAACCTTACAGTCTCCTCTTTTTGACTATGCAATTCATTTCCCTGCAAAACAATCACTCCCCGAGCACATGGGGCTTTTATACGGAAAAGCACAAAACGAGGTTAGCTTACCTTAGAATGCTTTGCACAGGTCAAACTCTGTATTTTACCATAAACTTGCTCTCAATTTGTCCGTAAGGATCCAGCGAATAAAATCCAGTAAAACAATTTAGTCCAAAACACGTGTTAGATCCATTACGACGTCTGATCCGGCAGCATGCTTGTGTTGTTTACCCAAAACCACGAGCCTTGCCGAAAGCGAAGGCGGAGCCCAAATGTCCTTCTGCGGCTCTCGTATTCAAAATGGCTGCCTCTGCATGGGGAAGATCCCCCTTTTATGTGACTATATCTAAGTCCAAAAGAATACTTTGATTTCATGATGGAAGTGAAAAGGCTTGGAAAACAATGTATTTTTGAATGGGTATCTTCAATTTCAGTAATTAACGGGTAAAAATCTTACACACTGTCCCTTTAATGGTTCCCTAATCCTGTAAATGAATCTTTCTTCAAAATCAAGACTCAGTGCATGAGAAAGACCCATGAACACATTCAGAGTCAAAAATATGTCTCTGGAACACTTTATTATGGGCGTTGTTTCTTGAATGCAAATGAGAAGGACAGAGATAGGCCCTAAACAGGGTAGGGGAGCTCACATTAAAGGAAAAGTAACGTTTTTTACAATCTGAGCCTTATTTCGGTAATAAAACAAGTTGTTTTACTCACCCATAGTAATTT
Source organism: Paratrypauchen microcephalus (assembly GCA_036785185.1). NCBI lineage: Eukaryota > Metazoa > Chordata > Actinopteri > Gobiiformes > Gobiidae > Paratrypauchen > Paratrypauchen microcephalus. The sequence continues at coordinate 2,825,503 of JAVJIX010000120.1, read as the reverse complement.
GGTGTCATATGGAGCACTTCCAGAGATGTTTTAGATTTGCGATCTCCATCATGTGAGTTCTCGGGGCACTTGTTTGCGGTCTCCAAATAACACAAACTTTAGCACTTTTCAAATCATAGAAGCCTGATGTCTTATCCTACGATTTTGTGTGGTCAAAAGTGGCCTGTAATCCGAGATTTAGCCATAGTTTCGAGTAGATGAGGAGGCCAGTGCGCATGTGCGGACTGTGCTCTCAGCTCCCGGGACCCAAACATGAAACACAAAGCTGTAAACTATGGATAAATCTCGGATTACAGGCCACTTTTGCTTCAAACGAAATCGTAGGCTAAGACATCGGGCTTCTATGATTTGAAAAGTGCTAAAGTTTGTGTTATTTGGAGCCCGCACGGGGCGTATTACATGCTCGGGGAATATATTATATGCCCCGAGCTATGGCTAGAAGTCGCGCTAGGCTAACGCAAATCTTAAAACATCTCTGGAAGTGCTCCATATGACACCAAAGTGCTATGGGTGAGTAAAACAACTTGTTTTATTACCGAAATAAGGCTCAAATTGTAAAAAACTTTACTTTTCCTTTAACGTTCAAAAACCTCAGAAAGTGAAAATGTCATGCCATGGGACCTTTAAAAAGACATGACTGGTATAACAGATCTATACAGTGATTGGTGTGCGTGACTGAATCTCTGTGGGCCATGTGTAATGAGCATTAATTACTTACATTAATAAGCCTTACCCCTCTTCTTCTTTTATCAGAATGAATCATTATTAGATTTTTATATCAACTCCAGTTTTCTGCCTAGCTACAGAGCACTTTCACTTTTATTTTCTGCCTACACAATCGCCCACTAACCCAAAGATAAATGGTGCATTCCCCTACTGTTGCGCAATATAGTTTTGTACTTTGGTAGAACATTTCACCCAGTGTTGATGATGGAATTAGTTTCAGAGGCCAAGGGCAGATTGGTAGCCATTTTACATAAGTCTGCCACAGGACAATTGCAGCTACAAAAGCAGTTGTAAATGTCTACAGACTAGAGAGTAATGGACCAAGTGGTATTTATTCAAGGGTGTTTTCCTGTTAAGGAGGCCATTTTGTGGTCATGCAAAAGATTGTTCATTGCTATGACAACTTTTCATCTCTCTGAAAATCATGGGTCATGTGACAGTGTATAAAATTACAGCTTGTTTCACATGTCTGTATCTTGCAGAGGATGATCGCAAAGACAAGGGGATCATCAAAAAGGAAGCAGAACCGATTCGCATTGACCTGGTGACCTCCTCCTCTCAGCCAATCAGAGCAGGTCACATCACCTGGAGCGATGACAAAAAACGGCAGCACCACTCCCCTGCCTCAGCCACGCCCTCATCTCTGGCGCCCCCACAGGTGCCAATCGCTGTCATCCCCATGGTTCCGGTCGTCACAGCAACCCCCTCCGTCCCACCTTTGCCTCTGACCACGCCCATCCCCACAGCTGCCACACCTCTCAACACCTCCTCTCCACCAGCCAAAAAATCGTGCTCTCCGCCCCAGCAGAACCATCGGCATCTCCTCTGCGCGACCCAGGTGAAGGTAGAGCCGACCCCAATCGCATGTGGGAAGCCCGGGCAGCCTCAAGTCCAGATCCCATATGCAGCCTCTATGAACGGACCGACATCACAGCACCCCCTAGTGACGCACCAGATGCAGCCTGCACTACAGCAGCAGCGGCCCAATGGCGTGGCCATGGAAGATATGAGGTTGGTCGAATGGAAGAGGAGGCCAGGAGGGTCAGTCTGTGTCCTGTCTGTGGGACTTGAATGAATTTGAAGTTTAAGTATATTTGTTTATATATTTCTCATTTCTTTGCAGAGCGGGGACGAGAGAGGTGCACAACAAGCTGGAGAAGAATAGGTTTGTGTTTTAATCGTGAACTAACTTTTTATGCATTTCGACATTTCACATGATTACATTTTAAGTAAAAGTGTCAAAGTTAACATGTTATCTCATTTATTAACATAAAGTAATCATATAGTCTGTTTAATTAGGCTTAGATTTAAAATAGACAATTTACCAAATTACTACAGAATACTGGAAGTCTCAAGACCAACACAGATTCAAAATGAAATATCTATACAGTGGTACCTCACCTTACGAAATTAATTCGTTCCAGAAGTGGTTTCATAACGTGAAAAATTCGTAAGTTGAGTAGCTATTTCAATGGAAAAAGCCTGATTCGTTCCAAGGCCCCGATCCAAGTTTTTTTTTTTTTTTTATAGTGTAACTTTTTTTATAGTGTGGTCTGGACCTGCTCTAGACCTGCCAGGCACAGAGCCCCAGACATCCAGGGACCCAGAGGGACATTGCCAGCCCACCTTAAGAGCTCCCTAAGCGGGCATGGGTCCGGGGATTGTCACGGTCACCGGCCTGGAGGTCTTGAAGAGGCCGACCTCACGGTTCTATCCAGGCCGCTCTGTGAGCACTTTACGCGGGCAGGTCTGGAGCGGGTCTGGACCGCCGCGGCTCTTGCGTGCGAGCGGCGGCTCGCCACAACTGTGGCTCGAGGCGAGGCCAGGGGGTGGACGCGCGCGCGGCGCTTTGGTCCACCTGGTCTAGTCCTGGTCTAGTCCTGACCACTGCGGCTCCTCCTGGTTTAGTCCAGGTTTAGTCCTGGTTTAGTCCAGACCACCACGGCTCCTCTAGACCTCCTCTAGACCTGGTCAGGTCTAGAGGAGGTCTAGACCACCGCGGCTCTTGCATGGGTCTCGTTCATGCGTTCAGACTGCGTGCAGTCCCCTACTCGCTGCTCCCCTCAGCTGTGACTCGAAACGAAACCAGGACGCGGCGCTTTAATCCACCTGGTCTAGTCCTGGTTTGGTCCTGGTTTGGTCCTGGTTTAGTCCAGGTCCAGTCCAGGTTTAGACCTTGGTCTGGACCTGCTGGCAGCTCCGCGCCGGGTCATGCTGCGCTATCACACATGTCCGCGCGCAGTCTTCTCCCGCTTCCCTCCACACTTCACTATTGATACGTTTTGTTGGGAATCTGTGGGGGTTTGGGGGTTTGAACGGGGGACAGGTGTGAGAGGGGTTTAAATCCAGTCTGAGAAAAGCGTATAATGTGTGTGGCTGAGCGCGCATTATTTGAATTTTTGAGATTTCGCGTTTCGTAACTTGAATTTTCTTTCGTATCTAGAGACCAAAATTTACCGTGAAGGCGTTTCGTAACTTGAAATTTTCGTTTGTTGGGTCTTTCGTAAGGTGAGGCACCACTGTACATGCATTATAGCCAGCTGGGCTTGTAAATTATGCAATTTCATTATTTCATAAATCTAAATAAAGATTTATGAAATAATGAAATTGCATAATTTCCTTGAAAAAAATGGCAAAAACACTTCCAATTAGAAGTGCAAAATACAATTATAAGTCATTGTAAACTGATTTATAATTTTAGTTAATCTGTGAGTAAATGTCTAATGGCCGCCTCATCCCAATAATATTATTTGATACTTTATGTATCTTTGGATAAATGGTTCAACTGTTTTACAGTCAGAACCATTGCCACCCTTACCTTAAAGAAAATAAACAGAAAAAACAACAGGGTAATGGGACAGCTTTATAGAAATGGTCCATCTTTCTGTCTGTAGGCGAGCACATTTAAAGGAGTGTTTTGAGACTCTGAAGAAGAACGTCCCAAATGTTGATGAAAAGAAAACGTCCAATCTCAGTGTCCTCCGCAGCGCCCTTCGTTACATTCAGGTAGGACTCCCCATTGTAGAACTCTTCAGACATTATGTCTCTGTAAATGTGACAAGACATACTTTTGGGTACATCTTGTACAATGTGCTTTGGTTTCTCAGAATTTACCCTGATTTCTGTTTCTCCCAATGTAATTATGTGCAGTGCTTTCTTGTTACAATATCTTTATCAGGTTAGGCTCTTCTTGTGATCAGATAAAAATGTCAAATGTAAGAAAGAGACCTAAACATCTCAATGTGATTAACCAATATGCGTATATTTAAGCCTAGAGCAAGGAAAGGAGAAGATGAGGTGGGCTTTTGATATGATATTAGGATGATATTGCATTTATTTTATAGCCTAAACTTTAATGTTGTGGTTCAGTGAGTGTGTTTTTTGTTAAGATTAGGATACAGTCTAAATATCAGTGCAGTGTTTCTTTTCATCATGGAGTTGGATTGAGAAGTAGTTTAAAACAAGTCTGGCTGCTAGTTTTTGAATGTGCCTTGGGGATGGTATGGTGGATAGTATGGTCCACTGTCTGTGTTGTATTTTATTGTCTTTATGACCTAAAGTAAAAGCCAGGCTTCAGTTCAATCAAATGACTTGGCCCAATGGGGACTGTAACATGTTAGCTTGAGGTGGGGTATAGCTACAGTGGAGTTCAAAATAATAGCAGTCCGATGTGACTGACGATTAATCCAGGTTTTTAGTATATGTGACCGACCGCAGCCAAATAGGACATAAGTGGTCCTGGAGGCGTTTTGAGTTATTCACAGATTCTGAAAGTATAGATTCTAAGCTTTCCAATGATGCCTTACACATGGAAATCTGACAATATTTGAAGAAGTTGTGGTTATTTGAAAGCATGCACATCAGATTTCATAAAGGGGTGAAAACAGATTGTAAAGTTTCCTCACTTTACTCCCTGCTTGCCTCATTTGCATGACATTAAGCTAAGCCCTCCCCCATCACTGACTATCTGTGGTGTGGAGTTTCAAAATTAGTGCAGGATTATACTTTGTTAAAATGGAAATGCTTTTATAACAAAAAGTCCATATAATCATTAAAGCCCCAGTGTGTAGGATTCGTGGCGCATAGGTGGATGGTGCTATTGCACTTTCTGTTTTAGCTACGGCAGACCTTGAGGTCCGCGCGCCGCTACTGTATAAATAAAACGCGGTCCGGTTTTCTTTTCTTTTCTCATGAAAACACACATTCCCGATCATGTACCATGACACTCTACACATCAAATGAAACCTTACAGTCTCCTCTTTTTGTGCAATTCATTTCCCTGCAAAACAATCACTCCCCGAGCACATGTGGTTTTTATACGGAAAAGCACAAAACGAGGTTAGCTTACCTTAGAATGCTTTGCACAGGTCAAACTCTGTATTTCACCATAAACTTGCTCTCAATTTGTCCGTAAGGATCCAGCGAATAAAATCCAGTAAAACAATTTAGTCCAAAACACGTGTTAGATCCATTACGACGTCTGATCCGGCAGCATGCTTGTGTTGTTTACCCAAAACCACGAGCCTTGCCGAAGGCGAAGGCGGAGCCCAAATGTCCTTCTGCGGCTCTCGTATTCAAAATGGCTGCCTCTGCATGGGGAAGATCCCCCTTTTATGTGACTATATCTAAGTCCAAAAGAATACTTTGATTTCATGATGGAAGTGAAAAGGCTTGGAAAACAATGTATTTTTGAATGGGTATCATTCTGGTTATTCTTTGATCCATTTTGATGGTTGTCTTCTGTTCCGTCTGCCACATCTCTCTGGTTTTGCTCTCCATTTTAAGGCATTGGAAAAGTTTTCCCCTCTCCAATCAACTTTTTAATCAAAGTACGCTGTTTTTCTGAACAATCTTCTTGAGTCTTGAACGACTCATTTTCCTCAGGCTTTCAAAGAGAAATGCATTTTCAACAAGTGCTGGCTTCATCCTTAAATTGGTCCCATCTGATTCACAACCGTTTTGTCCCCAAATTGATGACCGTACTGATTGAATACCACACTGCTATTTTTTTGAACACACCCCTTTCAACTAATTGCCCAATTTCACAGCCTTAAGAGCTGCATGTAATCTTGTTTGTTTTCTGAGGAAATACTGCACCTACTGGAAACTTGTTTGCCATGTAATGGCAATGAATGTGGATTAATCAGGTTAGTCACATTGGATTGCTATTATTTTGAACACCACTGTATGTGTCATTTACCTTTTTAAAATGAAGTATGCTTTTATAATACTTCCACCTTCACATCAAAAAAGTCACCCAATCCTGTTTTCTCTACTTCCGCACAATTAGTAAAATCAAGCATATCCTCTTCCACCCTGATCTTGAAAAAGTCATCCATGCGCTCATCTTCTGCCGTCTAGACTATTGAATCTCCCTCCTCTCCTGCTTTCGACACCACCACCACCACCACCACATGTCCTGCCTCCACCTGGTTCAGAAAGCAGTAGCTCTGCTCCTCACTGGTTTGAACAGACATCAACACATTACCCCTGTTTAGCTTCCCTTCACTGGCTGCCAGTGTGTTTTTAGAATTGATTAAAACATTTTACTTATCACTTTTAAAGCTTGTTTAGGTCTTGCACCAAGTTACATTTCAGAACTTTTAACCCCATACGAGCCCTGCTACAGCCTTAGATCCTCAGACCCTGAGGCTGTTCGAAAGTCCGAGCTCTGGACGAAGGATGATCAAGCCTTTTTGATTTTGTATTTTGATTTTGTATGCTTTCTGTATGCTATTTTTATTGTTTTTTGCTTGAATTTGCACAGTGTAACTCTGGTGTTTACTGCTTGTCCCCATCAAGATATTACTTTATGTTGCACAAGCGTTCACCTTTTATAGTAAATAATTTAAATTACAGACAAATCATTTAAACATGTTATTGCAATTTATGTTAATGTCTCAGATGTAGCAGGGAGAGCATCTGGCAAACTTTTCCAATTGAATATGCAAATAACTGCATATTGTAAAAGCATCAAGAAGTACCATGTCATGGGATCTTTAAAGGGATATGCCACCCCCAGGTCAAATTTGGGCATCTCCCCACAGTCTAGAGACTAAAATAAGTGGTGGAAAGCGTTTTCCTGCTCACCCAGCCATTGTCCGAGTCTGTCGCCACTGACCGCCGCAGTATCTGGTGCTCCTCCGCCTTAGACTGGAGTCTAACGTCGCCAGAGAAAGATTTCGGCCAAAAGGAATTAATTTGCTCGATGCGTTTCCCAATTACTTTCTGTGTAGTGCGCATTCATATCGAGTGCAAATAAATGTGCAAATCAACACGGAGAGCTTGCCTTGGTCATTTTGGGTGGGAACTATTTTCCAGTGCGTAAGAATACAGCCGTATCACGCAGCACGCTGCCAGGGGAATCCCAGTTACGCACCGGGAAGGGAGTTCCCCTGTTGCACAACGTGGTGCGTGATACGGCTGTATTCTTCCGCACTGGAAAATAGTTCCCACCCAAAATGACCAAGGCAAGCTCTCCGTGTTGATTTGCACATTTATTTGCACTCGATATGAATGCGCACTACACAGAAAGTAATTGGGAAACGCATCGAGCAAATTAATTCCTTTTGGCCGAAATCTTTCTCTGGCTACGTTAGACTCCAGTCTAAGGCGGAGGAGCACCAGTTACCGCGGCGGTCAGTGGCGACAGACTCGGACAATGGCTGGGTGAGCAGGAAAACGCTTTCCACCACTTATTTTAGTCTCTGGACTGTGGGGAGATGCCCAAATTTGACCTGGGGGTGGCATATCCCTTTAAATAAACAATTCACCTATACATGCACATCTTCACCCAAAGCTAAACCAAAATTATACTTGAAGTTATATATGATTTCTCTAACTACTAGGACATTTAAATGTTTCCTAAGCATGCCTTTTCCATCTTTGTAAAATGGTATCTAAATCGGCTGCTGCTGTTGTAGGCTGTAGTGTTCTGTACCCTTAATTCACCTGCTCTTTAGTGTGACTCACTCCCTCTCTCCCGGCGCCATGTGCGAACGGAGCACATGGCCAGTTTGTGCCTGATATCGTCACCGCTCTGCTCTGCACTTTTTAATTTGTGACCGGCGAAGGAGGGATGAGAGAGGGATAAGGAGGGAAACTAGTAGAGGTGGGAGGACTGAAAGAGGAGAGGAAAAACGACAGCAAGAAATGGAAAGAGAGGATAAAGAGAGAGGAGCAATGGAGAGAGCGAGACAAAGAGCAGAAAGAGGAGAGAAAGTAAGGGGGCGGTAGAGGAGTCTAAGGAGAGAGTACGTTTGGTTCACACTGCCTTCTCATGAGTTGGAGGCACTCACTGTGTTGCCGTGGTGATAGTGAGGGAAAAGTGTGTACATCATATACATTAAATGTTATTATTTTAATTTGAAACTTTTATTTCCATCAGTTTCTGTAATGGTGACCGTTTACAGCTGTTGCAATGCACAGGCCATGCTACAGTTATTGAGGAAAAATATATCTGCTGTATAGTAGGAATGGCTTCCAGAGCTGACGAAGCCTCTCGGATGAGCGGCGAAACGTTTTCAACCAAACAAACTTTGTCCAGTTGACAAATTGAACTTCTCCTTTGATCTGCTGTATAGTAGGAATATTATGAATATATCATATCAATATACAGGGGGTTACGACGGTTACGACGGTTTCAACTTACGACGTTTCGTGGTTATGAACGCGCCCCCATTAAAAAAAAAAAAAAATATTACGCGTCATTCCGTCTTATGCGGTTTAGCGTGGTAAGCGACCTAAACAAACGCGAACGGCGCGCAGCGCACGGCAGAAGAATACGCTCTGTTGTGGTTGTAGGGCGGAGAAGACGGCCTCGTGTGCATGCCCAATGTGGGCGGAAGTACCTGATGTGGGCTCTGATCTGCTCCTATGATAGCGACAGTGATAACCAAGCAGCGTAGTGGTCTAATTATTGAGATGGAAAGGTTATTGGTGCTTTGGTTGGAAGATCAAAGTCAAAATCCGACTTACGACGAAATTCGGGTTACGACGCGTCTTAAGAACGGATCAACGTCGTAACCCGAGGACCCCCTGTATCATACTGTTGGGATTGGTCTCCATACTCATTACAAATGATTAAAAAAACTAAGAAAGAAAACAAAACAATGCAGGCTACTACTCATTTGTTATGGGAACTATTTGTTTAATTCCCTATTCCCTAAATTCATAACCAAGAAGATTCTGTTCCTGTTCAAATCCTGTGATCAATCTATTAATTCAGAGACAATGATGAGTCAACGTCAGCAGACATTAAACACCCTTGAAGAAAACTAAGTAAAAGAAAGAAAAAGAAAAGAAATTGCTTCTAAGCTTGGAGAAAAATGAGTAATAAAGAAAAACTATGAAATAAGCAAAACAATGCCCAGTTAATCCTTTATATAGTCATCATTCCACAGCATGTCACTGCCGTGTCTCTTCCAAACCCCCTGTGAGTGTAGCTGTCTTATTTTTAAACGTACTCATGGGTTTTCTGCCCCCTCATCCCCTTCTCTCTATCTTCTGTCTCTCTCTCTTTCCCTCTCTCTTTTTTCACTGTTTCTTTCCATTACTCCCTCTCTCCTCCACTCACGTCTTGTCATGTGTCCTCACCAACACCCGTTACCATAGCAACAGGCGGCAGGTGGCGGTGGTTTTGGCTAAAGCCAGTTTGTTCCTACAAGAAAAGTGTCTTTCTGTATTTTCTGTCAAAATTGTTTAAAGTAATTACACACAAACATATACGTACATACATTGCTTGCCTGTTGCCCGTGGCTTTAAATGACTAGCTACAGTATTATTTTAATATTGGGCCACCACGGAAGTTAAGTTGAACTTAAGTTAACAGCGGGGCGTGCATCTGAGCGCATTATTCGAATTTTTGAGATTTCGCGTTTCGTAACTTGAATTTTCTTTCGTATCTAGAGACCAAAAGTTTACGTGAAGGCGTTTCGTAACTTGGTCTTTCGTAAGGTGAGGTACCACTGTATATTGTTTTTCATATTGCATATTTTGATATCATCGCCATCATCAAACTTTTATTAGAAACTCTTGATCCACAACAACCAAACAGATACCGCAGTTATGATTTATAGAGATTTTCTGGATGCATTAAGGATGTATAGATGTATCAGATTTGGCATGTGAGAAATGCGTGGGGTGCAAGTGAACAGGCTGTGTGCAAGGTCCAATCACCTCACTCAATGTATTTAATTACTTCCACTGTTTTAGCCGGGATGCTCCATAGGATTATCCTCGTGGATGTGGTCTCCAGGGTGACTGTTTCCTTGGTGATGATGGGATGCAGCCAGGGCATGTGAAGTGTGGCAATGATGGTGACACATTTTCATATGGGATATAGGCAAGGCAAATGTATCTGTATAGCACAATTCATGCACAGTCATTTAAATTGCTTTACAGATTAAGCAAGACATTAAAATCACAATATCAAAATAAATAGATAATCATCATCAAATTAACATTTAAAGAGAACAAAAAAAAAACTTTTAGCCATATGCACAGCTAAACAGTTTTGAACCTGGATTTAAACATAGTCAGCAGAGGCCCGTCTCACATATTCAGGTTTTAGCTGCATAAACCTGAAACACTGACGGCCGGTCCCTGCTTGTATTTCCTGGTTCTAGTCAGGACCCAAGCTGCAGATGTACTGCAGCTGTCTAACGGTGACAAATACAAGGAGAAATGTGTCCTGGTTTAGACAGGATTTTTGCAATGAAAAAGCTACAGATGTTATTGACTTGTGGCTTTTAAACATAAGGTCTCAGTCCATTACTACTTCTATATTTCTAACCTGATTTTTTTTCCCTGTGGGCCAAGCATTTAAATATCTTGTGTTCTTACAGCTTATGGTTAAAATATGTATATTGTAATGTCATCCTTATTTAAAGCCCCAGTGTGTAGGATTCGTGGCGCATAGGTGGATGGTGCTATTGCACTTTCTGTTTTAGCTACGGCAGACCTCGAGGCTCACCCGGGCACAGTCCCGTTTTTTGTTTTTTTTCTTTTCTCATGAAAACACACATTCCCGATCATGTACCATGACACTCTACACATCAAATGAAACCTTACAGTCTCCTCTTTTTGACTATGCAATTCATTTCCCTGCAAAACAATCACTCCCCGAGCACATGGGGCTTTTATACGGAAAAGCACAAAACGAGGTTAGCTTACCTTAGAATGCTTTGCACAGGTCAAACTCTGTATTTCACCATAAACTTGCTCTCAATTTGTCCGTAAGGATCCAGCGAATAAAATCCAGTAAAACAATTTAGTCCAAAACACGTGTTAGATCCATTACGACGTCTGATCCGGCAGCATGCTTGTGTTGTTTACCCAAAACCACGAGCCTTGCCGAAGGCGGAGCCCAAATGTCCTTCTGCGGCTCTCGTATTCAAAATGGCTGCCTCTGCATGGGGAAGATCCCCCTTTTATGTGACTATATCTAAGTCCAAAAGAATACTTTGATTTCATGATGGAAGTGAAAAGGCTTGGAAAACACTGTATTTTTGAATGGATATCTTCAATTTCAGTAATTAACGGGTAAAAATCTTACACACTGTCCCTTTAATAATTGACACAAAAGTGCTAGAATAAATTGTATGCTTATGTTTGTACCAGTTGAAGTCCTAACATACCCTGAACTGCAGTCACTGTCCCCATTTTACCCTCTCTGATCCACATTGAGGCGGTACCTACTATTAGTGTATTAAATAATTACATTGGGTATTTTCAGGTCAGATGACTTGTAAAACGGGATAATCTAGACAGAATGACTATATACCTGCATACATGTATATACATAAAGACACTATAAAGTTTACTTATACTTTTATAATGCAGTGTAATAGCAGACTACAGTTATTACAGGATCTATTCAAATTACGTATTATCTTATACTACTCAACCAAAACAATGTAGATAAAGGTAAAAGACTGTGTGACCTGTGTTTTGGAGGTGATCCTTGTATTTGCTTTTAGCTGGTTCAGGTTGAGAGGGCAGTGAGGTTTTTGTGTTGTGGAGCCTGGCCTCGCGTGTGCAGCCATCATGTGCAGCTCTGACTGTAAACGGCTTTGCTCAGTGAAGGGAGAGTCCGGTAGTAGGATCATGTGCCCCACATGCTCAAATTTAGCACTAGATCCTGTTTTCTGGCTTTCATTTTGGATTTTGTCAGGGCATACAAACTCAAAAATGTTAGATGTGCAAAATATAGGGAAGAAAATCAAGTTCTCTTTTATATAAATGCTACACAAAATGTCTGTCTTCTCTGTCTCTATCAAAAAGGTTAGTATTATGTATTATGTTTTTAGCATTCTATACTATTTGGAATACAGTGAACCCTCGCTCTATCGCGGTTCACTGTTTGCGGCCTCGCTGTTTTGCAGATTTTCTTTTTCAATTTTTTTTTTTCAATTTTTTTTTATAGTGTAACTTTTTTTTTACAGTGTAACATTGTGTCCTGCGTCCTGATTGGCTAAGAGACTAAACGTGGACTAAACCAGGTCTAAACCTGGACTAAACCAGGTCTAAACCTGGACTAAACCAGGTCTAAACCTGGACTAAACCAGGTCTAAACCAGGTCTAAACCAGGGATGGTCACGCAGGGTGGTAGGGACAGAGTCTCTGATGTCCTTCACGAGAGCGCCTGGGTGACAGGAGGTGTGGCCTTTGTTTACTTACACGAGCCGGACCATGGAAGAGCCAAGAATCAACACGGACGGGCCTGGCCCGGACGCCGCGCGGCCGGGGGAGCCGCAGCGGGGGAGGACACTCGCGCGCAGAGAGGAGACAGTGGGGCGGTCTGATTTTGGAGTCAGGGTGAAATGCAACCAACCCTTGTGAGCGCAGGTTAGTGGGGGAAAATCCTCATGGTAGAGCTGATCGGGGCTTTAGACCTAGCCCCTCACTGGTGCTCAGAGGCGTCTGTTAGCGGTTCGGCACTGTTGGCATTGGCTTGAGTCTTGCCCAAAATGATATCCAGGTCGCTTTCCACTCGACTTTCGCACATGGCATGGATATGTTGTTCCAAAACAAACACACGTGTCAGCGCGCACACGTGTCCGCGCGCACGTGTCAGCGCGCACGTGTCAGCGCGCACGTGTCAGCGCGCACGTGTCCGTGCCCCCCCCCGCTTCACTATTAATACATTTTATTGTAAATCTACATAGGTTTGAGTGTTTAAACTAGAGAGAAATGTGAGAAAATGTTAATACCAGTCTGAGAAAAGTGTATAATGTGTGTGGTGAGGCGTTTACAGCCTTAAAACATGTGTAATAATTGTAAAATATAAAGTTGTCCTACTTCGCGGATTTCACGTATTGCGGGTTATTTCTGGAACCTAACCCCCGCGATAAACGAGGGATTACTGTATACCTAAATTAATACTTTAAGTGAAAGTGAATTTAAATGGATCTACATACTTGACTGGTTATAATTCAGTTTAAGCATACAAAAGAAAAATGCATGACGATGTATTTGAGATTCTCACATCATTGCATTTTTACTATTGGGTTTGCAGTCTTTTTGTATTCCTGTCCTTTATGAACTAGAGTAATGCTTCACCTGTAAGACACCACCCCTTTCCTCTGCGTTCAGTCCTGCTTTGTAATCCGTGTTAATATTCTTATCCTGTTGTGTGTACGTCAGATGACCTGGACTCAAACTGGGTCACTCTGAGTTGGCTTTGGGAAATCTGTGTTGTAACTGATGGTCAACTTCCTCCAATTCACATTACCTCAGTATTGTCCGGCTCAACAGGCCCAGATGAAAAGACTGTTTGGACCTGCAAATACCTTTTCAAATAATAATTTTCTATAATAGACACGGTACAAACGCTGGTGAAAAGCCAAGTATAAAGCACAAATTTTAGTATGCATTCAGAGTTAACTGTTTATTTAAGAAAAAGGCAAGCTCTAAAATGGAACTAAACCCGAAGTAAAACTAAAGTAAAGCAGCACTAAAGCAGGACTAGACCTAGAAAAAAACAGACTGTCAATCACATGTCTCTCTTTTGAGCCATAACCTCACACAGTCACTCCAAAGGCTTGATTCATAGGTGACTGTTAGTAATCCGCTGATATCAGCTGTGATTGTGTGACATTTCACATGAGTCTAACCCCCACCCTAAAAAAAAAAAACAGGCTGTGTTCCCAGGAAGGGAGCGGGGCGACAGCCTTTTAGACCTGCTTACATTTGCATGAATTAAAGCTGCTCCGGAAACCAAAAGTGGACAACTCTATGTGTACCTCTATTGTGCGGAGAGGAGGGGGTAGTTTAGTAAAGTAGTTCCATACATTTTACAATACAGTATAATTTAGTCATTTTATTTTTTTTTTCTTTAGAGACGTGCATTTTTATTGTGATATTTTATTGCTCAAAACAGTTACAAAAATATGATTTTTTTAAATTGGGAAATGCATTATTTTTGGTGATAGCTAATGTTCATACAGAATTGGAGTTTTTTTCCCCAAACTACAGGTATACAGTGGTACCTCACCTTACGAATGACCCAACAAACGAAAATTTCAAGTTACGAAACGCCTTCACGGTAAATTTTGGTCTCTAGATACGAAAGAAAATTCAAGTTACGAAACGCGAAATCTCAAAAATTCAAATAATGCGCGCTCAGCCACACACATTATACGCTTTTCTCAGCCTGGATTTAAACTTTTCTCACATTTGTCTCTCGCTTAAACACTCAAACTTTCATAGATTTTCAACAAAATTATTAATAGTGAAGCGTGGGGGGAAGGGGGAGGGGGGAGAAGACTGCGCTCTGACACGTGTGTGATAGCGGCATGTGTGACAGCTGACCCGGCGCTGCCAGCAGGTCTAGACCTGGACTAAATCAGGATTAAACCTGGACTAGACCTGGACTAGACCTGGACTAGACCTGGACTAGACCTGGACTAGACCTGGACTAGACCTGGACTAGACCTGGACTAGACCAGGACTAGACCAGGACTAGACCAGGTGGATTAAAGCGCCGCGCGTGGGTCTATTTCCTGGTTTTGTTTCGAGTCACAGCTGAGGCGAGCCGCTGCTCGCATGCAAGAGCCGCGGTCTAGACCTGCTCTCCAGGGCCCCTCCAGGCGCGGAGCCCCAGACATCCAGGGACCCAGGGGGACACTACCAGCCCGCCTTAAGAGCTCCCTAAGCGGGCATGGGTCCGGGGATTGTCCCGGTCATCAGCCTGGAGGTCTTGAAGAGGCCGACCTCACGGTTCTATCCAGGCCGCTCTGTGAGCACCTTACGCGGGCAGGTCTAGAGCAGCGGCTCGCCTCAGCTGTGACTCGAAACGAAACCAGGAAATAGACCCACGCGCGGCGCTTTAATCCACCTGGTCTAGTCCTGGTTTAGTCCTGGTTTAGTCCTGGTTTAGTCCTGGTTTAGTCCTGGTCCAGTCCAGGTTTAGACCTTGGTCTAGACCTGCTGTCAGCCCCGCGCCGGGTCATGTGCGCTATCACACACGTGTCAGAGTGCAGTCCCCCCCCCCTCCCCCTTCCCCTTCCCCCCACACTTCACTATTAATAATTTTGTTGAAAATCTATGAAAGTTTGAGTGTTTAAACGAGAGACAAATGTGAGAAAAGGACGCAGGACGCAGAACACAATGTTACACTATTAAAAAAAAAAACTTGGATCGGGGCCTTGGAACGAATCAGGCTTTTTCCATTGAAATAGCTACTCAACTTACGAATTTTTCACGTTACGAAACCACTTCTGGAACGAATTAATTTCGTAAGGTGAGGTACCACTGTATTTTCTTCTACAGGTTGTGTCCCCCTGGCATCATTCTAAACTGCCCACTGTGTAGAAGAGCGGGCCAGCATCCTTCAAAAGACAGAATATCTAACCCATAGATGGGCGTATTTTACCCTATATCTGAAACTATTACATCATATTGTTGAATGTCGTGAACCATTTTAGATCAGTCATCTTAATTTTGGTCACTCTTTTTACAGACCCTGAAGCGTAAAGAGAAGGAGTATGAACATGAAATGGAGCGGTTGGCACGGGAGAAGATCGCGACTCAGCAGCGTTTGGCCGAGCTGAAGAATGAGCTGAGCCAGAACATGGACGTGGTGGAGATCGACAGAGTGCTGCGTCAGACCATCCAACCTGAGGATGACCAGGGCTCCACCTCCACCGCCTCAGGTAAAACGCACACCTGGAAATGGCTTTTCTGGTGGACGATCTGCCAACTGCTTATTTCCTTGAATATGTTATTGCTTTGCCTGGAATGTTCCTTAGTGTGGCATTTAAAGGAAAAGTAACGTTTTTTTTTTACAATCTGAGCCTTATTTCGGTAATAAAACAAGTTGTTTTACTCACCCATATCACTTTGGTGTCATATGGAGCATTTCCGGAGATGTTTTAGATTAGCGTTAGGCTAACGCCGTTAGCCTAGCGCGACTTATAGCCATAGCTTGGGGCATTCCCCGAGCATGTAATATGCCCCGTGTGGGCTCCAAATAACACAAACTTTAGCACTTTTCAAATCATAGAAGCTCGATGTCTTTAGTCTATGATTTCGTTTGGTCAAAAGTGGCCTGTAATCCGAGATTTAGCCATAGTTTCGAGTAGATGAGTACGCCAGTGCGCATGCGCGGAGTGCTCTCAGCTCCCGGGACCCAAACACGGAACGCAAAGCTGTAAACTATGTATAAATCTCGGATTACAGGCCACTTTTGATTCAAACGAAATCGTAGACTAAAGACAACGAGCTTCTATGATTTGAAAAGTGCTAAAGTTTGTGTTATTTGGAGCCCGCACGGGGCATATTACATGTTTGGGGAATGCCCCGAGCTATGGCTATAAGTCGCGCTAGGCTAACGGCGTTAGCCTAATGCTAATCTCAAACATCTCCGGAAATGCTCCATATGACACCAAAGTGATATGGGTGAGTAAAACAACTTGTTTTATTACCGAAATAAGGCTCAAATTGTAAAAAGTTACTTTTCCTTTAAGTAATATATTTCCATGGTGACAAGCATGTGATGCCACCAGACAATTTTAAGGGACAGAAATGTGCAGAAGTGATCAGATCTAAACTGGATCTCTAGTTTAGTGTGCATTGTGCATGGTTATATTTAATTGCACAGGGAAATGCAACAGTATTGACAAATATTACAAAGTTTAATGTTTGTGACTGTTCATGTTCTTTAACATAACTTGAAACCAAATGAAAAAGGTCCTTTCTAAACCAGAAAATGGATCAAAACAAATGTGATTGAAACCAGAACTATCTTATTCTGAGTCAACATTAAAGCACTAAAACACTAAGCTAAGGCATAACCAGTGCTAGATTGGGGATAAACCAGGACTAAATCTCTTAATGGAAATGACGCATTCCATGGTAAAGCCTTTAGGGCACTTTTTATGTGGTGTTGGCATGTTCTCCCAGTGTGTTATTTGTGTTACTTTGTTTTTCCTTACTCTTATATCTGAAGCCAGAACTGTTCCTTGAAAGTTATTCTGAATTGTAAAAATCAAGGAAATGGAATTGAAAAACAAACAAAAAGAAGAAAAACAGTAACGTATCTGGCATATTTTCTCCACAGTTATGGACTTGTGTTTTTTCTTTCTTTCTTTCTTTCTTTCTTTCTTTCTTTATTAGTTTATTTGACAGGGACAATGTGCAAAAACATTAAAGATGCTTTACACCAGATTATAGCTGAAGCTAGTTTCCATCTGTCGTCCCTGAACAGGTGAGAAATACAATATAAA
Source organism: Paratrypauchen microcephalus (assembly GCA_036785185.1). NCBI lineage: Eukaryota > Metazoa > Chordata > Actinopteri > Gobiiformes > Gobiidae > Paratrypauchen > Paratrypauchen microcephalus. Next base: position 2,808,050 of record JAVJIX010000120.1, on the reverse strand, counting down.
ACGTAAACAATATAATCAATCACACTCACACACTACAAATGACCAATTATTACACAATAAAATATTACAATAAAATCTCACTCAGATTATAACATACCAGTTATCATTCTTAAAGGCAAAGTAACGTTTTTTTTACAATCTGAGCCTTCTTTCGGTAATAAAACAAGTAGTTTTACTCACCCATAGCATTTTTCTGTCAATTGGAACAGTATCCCAGAACTTATGTTGAGCCGTTCTGTTCTAGTAATGATCCCGTATCCGTTAACATGGTGCTGTATCATTTGTATTCGGGGCATTACTTTGCGGTGTCCAAATAACACAAACTTTAGCACTTTTCAAATCATAGAAGCCCGATGTCTTAATGAAATATTTCGTTTGAAGCAAAAGTGGCCTGTAATCCGAGATTTAGCCATAGTTTCGAGTAGATGAGGACGCCAGTGCGCATGTGCGGACTGCTCCCGGGACCCAAACATGAAACGCAAAGCTTACATTACATTAAGACATCGGGCTTCTATGATTTGAAAAGTGCTAAAGTTTGTGTTATTTGGACACCGCAAAGTAATGCCCCGAATACAAATGCTAACGGATGCTAACGGATACGCTACAACATAACTTTCTTCAAACAGCTCCAAATGACACGAACGTGATATGGGTGAGTCAAACGACTTGTTTTATTACCGAAAGAAGGCTCAGATTGTAAAATAACGTTACTTTTCCTTTAATGCTGACACTGCTGATTCTCTAATAATAATTTCTTTTCATGTCAGAGGAAAGTTTCAAACTTTGTGGCAATTTATTCCATTCTTTGATGGCTTTGAAAGAAAAAGGCCGAGCTCCGTTTAGGTCGTCTGCAGTCACCTGGAGGTCCTGGCTGTTTGTTCAGAGCTGGACACATTTTTTCAATGGAGGAGGCGCTGTGTTATTTAAGATTTTAAAGACTAATCGCACATTTGAATAGGTGATTAAATTGTCAAAGTTTAGCATTTTATGTTGTGCAAATATTGGACAATGATGAGATCGCAGTGGCTTTTTGTCCAGTATCTTAACAGCCTGATTATATAAGGACTTTAAGGGTTTTGTTGTTGTCTCACATACTTGAGACCAACAAGTTATACAATAATTAATATGTGAGGTAATCATTGCATCCAGATAAACCTTTGCAGCATCATTGCTAAATTAGTTTCGAGTGTGTCTAAACACAGACAGACTATATTTTAAAGTATTAGAAACTTTTTTAACATGCTTTTTAAAACTAAAAATTGGATCCAGAACAACTCCTAAATATTTGAATTCCTCTACTGTTTTGAGTTGGCTCTTATTTATGTATATACATGGAAAGGAAGACTTCTGTTTTTGTGTCTAAGTAAAATACATTGCACGTTTGTTTTGTGTTTTCAGAAGGAGAGGAGAACTTTGAACAGGACATTGATGACGACATCCCGCCTCCTCCCCCCACCACCTCCGCTCTTCTCATCAAACCAGCACCACCTCAGGTCCTCCAGGCCCAGCCGATGCTCACCCCTCACCTCTCCATCCAGCACGCCGCTCTGCCTCTGTCCGGGGTCCTGACCACGCCCACGGTCTCCTCTGCCCCCACCCCGCAGCCCATCGCCCCCGCCCCCGCCCCCTCCGCGCCTGTGGTCACTGCGGCTCACCCCATCCAAAACTCCACCGTGCAGGTCCAACCCACCGTCATTGCACACGCCGCCGTCTCCCACGCGTCCGTCATCCAGGCCGTCAACCACGCCCTGCCGACCAATCACAAACACCTGACTCACATCGCGCCGTCGCCAGGTCCTGCCCCGGCAGCTACCCCGCAAGCTATCACAGCAGCCCCCGCTACCCACCAGCCAATTACGGCGCAGCAAATTGGACACATCACAGTGCACCCCGTGGCTCACATAGGGGCGCAGCTCCAGTCCCATCTCCCGACTCTGTACCCGCAGGGAGTGGCTGTTTCCCAGGGGGCGATGGTGGGACACATCACCCATACATTCACCCACCACACTCTGCCCCACGTGCAGGCTAATCCCCAGGCTAACGCTAGTGCTCAGGTGAATGGCGCTACAGTGGTTAGCCAGGGGAATCAGTCGTTAGGAAAGCCCACAGCAGTTTTGGCACCTCACCCTCAGCTAGTGGGACAAGCGGCTGTTCTGAACCCGGTCACTATGGTTACGGTGCCCACCTTCCCTGTCAGCACTCTCAAACTTGCCTAAATGAACAGAAAACGGACATGGCGTTTTTCACACTCCACAGAGACATTTAAATGAACCTTGACCTTTATCCTGAAATGGAACAAACAGCAAATATTTCATTATATTTAAACAGTGGCAGAAAACCTCAAGCCATTGTTTATGAAAATATACAGGTGCATCTAAAAATTACACTATTATGGAAAAGTGAGTAGTTCTGTAGTTTAATTTCAGAAAAGGCTCAGTAATTCATAACGACACAGATATTACTACAGATGGCCTTCCTGTCCTCTTTGTTTGAACTAAACACAAATAATTCAAGCATTAATTTAAATTATATAGTAGAATATCTAACCAAACTATGCTAAATTTGGGACCTTTCATTATCATTGCAATGCACAGGGTATTTTATTTGACTAAATCATACATTTACATTTAATATTTACACTTTAAATTGAATTAATGAGCCACATTTTCTTTTCCACCGATAATTTTTAGATGCACTTTTATTTTTTTTGTTGTTGTTTTTTTGTTTCCTTTCCTAAAGCACTAACACTATAAGCTCCTTTATCACTCAGGCATCAAGGATGTACCATAACTCCTCCACTCACTGAAGGCAACAACATGAAAAATGGTAATGTTCTTGGGACACTTTTCTTTGTGCAAAATCATGACATAAATGTTTCAATGAGCAGTGAATTAGGTCAGTAGTGCCACAGCAACAAATTGATTAATAAATGTCCATGTTATGATTTTGTTAAAGTCATCACTTAAAGGAAAAGTAACGTTTTTTACAATTTGAGCCTTATTTCGGTAATAAAACAAGTTGTTTTACTCACCCATAGCACTTTGGTGTCATATGGAGCACTTCCGGAGATGTTTTAGATTAGCGTTAGGCTAACGCCGTTAGCCTAGCGCGACTTATAGCCATAGCTCGGGGCATTCCCCGAGCATGTAATATGCCCCGTGCAGGCTCCAAATAACACAAACTTTAGCACTTTTCAAATCATAGAAGCTCGATGTCTTTAGTCTACGATTTCGTTTGAATCAAAAGTGGCCTGTAATCCGAGATTCAGCCATAGTTTACAGCTTTGCGTTCCATGTTTGGGTCCCGGGAGCTGAGAGCACAGTCCGCACATGCGCACTGGCCTCCTCATCTACTCGAAACTATGGCTAAATCTCAGATTACAGGCCACTTTTGACCAAACGAAATCAGACTAAAGACATCGAGCTTCTATGATTTGAAAAGTGCTAAAGTTTGTGTTATTTGAAGCCCGCACGGGGCATATTACATGCTCGGGGAATGCCCCGGGCTATGGCTATAAGTCGCGCTAGGCTAACGGCGTTAGCCTAACGGCGTTAGCCTAACGGCGTTAGCCTAACGCTAATCTAAAACATCTCCGGAAATGCTCCATATGACACCAAAGTGATATGGGTGAGTAAAACAACTTGTTTTATTACCGAAATAAGGCTCAAATTGTAAAAACCTTTAATAAGTATTGTCGGTGGCATGGATTTTGAAAACTGGTCAAAAAAAAAATATATATATATATTTTTTTTTTTTCCCATGGCCAAAGCTTTAATTATCACTCAATAGCCTGAAAACCCTGAAACCACCACAAAAACAAGTTAGAAATATACTTTTTGGAAAAATGACAAGCCCGTTTCACTGGATGTAGAAAAAATGTAAGCTTAATATCTTTATAATTGGCTTAACATTGAAGCCACTACATTTTGGACATCAGACAAGGTACTTTCTGTTTACTGTTACAGAGAAGTTTGTAAAATATGGACTTCGTACTGTTATTTAACTGAAACCTCTTGACTGTTGTGTATAGGTTAGAATATCCAAAGCTGACTTGCAGTTTTTCAGAAAGAGGAAATGCACACCCCTATACTAATTGATACTGAAACTACTATAAAAACCTGAATAGTTTTTAAATCATTTTAATCATAACTAGTAAGGGTTGCATGTTTTTTTTTTTTTTTAAGAAAATGGTAGCTTAAGGACAAGACCAGACAAGAACAAAAATTGGACCTAATTGTTCCATGTCTATTTGAAAAGCGCAAACAAACCTCCATTATGTACATGGTTACCTGGAAACAGAATGACATCCAACCACAGGCTTACTCCAAACTTAACTTATAATAAACCAGACTTATTGTTCTTCTCATCGACTTAATGGTATTTAAAATGTAGTAAAATTATATGTGTGAAGTGATGTGGTGCCACTTAAAACTGCTCTTTAAACATTCAGTGACAGGTTTCCTTTTGTCATTGTTTGGGTCAAGTTACCCCATTAAACATCTCTCACCCTGTTCATTTTGATGCAACTGCGCCCCCTGCTGCTTCACCCAGGTACCATGCAGTTTTCACTGGCTCGCCTCTGGATTCCAGTTATAATCTTTGCAAAAACAGACTTTGATATAGTAGCTGGTTTGATTATTAGACCAAGCAAACACCAGTTTGCTTGGTCTAAATTGGTATAATGGATTCTACTAAATTAGCTACAATCTTACTGATGCTTCTTAAACATGCATTGTTATTGTTCCTATGTAGTTGATGGAACAAAAATAAATGTGGCACGTTACCCTGTATAATTGATTGTGATATTAACTCAGCAGCTTCTTGAGCCAAACTAGTAGCTTTTTTGATAAAAGAAGAAATTCAATTTGTCAACTGGACAAAGTTTGTTTGGTCGAAAACGTTTCGCCGCTCATCCGAGAGGCTTTGTCAGCTCTAATTAGAATGCTGGTAAGACACTTGCTGATATCTTGCTGTAGGGAGGAGCTAACTAGCTAACTACTTTCCGAAACTATCTCATTGGTTTCAGTCTTTTGTTTCTCTGGCGTCTAGATTAGCATACCTATTCATCCCTACAGCGACTGTTTTTCACACCTCTGGCCCTGACCTGGCTCTAGCCCTATTGTTTCCCTGTTTGCTTGATCTAGGCTTAAGAATGGAATTATAGATGGGAGACAAATTATATCTGACTCCACCATTTCTGTTCAAAGAAGGATTCTCTTTTTTGACATAAATAGCCTCTTTAACTCCCCTCTCAAACCAGTTCTTTTCCATGGCTAAGATCTGAACCTCACTGTCCTCAAAAGAATGGCCCGTGGCTTCTAGGTGAAGATGTACGGCTATATTGGAGAAACCAAGCAGCCACTTCACAAGAGGATGTACCAACACAGACGGGCGTGCCAGAGTGGACCTCAGTCTGCCGTACATCTTCACCTAGAAGCCACGGGTGATTCATTTGAGGACAGTGAGGTTCAGATCTTAGCCAGGGAAAAGAACTGGTTTGAGAGGGGAGTTAAAGAGGCTATTTTTGTCAAAAGGGAGAATCCTTCTCTGAACAGAAATGGTGGAGTCAGACATAATTTGTCTCCCATCTATAATTCCATTCTTAAGCCTAGATCAAGCAAACAGGGGAACAATAGGGCCAGCCAGGTCAGGGCCAGAGGTGTGAAAAACAGTTGTTGTGGGGATGAATAGGTATGGTAATCTAGACGCCAGAGAAACAAAAGACGGAAACCAATGAGATAGTTTCGGAAAGTAGTTAGCTAGTTAGCTCCTCCCTGCAGCAAGATATAAGCAAGTGTCTTACCAGCATTCTAATTAGAGCTGACGAAGCCTCTCGGATGAGCGGCGAAACGTTTTCAACCAAACAAACTTTGTCCAGTTGACAAATTGAATTTCTTCTTTTATCATGGATTCTACCTGGACGACTGAGGGACTCTTCACGCATCTAGTAGCTTTTTTGCTAACATATTAATTTGGTCAACCCTGCCACTATCCGTAAAAGAAATATTGTCAAAATTCACAAATTAGACAGGTATTCAAATTTGAGATTGTAACTTTTCCACAACTGAGCCCAAGTAAAATTTATAAAATATATATATATATATATTTAAGAATTTGGAAAACGTGTTGTGATACCATTTATTCTTTGTTGGCGTGATTGTCGAGCTTACTTCACTGTCTGTTGAGTCCAAGTTATTTACTCCTATTATTTCTATGTAATGTTATTCTGCTCCTCTGTATGTTATGTAACTATATGTAACTATATCCTATATGCTTTATATTATGTAGTATATTAATCCTACTGTAGTGTAGCATGGCTGTACTTTTGGGTTAGTTTTGCCCCTTTGTGCATGACGCGTGTGTGAAAAAGAGAGAAAGTGTAGCAAGTAGAATATTTTTTATACAAAGGTGATACTGGTATGAGCCTATTGTGTGTGCCTATAACTACAACTCAGATTTCCTCAACACTGTGACAACAAGCTTCTGGCAAAACACGCTCTCGAAATGTGCAAAATGAAAGCGCCGGAGATTACTGTTGAAAATGTTTGTAAATGTTTTTTTTTTTTTTTGTTTCTTTTTTAAATGCACAATGCAACTTTTCTGGTGAGGTGGTCCACCATCCGTTTATCTCATTGGACATGTAATTGCCTTAACTAGCATGTTCCACAGTATGGCCGTAAACTTGTATCCACTACAAGTGCTTAAAGGAAAAGTAACGTTTTTTTACAATCTGAGCCTTCTTTCGGCAATAAAACAAGTAGTTTTACTCACCCATAGCAGTTTGGTGTCAATTGGAGCAGTATCGCAGAACTTATGTTGAGCCGTTCTGTTCTACTAATGATCCCGTATCCGTTAGCGTGAGTGCTCGGGGCATTACTTTGCGGTGTCCAAATAACACAAACTTTAGCACTTTTCAAATCACAGAAGATCGCTGTGTCAGGGTAGACTTTTAGTAGATTCCAAAACGGCCTGAAACCCGATGTCGCAACAGAAAAGTAAAGTTCAGTGCGGTGTTGGCTTCTTTCGGACTAGCGGTGTTTACAAAACAGCTGAGTTCACGCATGCGCACTGTCCTCTCTGATGACGTCATCAAATGAAACTATAGCTGGATATCGGGTTTCAGGCCGTTTTGGAATCCACTAAAAGTCTACCCTGACACAGCGATCTTCTGTGATTTGAAAAGTGCTAAAGTTTGTGTTATTTGGACACCGCAAAGTAATGCCCCGAGCACTCACGCTAACGGATACGGGATCATAGAAGAACAGAACGGCTCCAACATAAGTTCTGCGATACTGCTCCAATTGACACCAAACTGCTATGGGGTGCTACTTGTTTCATTGCCGAAAGAAGGCTCAGATTGTAAAAAAAAAAACGTTACTTTTCCTTTAAATTGCTAAACAAAACCACTAAGAAACATTCTTCTTAGTGTGAGCTGGGTCACCTCGCCACACCTGCTTGTAAAGGTTGACAGGTTTAATGCCATACTGTGCAACATACAAGTCATAGCAATAACATAGGTGGTGAACTCTTGAACAAAAAGTTACATAATGCCCCTTTGAGTTGTTGCTTTTCTGAGTTTGACTGGGCAGAAATTACGAAAAAAAAAAAAAAAATCTTAAAAAAAAAAATGACCCCAATATTCAAATTGCGTTTTGTAAAATTTGTATGTTTGGAAATTTTGTACATTTGTGATCGTATGCACGTTTTTTGGCATATGAGTGTATGTATCTAAAGGTAAAAACAAAAATGCTTGTTACTTTTAATAGGTTTTGCATGTAGAAGGCTGTCGAGTTTTGAGTTTTTGTTTGTACGTTTCTTTTTGGGACCATGTATAAAACTGTACAACGTGGGCAGGATCTAGGACCTCATGCAACATTGATATTATATATGAATATAACATGTTTTCCCTATGGAGAAAGTTTAAGTTATATATCGCCTGTACACTTTGGGCTGCCTTTTAGATCTAACTGTCCACTGTTTAAGATGACATGATAATGAATACAGATATTAATGAAGAATTATGCCGATGGATTAATAAAGATTCTTATTACATTTACAACACAACTGCATCTTTGTTTTATTTGTGTACTGACAATGTAAAATGATAAAAGATAATACAAAACGCAACACAACAAAAGGTTGTAATAAAACAAAGTACAGTGGTACCTCACCTTACGAATGACCCAACAAACGAAAATTTCAAGTTACGAAATGTGAAATCTCAAAAATTCAAATAATGCGCGCTGAGCCACACACATTATACGCTTTTCTCAGACTGGATTTAAACTTTTCTCACATTTGTCTCTCGTTTAAACACTCAAACTTTCATAGATTTTCAACAAAATTAATTAATAGTGAAGTGTGGGGGGAAGGAGGAGGGGGGAGAAGACTGCGCTCTGACACGTGTGATAGCGCACATGACCCGGCGCGGAGCTGACAGCAGGTCTAGACCAAGGTCTAAACCTGGACTGGACCAGGACTAAACCAGGACTAAACCAGGACTAAACCAGGACTAGACCAGGACTAAACCTGGACTAAACCAGGTGGATTAAAGCAGCGAGGAGGGGACTGCACGCAGTCTGAGCGCATGAACGCATGAATGAGACCCATGCAAGAGCCGCGGTGGTCTAGACCTCCTCTAGACCTGACCAGGACTAGAGGAGGTCTAGAGGAGCCGCGGTGGTCTGGACTAAACCAGGAGGAGCCTTGCATGGGTCTCGTTCATGCGCTCAGACTGCGTGCAGTCCCCTCCTCGCTGCTTTAATCCACCTGGTCTAGTCCTGGTTTAGTCCAGGTTTAGTCCTGGTCCAGTCCAGGTTTAGACCTTGGTCTAGACCTGCTGTCAGCTCCGCGCCGGGTCATGCTGCGCTATCACACACGTGTCAGAGCGCAGTCTTCTCCCCCCTCCCGCTCCCCCCCCCACACTTCACTATTAATAATTTTGTTGAAAATCTATGAAAGTTTGAGTGTTTAAACGAGAGACAAATGTGAGAAACACACAGAACACAATGTTACACTATAAAAAAAGTGACACTATAATAAAAGTGACACTATAAAAAAAAAAAAACTTGGATCGGGGCCTTGGAACGAATCAGGCTTTTTCCATTGAAATAGCTACTCAACTTACGAATTTTTCATGTTACGAAACCACTTCTGGAACGAATTAATTTCGTAAGGTGAGGTACCACTGTAATTTAAGCAATAGCATGTAATATTTGCCAGCTCATACGAAAAAAATAGTCATTACATATTCGGTCCACTAGATGGCAGAGTAACAACTCTCCAAAGAGTTTTCCCCTAAGTGACTCCTAAGAACTCAAATCTAGTTAATTTATTCAAACAGTGACAGCTTGTTTTGGCCACTAATTTTGTGTCCAGTGAAGTAGGTCACAAAACTAGGAGATGAACTTAGGTCTTAAAGGAAAGTTATTTTACAGTAGCAATAGTATGTACAGTAGCTTTTTCTCTCTCTTTTTTATGCATTTTATATGTCATTATTTAGATTTTCTGAAGGGAATATTCAACTATTCTCAGTTTACTAACTTTTGACTAAACGTGTAATTTTCTCCTCATCGTGCCTCCCGATACAATATGAATGCTAAAATATTACTGCATGTAAAAATGTGACGGCCTTTCTCTTTTTTTGTCACAGTGTTTTCAGCATCCTCCCGTTTGGCCGTTCTGCATCTGCTCTTGGATCCTCTGCAGTACCTCCTGCATCCTCCTCAGCTTGAGTCACACACATGGACAAATAAACATGACTTACAATATAATCAGAGGCACGTTGGTCAGTACGTTACTAAAACAGTGAACATACCTCTTCATCTTTCTCAAATATCAGTCGCTCTGTTTCAGGGTCAATGCCTATAGGTAGAGGGAGCTCAGTCAAGCTCCTGTCACGATGCTTCTCCTGTAAACTAACCAGAAATTAAGTATGTTAGAAAATGAAAAGTGCTTATAGAAGATGTTGCTGTTAAAGGTCCCATGGCATGAAATTTTCACTTTCTGAGGTTTTTGAAGGTTAATGTGAGCTCCCCTACCCTGTTTAGGCCCCCCCATGGTTAAAAGTTGTGAAATGTCTAAACTGAGCATTTGCGATCCTTTTCTGCGTTACAAAAAATCGGAGCTCAAACAGGCGATTTTGAACAAGGCACCTTATTGACGTCAGATCGAAAAAAGAAATGCAAATGCAGTTCCACCCCCGTCTGTCTGTCCTCAGCATCTCTGTAAGTCACGCCCAGAGAGTTTGGACTGCGAATGCGCTAGGCAATGCGAAATGCGTTTTTTTATTTGCCTGGAGGCACGTCCGAGTGTTTCTAGGCTCGGAAGTCCTTTATCTGAGCCTCTGGACCTTTGAACAGCAGTGGTTTAATTTTATTTTCTGTGGAAATGTGTTTATTTTTCAATGGAACGCTTCAAATCTCTTCTCCCCGCAAAAACGGATCAGAGAGCGCACAGCTGAGAGCGGAGAGTTTGGCCACGCCCCCACCCTCTACTATAGGCCATCTCTTTTCTCCTCATTTGCATTCAAGCAACAACGCCCATAATGGCCTGTTCAGAGAGAGAAAAAAATACTCTTTCTCATCTTATCTCTGTTTCTCATGCACTGAGTGTTGATTTTGAAGAAGGATTCATTTACAGTATTAGGGAACCATTAAAGATCCCATGACATGGTACTTCTTGATGCTTTTATATGGCTCCTTAATGGTTCCCTAATACTGTAAATGAATCCTTCTTCAAAATCAACACTCAGTGCATGAGAAACGGAGATAAGATGAGAAAGAGTCATAAATATCTCTCTCAAACACTTTATTCTGGGCGTTGTTGCTTGAATGCAAATGAGGAGAAAAGAGGTGGCCTATAGTAGAGGGTGGGGGCGTGGCCAAACTCTCCGCTCTCGCTCTGAGCTCTCAGCTGATCCATTTCGTTGTTTTTGCACGGGGGGAGAGATTTGAAGCGTTCCATTGAAAAATAAACACATTTCCACAGAAAATAAAATGAAACCACTGCTGTTCAAAGGTCCAGAGGCTCAGATAAAGGACTTCCGAGCCTAGAAACACTCGGACGTGCCTCCAGGCAAATAAAAAAACGCATTTTGCATTGCCTAGCGCATTCGCAGTCCAAACTCTCTGGGCGTGATTTACAGAGACGCTGAGTACAGACAGACGGGGGTGGAACTGCATTTGCATTTCTTTTTTCGATCTGACGTCAATAAGGTGCCTTGTTCAAAATCGCCCGTTTGAGCTCCGATTTTTTGTAACGCAGAAAAGGATCGCAAATGCTCAGTTTAGACATTTCGCAACTTTTAACCATGGGTAGGGGAGCTCACATTAACATTCAAAAACCTCAGAAAGTGAAAATTTCATGCCATGGGACCTTTAAGGAGCCATATAAAAGCATCAAGAAGTACCATGTCATGGGACCTTTAAGTAAGTTTTTTCCTAGCTAAACACATACTATTATAAGTTAGAAGCAAACATTTCAGCTATACATTGGGAGTTTTTAGTGTTTGAATAAGATTAGTGTAACATACTAAGAGTGTTTTGGTTCAGATCTCATACACGTCAAAATAAAAAAAAGAGAAAAATAAATCATCTGAAAAAAGGCAACCATTGCCTACATATTGTGTTTTTACATTTGTAGGAGATCATCCATGTACCCACAATTGTAATAAACTAATACTGAGCCGGAAAACTTATGTTTACGAGGCTAAGCTAAGGGCACACATGTGTTAGGACAATACCCTCATAAGCAATCAGAAATGAGCAAACAGCGACGCACTAATTTAATTCAAGTTAATAATTTGTGTTTTAGCTTTTTTTTGTGCACTCATTTTCTTCAACATTGTCCTTAATGACCTCTAAGCCCTCAGTCTATCTTTGCTGTGCATAATATAAAAATGTTTATTAAGAGAATTGAAAAAGTTAAAATCTCTCTACAATACTAACTCTCAAACCTTGTCAATAGATTTCATAAACTTGCTTGATATGTTCACTTAAGTTGGAATTGTGGAACATCTAAATGATATTCCTGAAGATATAATAAAAAGAATTACATTGAGAAGATCAAATTCAGAAGTGCACATTCTTCTTTACACTTCTTTATACATACTCCTGTTTCTTTCTCCTCCTTCACCCAAAACCTCCAGTCCCCCTGCCCCTGTGCCCTTGTACCTGCGCTGCCTCTCCTGCACCACCATACGCGTCATGTTCTGGATGCACTGGGCCCTGTAGTTCTCGTAGTGGGACTCTCGGGTCACGTCTTTCAGGTCCTGCATGTGAGTCCGCACCAACATGTTCCTCAGCAGCAGGAAGTCCGAGTGTGCTGGGTTCTCCACTCCAGAGACAAATTAACACATTTCAGTCAGTGTTTTTTTCCAAAGTAATACTAAATATATGAAATGATGTTAAAGGAAAAGTAACGTTTTTGTTTTTTTTTACAATTTGAGCCTTATTTCGGTAATAAAACAAGTTGTTTTACTCACCCATATCACTTTGGTGTCATATGGAGCATTTCCGGAGATGTTTTAGATTAGCGTTAGGCTAACGCCGTTAGCCTAGCGCGACTTATAGCCATAGCTCGGGGCATTCCCCGAACATGTAATATGCCCCGTGCGGGCTCCAAATAACACAAACTTTAGCATTTTTCAAATCATAGAAGCTCGATGTCTTTAGTCTACGATTTCGTTTGGTCAAAAGTGGCCTGTAATCCGAGATTTAGCCATAGTTTCGAGTAGATGAGGAGGACAGTGCGCATGCGCGGAGTGTGCTCTCAGCTCCCGGGACCCAAACATGGAACGCATAGCTGTAAACTATGGATAAATCTCGGATTACAGGCCACTTTTGATTCAAACGAAATCATAGACTAAAGACATCGAGCTTCTATGATTTGAAAAGTGCTAAAGTTTGTGTTATTTGGAGCCCGCACGGGGCATATTACATGCTCGGGGAATGCCCCGAGCTATGGCTATAAGTCGCGCTAGGCTAACGGCGTTAGCCTAACGGCGTTAGCCTAACGCTAATCTAAAACATCTCCGGAAATGCTCCATATGACACCAAAGTGCTATGGGTGAGTAAAACAACTTGTTTTATTATCGAAATAAGGCTCAGATTGTAAAAAACTTTACTTTTCCTTTAAATGTGTCACAATTCTAAGGCTCACCCATCACCATCTTCTATTGACCCGTCACACACCAGGGTCAATACAAGGTTAATCCAGTCAAATGAATGCAATAAGTAAATCATAATGGGAAAGAAATAACTATTTTCTATCACTATGGCAGATATGTATGACTCAGATCATGGATGAACAAACATTTTTCCCAGAGGGCCACATATTGAATTATATTCCATTCGGATTAGTACATGTAACATACTGTAGATGTAGCCACTGTACTGTTAATCTCTATCAAATAACATTTTTATGTTTTTTTGAGGCTATAGTGGTACAAATGTTTACATTCATCACAAAAAATAGTCTAATATAACCACAACCAGGAACAATGTAGCCAGAGGCCTGAGGGCAAACAAAAATTGGTCTGAAGGCCGCATTTGGCCCCCAGGTATTAGTTTAGACATCCAGAGGTGGGACAAAGTCATTGCTGGGCAAGTCCCAAGTAAGTCTAAGTCTTTTGCACTCAAGTCCGAGTGAAGTCCCGAGTCAAGAGTATCCAAGTGCCGAGTCAAGTCCAAAGTCAAAGCTCACAAGTCTCAAGTCGAGTCCAAAGTCCTAGCATTTTAGTTTTGAGTCATTTCGAGTCCCCTTTACAAAGAAATAAAATTTCTACAAATCTTGTTTCCGCATCATTTGTTGTGCAATTTGCCTTGGATGTGGTCGAATAAAAGCAACGTAGATCTACTGTGATTGGATGTTGTGCAAGCCGCGCGCACATGCTCTTTGCATACATTTTCGCAGATTCACAGTACAACGAGTGCGGTCCTTATCAACATACTTTTAGAGTTTTTTTTTTTTCATTGGACGTAGCAAGTCATCACAAGTCAAAAGGCCTAAGTCCAAGTGAAGTCACGAGTTATTGATATTGAAGTCCAAGTCGAGTTGCAAGTATTTGTACATTTTGTCGAGTCGAGTCTAAAGTTATCAAATTCGTGACTCGAGTCTGACTCGAGTCTAAGTCACATAACTCGAGTCCACACCTCTGGACATCCCTGACTTTATTCTTTATCTTTTAAAACGTGGCTTTTATGTAGCAATTCCTACTATTACCTTCCTCACAATATACTAATAAGTAAGATAAGATAAGACTTTATTGATCTCACATAGGAGAAATTCATTTGCCACATTAGCTCCAGGCAGTTTAGTGCAAAAGAAAGTTTGAACAAGAAAGTGCAGCAGACAAGATAAGTAATAATAATAAAATACGAGAATATAGAAAAAATTGCACATTTGGAGTATATAGTGGAGTTATACAGTACCATGAGATTAATACTGTGATCATTTAAAATTTGGATACCTTCAACCACTCCCCAGGGATAAAGACGCCCTCTGACCCTGCGACCTTTGCTCTCCACTTGAATGTTACTCCCAATAATAGCAAACGGGATGCTGTCCTAAAGACAGAGAAGGGGAGAGGGATAGTTAGTCTTAGCTGAAGTTTTGTCTTATTATTACTTTCATTGAGACTTTCAAATTCATGACAATAACTGCAAGAACATATTTATGACCACCAATATTTCACTATAAATACATTATAAAATGTATTATACACAAGAACATCCCCAAACCTTGAGAATTTGGTCATGTCTTTTCAAATCCTCTTCTTCATCTGAATCAAACTCTAGAAATTGATAGATGTTAATACCAAACTGCTTGATCTCCTCTCTGATCTGAAATACATGAACAAAATACATTTGAGAGGAAGCAATGATTAGATGTATTTATTTATTTTGCAGGGCAATTTCTCACCTTCATCTTCTTCTTGTGCCTCTCCGCTGCTGTGAGGCTGTCGGCTTTGGCCAGAATTGGGATAATGTTGACCTTTTCATGTAACGCCTTCATGCACTGGACATCAATGGGACGAAGCCTGGTAGAAGGAAATATCCAAATATGACCTTAACCACTAAACTTATCATTAAGCCTTTGTTAATGTTTGTCAGTTTGGTCTTATTGGTCTTATCAGTGTTTGGAGATCCGATTTATCCCCCACAATTCCAATTAGTCTAGACAAACTTGGTTTACATGAACACATTAGAAATGTTAAAGGAAAAGTAACATTTTTTACAATCTGAGCCTTATTTCGGTAATAAAACAAGTTGTTTTACTCACCCATATCACTTTGGTGTCATATGGAGCACTTCCAGAGATGTTTTAAGATTAGCGTTAGCCTAGCGCGACTTCTAGCCATAGCTCAGGGCATATAATATATTCCCCAAGCATGTAATACTAATACTAATTAGATTTGCGATCTCCATCATGTGAGTTCTCGGGGCACTTGTTTGCGGTCTCCAAATAACACAAACTTTAGCACTTTTCAAATCATGTCTTAGCCTACGATTTCGTTTGAAGCAAAAGTGGCCTGTAATCCAAGATTTATCCATAGTTTACAGCTTTGCGTTTCATGTTTGGGTCCCGGGAGCTGAGAGCACACTCCGCACATGCGCACTGGCGTCCTCATCTACTCGAAACTATGGCTAAATCTCGGATTACAGGCCACTTTTGACCACACAAAATCGTAGGCTAAGACATCGGGCTTCTATGATTTGAAAAGTGCTAAAGTTTGTGTTATTTGGAAACCGCAAATAAGTGCCCCGAGAACTCACATGATGGAGATCGCAAATCTAAAACATCTCCGGAAGTGCTCCATATGACACCAAAGTGCTATGGGTGAGTAAAACAACTTGTTTTATTACCGAAATAAGGCTCAGATTGTAAAAAACGTTACTTTTCCTTTAAATTGTGCCTATCAATCTTTGATCCAGGAGGATTTCTCATTGTATTTCCCATTACTTAATATATTAAACAATACAAAATACATTTTTAATAATTGAAAATCTTATACTTGATAAAAGACAACTTGCGGTGGTTGGAGGAGCCAATGGCACAGATGGGCAGCGCAGCTTTTGTCAGTTTACCCGAGGCAGGTGTGGCTACAATAGTAGCTTACATCACTGAGTATGGAGTGAATGAATAATGCACTGAAAGGGCTTTCTGTGTCTTGAAAGGCACTGTATAAAGCCAATGCATTTTTATATAAAAATATCAAAGTTTTATGTTGTTCTGTTTTTTTGTTTTTTGTTTTTAAAAGGTCCCATGGCATGAAATTTTCACTTTCTGAGGTTTTTGAACGTTAATGTGAGCTCCCCTACTCTGTTTAGCCCCCCCCCCCCCATGGTTAAAAGTTTCTGCGTTACAAAAAAATCGGAGCTCAAACGGGCGATTTTGAACAAGGCACCTTATTGACGTCAGATCGAAAAAAGAAATGCAAATGCAGTTCCACCCCCGTCTGTCTGTACTCAGCGTCTCTGTAAATCACGCCCAGAGAGTTTGGACTGCGAATGCGCTAGGCAATGCGAAATGCGTTTTTTTATTTGCCTGGAGGCACGTCCGAGTGTTTCTAGGCTCGGAAGTCCTTTATCTGAGCCTCTGGACCTTTGAACAGCAGTGGTTTAATTTTATTTTCTGTGGAAATGTGTTTATTTTTCAATGGAACGCTTCTAATCTCTTCTCCACGCAAAAACGCGGAAATGGATCAGCTGAGAGCTGAGCGCAGAGAGCGGAGAGTTTGGCCACGCCCCCACCCTCTACTATAGGCCATCTCTTTTCTCCTCATTTGCATTCAAGCAACAACGCCCATAATGGACTGTTCAGAGAGAGAAAAATGACTCTTTCTCATCTTATCTCTGTTTCTCATGCACTGAGTGTTGATTTTGAAGAAGGATTCATTTACAGTATTAGGGAACCATTAAGGAGCCATATAAAAGCATCAAGAAGTACCATGTCATGGGATCTTAAACAACCATATGTACCCATGTCCGTAGGGTGAGATGAAGTACAGACAGCAGTGCACTCTGTTATCCTGAATGTTCCTCCGGTTTAGACCGCTCTCGTCTCTGAAGTACTGCTCAAACTGCTGTTCAATGTAGTCCTCAAGGTGCTTCCAACTAAAAACACACATTTTTTGATTTTTCATGAAAGGAAAAAAAAAAAATCAGCCAAGGGAGTTTTAGACAGACGAGTGAGATAAGAGACAGTGGGTAGCTTGTCTCTAAGGAGATGCTATTACCTTTCTGAATTATTGACAGCGTCGCCAAACCCTGGTGTGTCTATGATGGTGAGCCTCAGCTTGATGCCCTTTTCCTCTATACTGACAGTGTGTTTGACAATGTCCACTGTTTGACTGATGCGCTCTGCACAAACACACAATTATAATCAGATTGTGTCAATAATAAATATATATTTCATGATAGATCTGGATGCACTCACCTTCTGCTTTAAGGACCTTTCTGTCTTTGTATATATCAGTGAGGAACAAACTGTTGATGAGAGTAGACTTACCCAGACCAGACTCCCCTATTGACAAAACAAAGACTTATTTTGAGTTAAAATATATTTGAAATACACTGTACATTTTCCAATCATGGCTCAGTTCACAGTGCGCAGTAAGACAGCAGTCTTTGCTAATTGCTAATTGTAGCTGAATTAAAGTTCACATAGAATCAGAATAAGTCAAAAGAGTTTTTTTTTTTTTTAACTTTTAGGGAGCCTATTATCATCTGGCAGGCCGATGAAGACTAGACTAAATTGACTAAATTGGATACATTTACATTACTATAATGGTTTTTATTGTACACTGTCCCACTGAAAACTAAATAAATAAAATAAAACTACAGTGGTACCTCACCTTACGAAATTAATTCGTTCCAGAAGTGGTTTCGTAACGTGAAAAATTTGTAAGTTGAGTAGCTATTTCAATGGAAAAAGCCTGATTCGTTCCAAGGCCCCGATCCAAGTTTTTTTTTTATAGTGTAACTTTTTTTTATAGTGTAACATTGTGTTCTGTGTTTCTCACATTTGTCTCTCGTTTAAACACTCAAACTTTCATAGATTTTCAACAAAATGTATTAATAGTGAAGTGTGGGGGGGAAGCGGGAGGGGGGAGAAAACTCTGACACGTGTGATAGCGCAGCATGACCCGGCGCGGAGCTGACAGCAGGTCTAGACCAAGGTCTAAACCTGGACTGGACCAGGACTAAACCAGGACTAAACCAGGACTAGACCAGGTGGATTAAAGCAGCGAGGAGGGGACTGCACGCAGTCTGAGCGCATGAACGCATGAACAAGACCCATGCAAGAGCCGCGGGCTCCTCCTGGTTTAGTCCAGGTTTAGTCCTGGTTTAGTCCAGACCACCGCGGCCCTTGCATGGGTCTCGTTCATGCGTTCATGCGCTCAGACTGCGTGCAGTCTCCTCCTCGCTGCTTTAATCCACCTGGTCTAGTCCTGGTTTAGTCATGGTTTAGTCCTGGTCCAGTCCAGGTTTAGACCTTGGTCTAGACCTGCTGTCAGCTCCGCGCCGGGTCATGTGCGCTATCACACGTGTCAGAGCGCAGTCTTCTCCCCCCTCCCCCTTCCCCCCACACTTCACTGTTAATAATTTTGTTGAAAATCTATGAAAGTTTGAGTGTTTAAACAGAGACAAATGTGAGAAAAGTTTAAATCCAGTCTGAGAAAAGCGTATAATGTGTGTGGCTGAGCGCGCATTATTTGAATTTTTGAGATTTTGCGTTTCGTAACTTGAATTTTCTTTCGTATCTAGAGACAAAATTTACCGTGAAGGCGTTTCGTAACTTGAAATTTTCGTTTGTTGGTTCATTCGTAAGGTGAGGTACCACTGTACTTTAATAATAGACAGTTTGCAGTATGATTAACTGTAGCCCATGTACTTACCAGCCACCATGACAGTGAATGTAAAGCCCTTTTTAACAGTTTTCCTGTGAACCTGGTTTGGAAGACTGGCAAACCCCACATACTCTTTGTCCTGATCCTGCACAGAGAAACACTTTCTGTAAACACGATTCTCACAAGGCCAGATAAGACAGGAGACTGGTTCTATGAGATGAGATTTTGACATAATTAAAAAAGAAATAGTTTGATTCAGTTTGGCCTCGCAACTTTTATTTAATTGTGGCACTGCTTTTCGGAGCTACATGTTTCTCAAGAGATGTAACTCACCAGAACGTAACACTTTTTTGGTTCCTGTCAAATATAAAAGTTGAAAAAAATCACAAGCTCATTCTACCCATAATATTGGTAGAATGATCTTGTGATTTTTTACGTACAACAACATACATATATTATACGTATGTTGTTGTACGTAATTTTATCTCATGAGATCTTGTGGCATGAGATCTTGTCCCACCTCTATTTAATAAAAAAACAAAACAAAAACTGACCTCTGATGAGTCATATGGCTCAAAGCGTCCCCAGGGGCTGCGTGGTCTTGTGGAGGGACTGAGGGGAGAGTCCAGAGACCCATGAGAAACCAGCTGCCTTCTGAATCCAGGACTAAACTCTGCATCTGACCCAGACCTGCTGGACCTGCGTGGGACCACTGGAGACCCAGACAAGCTCAGAGGAGTGGGCCGAACCAAACTGGGGGTCCCGGGCTGGCTAGAGAGTCTGCCATTTATGGCTTCTGCCCCATAATTTATCACTGAGGTGGGGTTTTGTGGAATTGATTGCACATCTTCAGAAAGACCAGATGGAGGCAGGTCTCTCATGGCAAAAGGACATTGAGCATCTTGATTTGAAATGGACAGACTCGCCAACTGTGACAGAGAGAAAGAATATACGGGAAGGATCAATGGTGAAGGACAAGAGTCTAAAGACAAAATCCAGTTTAATCTTGGTTAATACTGCAACACAAGCATTTAAAGCCTGACATGGGGTAAGGAAAAAACACACAGTACACACAACATAGACTAAAACTGGAAACATTTATGCCTTGAACATTCATGGGCAGCCAAAAAGTGGTCAAATTTAAAAATGAACTATTTTCAGTTTGTGGGAACATGATACAAGAAGATTAAACAACTCAGAGCAGTGCTTTAAAAGAGTGAAATGCACTGCCTCAAATTGGTTAAAGGAAAAGTAACATTTTTTTACAATCTGAGCCTTATTTCGGTAATAAAACAAGTTGTTTTACTCACCCATAGCACTTTGGTGTCATATGGAGCACTTCCGGAGATGTTTTAGATTTGCGATCTCCATCATGTGAGTTCTCGGGGCACTTGTTTGCGGTCTCCAAATAACACAAACTTTAGCACTTTTCAAATCATAGAAGCCCGATGTCTTAGCCTACGATTTCGTTTGAATCAAAAGTGGCCTGTAATCCGAGATTTATCCATAGTTTACAGCTTTGTGTTTCATGTTTGGTCCCGGGAGCTGAGAGCACACTCCGCACATGCGCACTGCCCTCCACATCTACTCGAAACTATGGCTAAATCTCGGATTACAGGCCACTTTTGACCACACAAAATCGTAGGCTAAGACATCGAGCTTCTATGATTTGAAAAGTGCTAAAGTTTGTGTTATTTGGAGACCGCAAACAAGTGCCCCGAGAACTCACATGATGGAGATCGCAAATCTAAAACATCTCCGGAAGTGCTCCATATGACACCAAATTACTATGGGTGAGTAAAACAACTTGTTTTATTACCGAAATAAGGCTCAGATTGTAAAAAAACGTTACTTTTCCTTTAAGGCCAACTGGTTTAACTAAAGCAAGCATCTCTAGACACATACACCCATGTGCTTTCCTAGTGTTTTCTAGGCTTTTCTTTGTTCTGGGATTAGCCTTAACTCATGATCTTTTTATACCCTCCCAGACAGCTTCATCCATCTGTTCAGCACAGAGACACAGTGTACCAGTTAGAATGTACTAATACAAATGGGTCTTTTTTTTATGAATTATAATATCTTCTACAAAATCAACATGCTATACGAGAATACATGCTTAGGCCTAATTCAACTAAGAGCCATTAGGGTTCTTTCATGACCTATATAGGCTGTTATTTCAGGTTTGAAAGAGCACTAGCCCATATAATGTCAACTGACATAATAATAGGTTCCTCTGGTGTTTTCTCCATCTGTCAGCTTTATTTACCCATAAGGCTTTGCAGCAGGCTTAACCCAGAGTTCTAATGCTCTAGTGGGGATGGGAGCTTTACTATCTAAAACAAACACACGTATTTAAGTGTTCAAAACACAAGTTCACATGTGTCCTACCTCCTTTTCTGAAAGAGTTGCAGCTTGTTATAAAGAGGAAAGTACATACATGAAACAATAATTGGGAAAACGTAAATTAAATTAAAACAAAAGTGTGTGTGTTTGTGTAAATTAGCCTGTTCCATGATACCTTGACTACCAAACAGATATTAACTTATAAAATGATCAGGGCTATGTTCAACAGGATCTAACGTCGTGTCTTACCTTTTTTGTTGTTTCGAAAGCGCACCGGAGACGACATATGCTCCATAATGTTTCCCAGAATAAGACTAAAAACAAGATGTCGACAAGTTTTAGGACATAAGGAAGCATTAAAAGCAGGGAAAGATATGGGACGATGGTGGAGCGGGAGACACAGGACAGGATATGAAGAGGTCAGTGGAACAAGCGCGGATGAACGGGCCGAGAGGGCCACGAGGGGGCGCCACTGTCCACTATGTACGAGCAATAGATCCACTGGAATTTAAAGGAAAAGTAACGTTTTTTACAATCTGAGCCTTATTTCGGTAATAAAACAAGTTGTTTTACTCACCCATAGCACTTTGGTATGGAGATAATTTTGTCTCATAAAGATTTGTATAAATAAAAAAGATATATATAAATATAAATACATTTATAAATATTCAAACACAAAATACAAATACAAAAACTCGACATACAAATAATTGATAGAATGTATATAAATACACAGGCATTTGTAAATATATTTTCGAGATTTGTAAATACATTTTCGAGATTTATAAATATATTTTTGAGATTTGAAAACAAATGTATTGGAGTCTGCATTTGTGGATCCATTTACTGTATTGCTTTCGTGTCGATGACGTAATTGTGAGACAGTTCTAGCGCAAACCACGATTTGTATAAATAAAAAAAGATATATATAGATATAAATACATTTATAAATATTCAAACACAAAATACAAATACAAAAACTCAACATACAAATAAATGATAGAATGTATATAAATACACAGGCATTTGTAAATATATTTTAGAGGTTTGAAAACAAATGTATTGGAGTCTGTATTTGTGGATCCATTTATTGCTTTCATGTCGATGGCGTAATTGTGAGACAGTTCTACCGCAAACCACGATTCGCAAATAAATGTCACCGGATTTGAATACAAATAGCCTTCACTGGACATCCAGCAGATGGCAGTGTTGAGCAGTTTGTCGGTAGCTGCTTTTAAGTAAATGAGACTACAGTGGTCCCTCGCTCTATCGAGCGTGGGACCACATATCCATGTGCGAAAGTCGAGTGGAAAGTGACCTGGATATCATTTTGGGCGAAACTCAGGCCACCGCTAACCGCCGAACTGACTGACTACGTACAACGCCTCTGAGCACCAGCCCTCACCACCCAACCAGGTACGAACACTTCAGCGAGGTGCTAGGTCTAAAGCCCCGATCAGATCAGTAGCTTTGTCAAATAAATTCAATATCCTCAACACGGACGGGCCTGGCCCGGACGCCGCACGGCGGGGGGAGGGGAGCACTCGCGCGCGGAGAGGGGACAGTGGGTCTTCCCAGTCACGCCTAGCGGACGAACCCGACCCCGTCCTAGAGAGTTGTGGAGTATTGGCGACGCATTGATAGCCATGCCCCAAACTCCGGGGCGGACTGATTTTGGAGCCGGGGTGAAATGCAACCAACCCTTGTGAACGCGGGTTAGTGGGGGAAAATCCTCATGGTCCAGGATATTGAATTTATTTGACAAAGCTGCTGGACTAGAGCTGATCGGGGCTTTAGACCTAGCCCCTCGCTGAAGTGCTCGTACCTGATCAGGTGGTGAGGGGCTGGTGCTCAGAGGCGTTGTACGTAGTCAGTCAGTTCGGCACTGTTAGCGGTGGCCTGAGTTTTGCCCAAAATGATATCCAGGTCACTTTCCACTCGACTTTCCACTCGAGCGAGGGCCCACTGTAGTCTCATTTACTAAAGAGCAACTATGATAAAAGGAGAAATTCACTCATTCACGCATCTAAAGAGCAGGTACCGACAAGCTGCTCAACACTGCCATCTGCTGGATGTCCAGTGAAGGCTATTTGTATTCAAATCCGGTGACATTTATTTGCGAATCGTGGTTTGCGGTAGAACTGTCTCACAATTACGTCATCGACACAAAAGCAAAAAATTGATCCACAAATGCAGACTCCACATAGAAAGACAACTACATTTGTTTTCAAATCTCGAAAATATATTTACAAATGCCTGTGTATTTATATACATTCTACCAATTATTTGTATGTCGCGTTTTTGTATTTGTATTTTGTGTTTGAATATTTATAAATGTATTTATATTTATATATATCTTTTTTTATTTATACAAATCTTTATGAGACAAAATTATCTCCATACTTTGGTGTCATATGGAGCACTTCCAGAGATGTTTTAGATTTGCGGTTAGCCTAGCGCGACTTCTAGCCATAGCTCGGGTCATATAATATATTCCCCAAGCATGTAATATGCCCCGTGCGGGCTCCAAATAACACAAACTTTAGCACTTTTCAAATCATAGAAGCCCGATGTCTTAGCCTACGATTTTGTTTGAAGCAAAAGTGGCCTGTAATCCCAGATTTATCCATAGTTTACAGCTTTGCGTTTCATGTTTGGGTCCCAGGAGCTGAGAGCACAGTCCGCACATGCGCACTGGCCTCCTCATCTACTCGAAACTATGGCTAAATCTCGGATTACAGGCCACTTTTGACCACACAAAATCGTAGGCTAAGACATCGGGCTTCTATGATTTGAAAAGTGCTAAAGTTTGTGTTATTTGGAGACCGCAAACAAGTGCCCCGAGAACTCACATGATGGAGATCGCAAATCTAAAACATCTCCGGAAGTGCTCCATATGACACCAAATTACTATGGGTGAGTAAAACAACTTGTTTTATTACCGAAATAAGGCTCAGATTGTAAAAAACGTTACTTTTCCTTTAACAGATGTAATGACACACAAAAATATCACATTGACCACTGACTGAAATATTGGGTTAACATTATGTGCAGTGATAGTAAAGCACGTAAAGTAGGTAAAATAAATCTAAAGCTGCATCTCAATTTTGTTCACTTGCCACAATGGCTCTACAGCAGTTAACGGGCCCATATTACACTACACAATCTATTTTATAAATAGACCTGGAGTTGTATTTTGTTTCATTCACACATATCCCAGGCTGTTCTTCTCTCAGACCCAAAACACTGGTGACATCATGTGGTAATACAGGAAGTGCTCCACTTTTTTTTTTCCCATGGCATGAAATTTTCATTTTCTGAGGTTTTTGAACGTTAATGTGAGCTCCCCTACCCTGTTTAGGCCCCCCCCCCCCATGGTTAAAAGTTGCAAAATGTCTAAACTGAGCATTTGCGATCCTTTTCTGCGTTACAAAAAATCAGAGCTCAAACGGGCGATTTTGAACAAGGCAACTTATTGACGTCAGATCGAAAAAAGAAATGCAAATGCAGTTCCACCCCCGTCTGTCTGTACTCAGCGTCTCTGTAAATCACGCCCAGAGAGTTTGAAGAAGAAGAAGAAGAAGTGACTTTATTGATCTCACACTGGAGAAATTCTTCTCTGCATTTTAACCCATCCTATATATATATATATATATACATATATTAGGAGCAGTGGGCAGCACACACATTAGGGCGCCCGGGGACCATCTCCATGATCTTCTTGCTTCGGCTTGGTCAGGACCTAAGCTGGAGGTACCTATGGTGCATGTTTTGGGTTGATGGGGGAAACCGGAGTGCCCGGAGGAAACCCACCCAGACACGGGGAGAACATGCAAACTCCACA
Source organism: Paratrypauchen microcephalus (assembly GCA_036785185.1). Lineage (NCBI taxonomy): Eukaryota > Metazoa > Chordata > Actinopteri > Gobiiformes > Gobiidae > Paratrypauchen > Paratrypauchen microcephalus. The sequence continues at coordinate 2,783,010 of JAVJIX010000120.1, read as the reverse complement.
CAGAAAGGCTCGGGCGACCCGGGGATCGAACCCAGACCATGCATGCAAACGCCACACAGAACACACACGGAAAGGTCTGGGCGACCCGGGGATCGAACCCTCTTGCTGTGAAGCAAGAGCGCTAACCACTCTGCTACCGTGCCGCGGTAGCAGAGTGGACTGCGAATGCGCTAGGCAATGCGAAATGCGTTTTTTTATTTGCCTGGAGGCACGTCCGAGTGTTTCTAGGCTCGGAAGTCCTTTATCTGAGCCTCTGGACCTTTGAACAGCAGTGGTTTAATTTTATTTTATGTGGAAATGTGTTTATTTTTCAATGGAACGCTTCAAATCTCTCCCCCTGTGCAAAAACACGGAAATGGATCAGCTGAGAGCTGACAGCGGAGAGCGGAGAGTTTGGCCACGCCCCCACCCTCTACTATTGGCCAGCTCTTTTCTCCTCATTTGCATTCAAGCAACAACGCCCATTATGGAGTGTTCAGAGAGAGAGAAAAAATACTCTTTCTCATCTTATCTCTGTTTCTCATGCACTGAGTGTTGATTTTGAAGAAGGATTCATTTACAGTATTAGGGAACCATTAAGGAGCCATATAAAAGCATCAAGAAGTACCATGTCATGGGATCTTTAACTCCATACACCTTCACTAGAATCATCCGAGTAATTTCAGCCCTGCAATTGCCAAGCTTTATTGAACTTGCTGGGCTAGCGATCAACTTGAAAACTATAGCTTCATGACATCACAGGGTGGATCAGAGCATTTTCAGTTTAGGGGATTTAGACAGACTAATAATAAATGTTACTCACGCAGGTGTGAATGAAACAAAACACAATTCCAGGTATGTTTTTGATGAGGTAACATGATGCAAGTTCAGTTTGTCCTAAACAACAAACTGAACTCACGTCTCATGGTACAGGCCAACTTTTCTTTGCCTTTTCTTTTTCCAAACACAACTTTGTAACTCAGTAACTTTGTCTAGTATTTTGAGCCACATTCCCTCCGGAACAATTACTATGTTCATCACAACAGGTCCCTCTGAGGTTTACACTGAAAAACAGACTGGATCTCCCCCGGGAGGATCACGACTAACACTAGTTTCCAACAATACAACATTCAACTTTGACAATGGAATATCAGTAGCCTACAGCTTTACTCTATTTGCATAATAAAGTTGTAATGTTATTTATTATGTAACAGCCTAACCTTTATTGTAATTGCAATTACCTTTGTATAAATGCTATTCCAATATTGACATTTATAAATGACTGATTGAATAACAATACAGAGAATCAATCTAGCATTACAGTGGAGTCAGTGTTGCAAGTTATTTTTACACTTCAGTCCAGCTTCAGTTGGACATGCTTGGACCAATTATTTCCCAGCTTATTTATCTAACTGCAAGAGTGTAGATTTTCCTCACTTTGCCGTGGTAATATTTTTTTCCTGTACTATATTAAATATGTGTTCATCATGCCGAGCAGAACAGGAGTCAGTGCCCATACAGAGCACATCTCACCATGCCCAACTGTGGGTATTAGACATTGTGTATTTTTTTATTTCTCAGGTTTCTCACTGGAGACTTATTTTAGCTGTTACGCCTACAGGGAGCAGAATGTATTAACATGGTCACAAAACCCTAATAAGGGAATCCCAGGGGTCTGTTAGAATGTGTCCAGAGATTTCACAGGTCTCCTATTACAGTTAATTCAATAACTGTCAAAAATGTATATCCATAGATCTTAGGCCTACACAAATAAATAAACAAATTAAGAATAGCATGGAACCAAACACACACACACACACACACACACACACACACACACACACACACACACACACACACACACACACACACACACACATATATATATATATATATATATATATATATATATATATATAGTGTGGTGTGGTAGATTTGGGCAAGGCTCAAGGCCTGCTCCTGTGCAGCCAGGATGAGGGCCTCTGTGTTGTTCTTCAGACCAGCTCTCTCCAGCCATTGGTAGGATTTCTTGATATCACTTAATACCACTTCAATTATGTTTCGGTGGTATGCCCCATGTAGGGGTTTGTCCTGCCATGATGGTCCCTCCAGCACCTCTTCCTCTGAGCTCCGCTGTCTGAGGCATTCCTTGAGCACGTCATCTGTCAGGGCCTTGTTCTTGATGTACTTATGGATTTTGGATGTTTCATCCTGGACAGTGGTTCCCACACTCACTAGTCCTTGGCCTCCTTCCTTCCGGCTCGTGTACAGTCTCAGGGTGCTGGATTTGGGATGGAACCCTCCATGCATGGTAAGGAGCTTTCGTGTCTTAACGTCTGTGGTCTGTATCTCCTCCTCTGGCCAGCTTATGATTCCTGTTGGGTATCAGCATGGTGGAAAACCACGCTTGAAGCCAATGGCAAGCCACATGCACAAATGTCCATCAAATGTGGGATATACAAAGGAGGCGCACTGTCCCCACTGCTGTTCTGCATAGGTCTGAACCCCCTCAGCCAAATCATCGACCGCACTGGCTACGGATACCGACTCAGAAACGGGGCCACCATCAGCCACCTTCTCAACTTGGATGACATCAAGCTGTACGCTAAGAGCGAAACTCACTGATCCACACCAGGATCTACAGCACAGACATTGGAATGTCATTCGGGCTTGAGAAATGTAGTAGAATGATGACAAAGAGAGGGAAGGTAGTCCACACAGAGGGGGTCTCACTCCCAGAGGGAACAATAGCAGACATTGAGGACAGTTACAAGTACAAGTGGATATAGTCCCAGTTATTATCAGGTATAGATCAGGTATGCAATGTGCATTTATAATTTTTATGAGAATTAGTTCCTCATTATAGATGCCATTTTCAGATCTTTTGACCCTTCCAAAGAAAGAGCATTGATCACTTAACTGTAACTTATGATGGACAAAATATGGTGGCCTGCCAAGACATTTTGTAACCTGAGCTTGAACACGAGTGAAAGTTTTCCCTGTACTTTGAGTCATTGTGTGACTGTAACTGAGCTGTGTCATCATGAGCACAAACAGCTCATTAGGAGGGCATTAAGGAGCTCTCAGATGACCTTCTCCTGGGAACAGGCTCCTGAGGGCCCCCTGCACAAACAACAGCACCACACACACTACTTTACTGTATACTGTTCACACTCTGTACCAGAGAGGGCCCACTCAACTCAAGGCTCCAAGGCCACAAAATAGGACCAAAATGTGAGTTTGTGAAACATAATAGCCATTTGACTGATCAAGCCGCTTTCATTACACTCAGTTAATACACTACTGTGGCTCAGTGATATTATTGCATGCTGTTGTATAAGGTGGCTGTGACTGCAGTAGAAGCTTACCACCACTGTATTTGAGCACATGCAAAAGCACAAATATGCATACTCCCAGATAAATAATTTAAATCACTATCATTTTTGTACAAGTAAAGATAAGTTAGTATTAAAGGTCCCATGGCATGAAATTTTCACTTTGTTTTCACACAAACAAAGCGCGAAGCACTCTCCCCTTTCCAAACATAGTGGTCATTGACTGGTGCCCGTTGACATGGCATATAGAAGAAAGGGGAGGAATATGTCGCGCTAGCGTCCTCCTGCGAGTGCAAGTGAGGGCCGATCATTGCCACTTGCAGCTATATTTAATTATTATTTATTTATTTTTTATTTAATGCTGTCAATCGATTAAAATATTTAATCGTGATTAATCTCAAGAATGTTACAGTTAACTTGCGTTTAATCTCACATTTTTGTCCTTATCTTATCAACATTTAAAAAATGGATAGGTGCTGCTTTGTACAAATGCGTTTTTATTGCAAACCATAACAATTGTCAGTGAAACAACTTTTTGTTGGATGTTCCACTCTCATGTTCCACTTTCATTAAGTGCTCTGCAACAGTGTCAGTGAAGCGCTTCTCTTCTGTCTTCATAACAAAGCAACTGAAGTTCCCATAGTGGGTGAAATAATGTGCTGTGTGTGTGTAATCTCCAGTTAGCGCGACTGTGTTTGTCTCTCTCAACGCCTGCTGCACGAGGGGCACACTTGCGCTGGGACTTTTGGGCTGTACTGAGCTCAGGCACGGTTGCCTGGGGTTCTGTGGCCCGGCATGTCGCGTGGAAGAGCTGGGCTTTTGGCGGAGAAGGTGGGTCCAGCTGCGGTGCTCCTCCTTTTCACCAACGGGGGGGGGGGAGGGGAAGGAACCCATATAATCATTCAATAATTCAATAATACACAGGATATATGTTATCACACACGTACACACACACACACGCACACCTTAGTCCTGATTTAGTCTTGGTTTAGTCCCGGTTTAGTCCTGGCTTAGTCCTGGTTTAGACCTGGTTTAGACCTGGTTTAGACCTGGTTTAGTCCTGGCTTAGTCTTGGTTTGGACCTGGTTTAGTTTTGGTTTAGTCCCGGTTTAGTCCTGGTTTAGACCCGGTTTAGATCTGGTTTAGTCTTGGCTTAGTCCTGGTTTGGACCTGGTTTAGTCCTGGTTTAGACCTGGTTTAGTCTTGGTTTAGTCCTGGTTTAGACCTGGTTTAGTCTTGGCTTAGTCCTGGTTTGGACCTGGTTTAGTCCGGGTTTAGACCTGGTTTAGTCTTGGTTTAGTCCTGGTTTAGACCTGGTTTAGTCTTGGTTTATTCCTGGTTTAGTCTTGGTTTAGTCCTGGTTTAGACCTGGTTTAGTCTTGGTTTATTCCTGGTTTAGTGCCGAAATAGATGCAAAAATAATCTGATAATATGACTCACCCATAAGAATGCGGTCAGATCCATTCTAACAGTTTGCCGTGTTGTCTTTAATAATCCGGAGCTCCGGAGAAAAGGACATAATCCCGAACTTATCCCGTGTCCCGAGGCGAGAGTTCCTTCTTACGTAGCATTAACGTAGGAAGTTAAGGATTCTTCTTCTCTTGGAAATGCCGCGTAAATATCACGCGGCTCACTCACAGCTGATTGGCGAACAGGTGCAAACACAACAGCGGCAATCGTCATGATTGGCGGGAGCGCGTATCGGTGCGTAATTATGCTGATGCATGATTGGAAGCTGGAGCGCAGTTCGGCCTATGATTGGCTCTTGGGCACTGGCCATTTTGACTTAAAAACGGCGAAATTCGCCAAAAGTTTAGGAATTTTGATGCTTGATTGATAAAATGCCATAAGGGATGGAAGAAAGGATTCCCGTTTTAGAAGAGGGATGACTCTCGAGTACTGGCTGCAGGGCTTCTGTCGCTGTCCGTGGGCCTTGTCGGGGGTGGGCGTGGATTCACTGTATGTTTTGGAGCGGACTTTGTTTCATGTTTTCCTCACGTAGGTATCATTGGCGTGGGTGCAGGGCTTGTTTGGTGAAGTCGTGCATGTGCGCGTGCCTGAGCAGCCGTGCTGTGCTTTGGCCCACTTCCTCCAACCGGGACTTCTCAGTTTCGTACAAATTCTTTGCTTTCCTGTTCACAGCTGGATCCTGTAGTTTTTCTAATGTTACTAGCAGTAGTCGCAGCTTCTGAAAGAAATCGTTCACTAGGTCACAAAGAGCGTTAATCTTGCGATAAAAAAAATTAACAGCGTAAATACAGGGAGTCCTCGGGTTACGACGTAGATCCGTTCTTAAGACGCGTCGTAACCCGAATTTCGTCGTAAACCGGATTTTGCCTTTGATCTTCCAACCAAAGCACCAATAACCTTTCCATCTCAATAATTAGACCACTACGCTGCTTGGTTATCACTGCCGCTTTCATAGGAGCAGATCAGAGCCCACATCAGGTACTTCCGCCCACATTGGACACGCACACGAGGCTGTCTTCTTCTCCCTACAACCACAACAGAGCGTATTCTTGCGCCGTGCGCCGCGCGCCGTTCGTGTTTGTTTACATCTCTTACCACGCTAAACCGCGTAAGACGGAATGACGCGTAATATATACATATTTTTTTTAATGGGGGCGCGTTCGTAACCACGAAACGTCGTAACCCGAGACCGTCGTAACCCGAGGACCCCCTGTATTGTTTTGTGTTAACTTGTTAATAGAACGTTTTAACGCGACGTCATAATCCGGAAGTCGACTATGTTGGAGATATTTGAAACAAAAGCAAAAAATGGATCCATCAATGGATCCACAAATGCAGACTCCACATACAAAGTCAACTACATTTGTTTTCAAATCTCGAAAATATATTTACAAATCTCGAAAATATATTTACAAATGCCTGTGTATTTATATACATTCTATCATTCATTTGTATGTCACGTTTTTGAATTTGTATTTTGTGTTTGAATATTTATAAATGTATTTATATTTATATATATCTTTTTTTATTTATACAAATCTTTATGAGACAAAATTATCTCCATATTGTCTCCAATTTTCCGCACTTTATGCTCTCGTACCAGCTACAAACAAACTGGTTGTTGCCTCCGGACCTTTATAGTTCTTAAGGTCTTGTGCTCTATAAGGGTTTGGGGAGAAAAGCAGTTCACAATATCGGGAGAGCTTACAGCAGGCAGAATCCATCTCATATGGATCTTCTTGCCCAATTAATTTGAGTTTGTTCATATAACGTTCCTTTTCTTTGGCATCCAACTCAACACTATACAACTGGTCAACTGTGTCAGAAGTTTTGGATTCTGATGTGGAAGGTTTATCGTGAAATTTGGAGTTTTTCTGCATGGCTGCTTTATAAGCATGTTTAATTTGAGTGTGCAATATCTCCAACATGGCCGCACATCCAGGTCAAAATGCTCTATAGCGCGATATTGAGATAAGATAAGATAAGATAAGATAAGACTTTATTGATCTCACACAGGAGAAATTCACTTGTCACATTAGCTCCAGACAGTTTAGTGCAAAAGAAAGTTTGAACAGAAAGTGCATGCAGACAAATAGTAATAATAATAAAAATAAGTAAAAAGAGAGTATAGAAAATATTGCACGTCTGGACTATATAGTGGAGTTATACAGTGTGATGGCGGTGGGGATGAAGGATCTGTGGTAGCGCTCCTTCTTACACTGGGGGTGCCTCAGTCGGATCCATGTGAAGGGGGAGAGGGATGTGTCAACTGACCTGGGGAGGTGTGAAGGGGGGGAAGTCGGAAGAGGGGCAGAGGGGGTGAGGGGCGAATCAAACCTGTTAAAGTAACAGTTTAAGGGCCTGTCCCCACGACAACGTTTTTTGGAGGAAACGGGGAAGTTTGTGTGCGTTTGGGCCTGTCGTCCAGACGGCGCCGGCGTTTTTGGGGGTGAGAACGGTGTTTTTCAAAAACGGGTTCCAGAGTGGAGAAGTCGGAGAACGCCGGGGGTCGTGTTGCCGTGTGGGCGGCGAAAAACGCGACTGTTGGGAAATGATGACGTCGCGCTGCCAGATTCTTTTCACCCGCTGCCGCGGCCGAGAACAACAAGAAGGGCCACCCAAAGAAGGTTTTGGGTGAGACCTGATAATGTTTGGGAGCGATCAATGGAACCCATGTTGAAATCAAGCAGCCATCCACCAACGCCATGGCCTTCATCAACAGAAAGGGCAAACATTCCCACAACATACAAGCGGTGTGTGACTACAGGTACCGGTTTATGGACGTTACTGTTAAGTGGCCTGGCAGTACGCACGACGCACGAGTGTTTGCCAATTCAAAGCTAAACACGTATTTTAAAACTGGAAAAATCCCGTCAATGAAAAGGCAGATAGTGGACAATGAGGAGCCCATACCAATTTGAGGGTGTTGTGTGCTGTAAATAAAGAAATAGAGCAACCATTTCTTGTCTTTTTTATTGAATGAAAATTTACCTTTTACAAACAGGCACATGCAGTATCACACACAAAAATATATGAACGCATTTCTGTTTTCTTTACACAAATTCACACAACTATATAGCTGCCCGTTGGTGATGGTCCCCGGTTGTATATTCTCGCAGAAAAGCCAACATAATGTCCGAGTATGTTTAACATTCCCGTATTAAGATCCAAACAAGCAATTTTGCCTAAATAACACGAGCAAGGTTAACGAGAGTTCTACTTGTTAATGTCTATCTAATAAAACGATAGCAAGTAATACTAACTATCGATTTATAGGCAAAAACTCTGCTCATGAAATGCAAATCTTCGTTCTGTGGCGTCTGTCTATGTTAGGGACGGTCAACATTTTCACATTACCGGAACGGATTTATTTTGTCCCCCTGCTCCACCAATGTAGCAGGGGGACAAAATTAATTCACTTTTTTTGACGGTCCCTAAAGTACACGTGTTTGCTTGTTTACGAAAGAGAAAGGACTTTATGCGCATGTGCTCTTTGTAGTCTTGCGTTTCCGGCGGCTCTGGCTCTTTCCGGTTTACAGCGCCACCTATCGGTGTGACATATGTACTACATCGTTTTCACTTGACGCAAATGTTTTCTGATCCAACACGTGTGTGGACGACACTTTTTTTCACCCCGGGTAAAAAAAAAAACAGGAACGTTGTCGTGGGGACTAGGCCTAATTCATCCGCCCAGCCCTGATCACCATCACCTGTCCCTCTGCCACTCTGTCCAAATCCAGACTGTTCTTCAGTCCTCTCCACACGCCCCATACGTTGTTTTGGGCCAGCTGCTCCTCCATCTTTCTCCCGTAGTCCTTCTTGGCCTGTCGGATGCTCCACTGGAGCTCCCGCTGTAGTCTTTTCTGCTCCTCTCTGTCACCTGAGTTGAAAGTCCTTTTCTTCTGGTTCAAGAGGGCTTTAAGCTCAGGGGTGACCCAGGGGTGGTTGTTGGAGAAACACCGTACTGGTGGCACGGTGTTCTCCACGCAGAAGTTGATGTAGTCCATGATGCAATGGATCAGGCCGTTGATGTCATCTCCATAAGAGCCGCTGAACATGTCCCAGTCTGTGTTCTGGAAACAATCCCTCAGACTCTCACAGGCCTCGTCAGTCCAAAGCTCCACAAACCGCTTCTGCGCAATTTTTGACAGTACTGATATTTATAAAAATTATAGTTATAAAATGAAACATACCAAGCAATTGTGTAATTAGTGATCTAAAATATCACCGTTGGATATTACATCATTATGACATCATTAATCCAATCCCCAATAGACCTACAACAAATGAATAAATTAATTATATTCAATCAATATGCTAGAGTTAAAGGTCCCATGGCATAAAATTTTCACTTTCTGAGGTTTTTGAACGTTAATGTGAGCTCCCCTACCCTGTTTAGCCCCCCCCCCATGGTTAAAAGTTGTGAAATGTCTAAACTGAGCATTTGCGATCCTTTTCTGCGTTAGAAAAAATCAGAGCTCAAACGGGCGAGTTTGAACAAGGCACCTTATTGACGTCAGATCGAAAAAAGAAATGCAAATGCAGTTCCACCCCCGTCTGTCTGTACTCAGCGTCTCTGTAAATCACGCCCAGAGAGTTTGGACTGCGAATGCGCTAGGCAATGTGAAATGCGTTTTTTTATTTGCCTGGAGGCACGTCCGAGTGTTTCTAGGCTCGGAAGTCCTTTATCTGAGCCTCTGGACCTTTGAACAGCAGTGGTTTAATTTTATTTTCTGTGGAAATGTGTTTATTTTTCAATGGAACGCTTCAAATCTCTCCCCCCTGCAAAAACAAGGAAATGGATCAGCTGAGAGTGGACAGCGGAGAGCGGAGAGTTTGGCCACGCCCCCACCCTCTACTATAGGCCATCTCTTTTCTCCTCATTTGTATTCAAGCAACAATGCCCATAATGGAGTGTTCAGAGAGAAAAAAAAAACTCTTTCTCATCTTATCTCTGTTTCTCATGCACTGAGTGTTGATTTTGAAGAAGGATTCATTTACAGTATTAGGGAACCATTAAGGAGCCATATAAAAGCATCAAGAAGTACCATGTCATAGGATCTTTAAGGTCTTTCATAGAAACAGGGGCACGTGGCTGACAGTTTGCATGTTCTCCCCGTGTCTGGATGGGTTTTCTCCAGTTTCTCCCATCAACCCAAAAATGGGTTGCTCTATAGGTAAAAAATCCCCCAGCTGAGGTCCCGACCTAGCGGTGAGATCATGGAGATGAGTCCCTGGGCATCTTTCTATGCTGCCCACTGCTCCTGAGAAAAGGTTGGGTGATATGCAGAGGACACATTTCCCTACAGGGAGGGTTTTGCTAACCCTCATACATGCATGTAATAATGAATAATAAGGACCAAAGCTCTCATTTCTTTGGCTGACACAGGTTTGTTAATTAATTATTTGCATAAAAAGGCTCTTGTCCATTAGAGCAGCCAGAGGTAGCTTTAGCCGCTCCTCCTTTATTCCCTCAAACTCATAGCCATATTGTACATTTTATGTGCAATATTTAAAATGGACTCATTTAACTCTGCTTTAGGCAAAAACATCACATTTGTACGTCCACCTTTTTTCATTATACGGGGTTTTGTCAGCTTCCCGGATGCGAAATATTACTACGTTTTTATATTTTTTGTGTTTGTCTTCTCTGTAATAGGAAATGCATTTGTGATGCTTCTCATACTTATGGACCATAACCTAAAGACTCCAAAATACATTGCAGTTTTTAACCTTGCCTTTACTGACGTCCTCCAAATTTGTGCGCTGGTCCCAAAACTTCTGGACATATTTCTGTACAACCACAGTCATATCTCTTACAATGACTGCATGGCGTTTTTGTTTTTTTGTTACGCCTGCCTTTCCATGGAGTCTTTGAACTTAGTGGCTCTTTCCTATGACAGACTTATTGCAATAATCTCACCCCTGCACTATCCAATGAGAATTACTCACAAGTTTATGTCCTCATTAATTGCATTTTTCTGGATTTTTGTTGTACTAGCTATGCTCATTGTAGTCGGTCTCCTGACAAGACTTTCATTTTGTGATTCTTTGGTTATAAAAAGCTATTTTTGTGATCACGGCCAGCTGTACAAACTTGCTTGCAATGACACATCTCCGAATAAGATCATGGCCCATTTGCTAATTGTGCTTATCTTGTGGTTTCCTCTTGTATTCATTTTGGTAAGTTATATCCGAATCAGCTTTGCACTGGCCAAGATAGCCACAATGCAAGAACGTGTAAAAGCATTTAAAACTTGCTCTGCGCATCTTTCCTTAGTGGCGATATATTTTGTACCTATTTTGATCACTTTTACAATGAGTTCAGCTATAGATCCAAATGTACGCATCATAAACCTTTCGTTAACATCCGTGGTGCCTCCTCTGTTGAATCCTGTCATATATGTGCTGCAGACACGAGAAATCAAAGACTCTGTGAAGAAACTTATCAAAGTAAGAAGACAACATGTCATTACAAAGGTAGTGCAGTGAAGACACTACATTAAATAATCAATTAACCGGAGAATATGAGGTCTATGAATTGCATATTTTGCATTCAAAGCCTTTAAAAAAAAAAAAATCATAATCTATGCTGTTGATATTTTGTTAACCTGTTTAAATAGTTATATAAGAATAGCCCATGTTGCCCAATTTGAAATGTGATTATAAATGTAAACCAGTGAACATCCTGACCTCATTTGTCACATAAATAATAAAAAATTGTTAATGTTAAAGGTCTACTAATTGCAACTATAATATTGTAATAATTTTACTACTATACTCAACAAAAATATAAACGCAACTTTTGTTTTTGCTCCCATTTTTCCTGAGATGGACCCAAAGATCCCAAATTCACTCCAGATACACAACACTACCATTTCTCTCAAACATTGTTCACAAATCTGTCCAAATGTGTGACAGCGAGCACCTCTGCCCCGCCGAGACAATCCACCCCACCTCACAGGTGCGCCACATCAAGATGCCGATCCGACATCATGACCAGTGCACAGGTGCACCCCAGACTGCCCACAATAAAAGGCCACCCGGAAATGTGCATTTTTTTTTTTTGCTTTATTGGGGGTCTGGGGACTCAGAACCAGTCAGTATCTGGTGTGACCACCATTTGCCTCATGCAGTGCAACACATCTTCTTCACATAGAGTTTATCAGATTGTCAGTTGTGGCCTGTGGAATGTTGGTCCACTCCTCTTCAAAGGCTGTGCGAAGTTGCTGGATATTAGTGGGAGCTGGTACACGCTGTCGTATACGCCGGTCAAGCACATCCCAAACATGCTCAATGGGTGACATGTCCGGTGAGTATGCTGGCCATGCAAGAACTGGGACATTTTCAGCTTCCAAGAATTGTGTACAGATCCTTGCAACATGGGGCCGTGCATTATCTTGCTGAAACATGAGGTGATGTTCATGGATGTATGGCACAACAATGGGCCTCAGGATCTCATCACGGTATCTCTGTGCATTCAAAATGCCATCAATAAAATGCACCTGTGTTCTTCGTCCATAACAGCCATTGAAGAGGAGTGGACCAACATTCCACAGGCCACAACTGACAATCTGATAAACTCTATGCGAAGAAGATGTGTTGCACTGCATGAGGCAAATGGTGGTCACACCAGATACTGACTGGTTCTGAGTCCCCAGACCCCACTAAAGCAAAAAAAAAAAAAAAAAAATGCACATTTCGGGGTGGCCTTTTACTGTGGGCAGTCTGGGGCGCACCTGTGCACTGGTCATGATGTCGGATCGGCATCTTGATGTGGCGCACCTGTGAGGTGGGGTGGATTGTCTCGGCGGGGCAGAGGTGATCGCTGTCACACATTTGGACAGATTTGTGAACAATGTTTGAGAGAAATGGTAGTGTTGTGTATCTGGAGTGAATTTTGGATCTTTGGGTCCATCTCAGGAAAAATGGGAGCAAAAACAAAAGTGTTGCGTTTATATTTTTGTTGAGTGTACTTATGAACTGCATCATCTTTTAAAGCCACAGTATGTAATATTTTAGCCAAAAATAGAGTAAAATTAAAATTTGGTATTTTTGCACTGAAAAAATATAGAAAAAATATGCATCCTTTGTCTCTTTGGGTTTACATTTTGGACCAGGCCTCCTGCTGTTTGTTTCCACAGAATGTTGTTCTTTTGGCTATAATCTTCTACAGTAGGGCATCAAAGTATCTCCATGGAAAATGTTCTGAAGTATGATTTAAATTTTCTTTTTCCATACAATCTTTCAAATGCCACCTTCTTAAAGTTACATAGTGCCATTTTAATGTTGTGATTGCTTAACACATTCTACTGAAGTCATGCAGTTAATGACAGCCATAGGGTTTGACTTTGGGCTATAATTACAGCTTCAGTACAATATTATATTAACACTAAATTGTGCAGTATAATACTTGAATCACTATCAATACAAAAGTATATGTCGTAGTGCAGTGTAATAACAATAATTTGCATAGCAATTCAAATGCTTGAATCTTTCTTTGTTTGTTATGTCTAAACAGGTAAAGATAAGATAAGATAAGATAAGACTTTATTGATCTCACACAGGAGAAATTTACTTGCCACAGTAGCTCCAGGACAGTTTGAACAAGAAAGAAAAGTGAATGCAGGCAATGATGGAATAAAGTAAGTAATAATAAAAATAGTAATAAGTAATAATAATAATAATACAAGCATCAACAGGGAGAGCATGGAAAAGAGGATATTGCACGTCTGGCCTATATATTAGAGTTGTACAGTCGATGACGGTTGATGACGGTGGGGATGAAGGATCTGCGGTAGCGCTCCTTCTTGCACTGGGGGTGCCTCAGTCGGCTGCTGAAGGAGCTGCTCAGCTCCTCTACAGTCCGGTGCAGAGGGTGAGAGGTGTCGTCCATGATGGACGTGAATTTGGGCAGTACCCTCCTCTCAGCCACCTCCTCTACAGAGTCCAGAGGACAGCCCAGGACAGAGCTGGCCCTCCTGACCAGCTTATTGAGTCTCTTCCTGTCCCGCTCTGTGCTGCTCGGGGCCCAGCAGACGACAGCGTAGAGGAGAACATTATTAAATGGCTAGTAAATGATATTCTCGGTAGCAACTCTTCCGGGATAATTAAGACCTCCATCATATAAAATTAGGCAAGGCAACTTTATTTCTATAGCACAATTTGGCGGCACGGTGGCTGAGTGGCTAGCACTCTTGCTTCACAGCAAGAAGGTTCCGGGTTCGATCCCCGGGTCGCCCAGTCCTTTCTGTGTGTGTTCTGTGTGGAGTTTGCATGCATGGTCTGGGTTCAATCCCCGGGTCGCCCGAGCCTTTCTGTGTGGAGTTTGCATGTTCTCCCCGTGTCTGGGTGGGTTTCCTCCAGGCACTCTGGTTTCCCCCACCAACCCAAAACATGCACCATAGGTAAAATCCTCCAGCTGAGGTCCTGACCAAGCCGAAGCAAGAAGATCATGGAGATGGTCCCCGGGCGCAGTAATGTGCTGCCCACTGCTCCTGCTCCTAATATATATATATATATATATATATATATATATATTTATATATATATATAAATAAAATGGGTTAAAATGCAGAGAAGAATTTCTCCAGTGTGAGATCAATAAAGTTCACTTCTTCTTCTTCTTCAATTTGTACACAAGGTAATTCAAAGTGCTTTACAGAATAAGAAATACATACAACAAATCAAAACATTAAAAATCATCATAAAATGAAAAAGAGAGAGAGAGAGAGAGAGTGCGGAATGAAAACATTTCAGTCATATGCACAACTAAACAGAACCGTTTTGAGCCTGGATTTAACAGAGTCAAAGTAGAGGCCTGTCTCACATGTTCAGGAAGACTATTCTAGGTTTTAGCTGAATGAATCTGAAACACTGACTCCCCGTGTTTAGTCCTGATTCTGAACAGCAGCAGGAGAGTGCAGATGGTTCATATGACACTAACATGTCAGAGATGTACTTTAGTGCGAGGCCATGGAGAGACTTGTACACAAGCAAAACCACTTTAAAATCTATTCTCTGAGCCACAGGGGGCAGGTTGCTTCCTATTTCGAGTCAGGACCTAAGCTGCAGCATTCTGGATGTACTTCAGCTTGTCTTACAGCTCATTTGGAGAGGTTGGTGAGCAGGCCTTTACAGTAGTCTAAGCTCCTGGAGACAAACATATGGATAAGTCTCTCCAAGTCTGCTTTAGCCCTCCAACACTCCCTGTTCTGTGCCCTGATCGAGTCATCATTCCTCTACATAGCTTTTTGCTTACCCTTTATTGCCACTCACCCATCCAAATAATGGAAATCAGGTGTTCCAATCACTTCCATAGCCACAGGTGAATAAAATCAAAGACTTGGGCCTGCAGACTGTTTCTACAAACATTTGTGAAAGAACGGGTCGCTCTCAGGACCTCAGTGAATTGTGGTACTGTGAGAGGATGCCACCAGTGAACAAGTCCAGTCGCGCATGCATAGTACGCAGAGGTCACCAACTTTCTGTAGAGTCAATTGCTACAAACCTCCAAACTTCATGTGGCGTTCAGATTAGCTCGAGAACAGTGCGTAGAGAGCTTCATGAAATGGGTTTCTGTGGCCGAGCAGCTGCATCCAAGACAAACATCACCAAGTGCAATGCAAAGTGTCAGATGCAGTGGTGTAAAGCACCCCGACACTGGAATTTAGAGCAGTGGAGATGCATTCTCTAGAGTGATGAATCGCACTTCTCCATCGGGCAATCTGATGGACTTGTCTGGGTTTGGCGTTGCCTGGAGAACTGACATTGTCTGAGGCATTGAGCCAAGTGTAAAGTTTGATGGAGGGGGAGTTTTGTGAAGTTGTTTTTTTGAACAATTCCATGTTCCCAAATTGTGGGAACAGTTTGCAGATGCCCCTTCCTCTTCACTATGACTGTGCACCAGAGCTCAAAGGTCCATAAAGACCTGGATGAGAGAGTTTGGTGTGGATGAACTTGACTGGCCTGCACAGAGTCCTGACCTCAACCCGATAGAACACCTTTGGGATGAATTAGAACAGAGACTGAGAGCCAGACCTTCTCGTCCAACATCAGTGTGTGATCTCACAAATGTTCTTCTAGAAGAGTGGTCAAAAATTCCCATAAACACACTCCAAAACCTTGTGCACAGTCTTCACAGAAGAGTTGAAGCTGTTACAGCTGCAAAGGGACCGACGTCATATTAAACCCTGCGGATTAAGAATGGAATGTCACTTAAGTTCATATGTGAGTCAAGGCAGGTGAGCGAAGACTTTTGGCAATATAGTGTATCTTTAACCATTTTAATCTTCATCTGGGTAATCGTGTCCAGAACATTCAAAACACTCGAAGTCACACACATCAAACAATCATCAACATTAGAACGTGAGGCAATTTCAAAGTGTATCATTTTTATGAACAGTATGAACATTTTTATGACTCTGTGTGTCTGACCTCCTGACCTGCAGTGTGGGGGCGCCCCAGGGCACTGTCCTCGCACCCTTTCTTTTCACCCTCTACACTGCAGACTTCAGACACAACACAGACAGCTGTGTCCTGCAGAGGTTCTCTGATGACTCTGCCATCATTGGTCTCATCAAGGATGACGATGATGGGGAGTACAGGGGACTAATACAGGACTTTGTGGACTGGAGTCAGCGGAACCACCTCATCATCAATGCAGGGAAGACCAAGGAGATGGTGGTGGACTTCCGCAGACGCCACTCTACTGCTACTGATTCACCCTCGCTGTGTGAAGGAGAGGTTTCACAGGTCTTTCCTTCCTGCTGCTGTCAGACTGTACAATGAACACTGTTAACATGTCATTCAACTTATCTGCACTTACAAATATTCAACTATAATCCAGAGTCTATTTTTAGGTCTAGTTTTAAATTATCCTAGGCCATTATTTATTTATTATATTGTTCTGTTGCATGTTACTTTTTCGTGCTGTTCTTGATCTGTGCGTTGCAACACTGGAATTTCCCCACTGTGGGACTAATAAAGGCATATCTTATCTTATCTTATCATATACACTTATATACACTTTAAAACGTCATCAGAATATTCAAAATTAAAATGGAGGCAAAATTAGACCATAATACACATACTTTAAGTAATTAACTGACAGTAGATTTAAATCCTAATGGTTTTAAGTACACACACACACACACACAAACACACACAAAAAGCAGCAATGTTTAAAAATAGATGTGTAATATTTGGATAATTGGCCCATTAAAAAAATCACTTACTACATTTTACTTTTGCTTCCAGTTATTTTTCCAACCTTTTTTATTTTTTGTATCATTATTATTTTTAATCTTTTACTTTTTATTTATTTTCAAACATTTAATTGCAGAAAAAAACTTTTTTCTTATCTTCTGGCACGGTAGCTGAGTGGTTAGCGCTATTGCTTCACAGCAAGAAGGTTCCGGGTTCGATCCCCGGGTCGCCCAGGCCTTTCTGTGTGGAGTTTGCATGTTCTCCCCGTGTCTGGGTGGGTTTCCTCTGGGCACTCCGGTTTCCACCACCATAGGTAAAATCCTCCAGCTTAGGTCCTGACCAAGCCGAAGCAAGAAGATCATGGAGATGGTCCCCGGGCGCCCTAATGTGTGCTGCCCACTGCTCCTAATATATGTATATATATATAGGATGGGTTAAAATGCAGAGAAGAATTTCTCCAGTGTGAGATCAATAAAGTTCACTTCTTCTTCTTCTTCTTCTCAAATCTGAAATATAAGTATACCCAGGGGTCCCTGTACTCCCAGTTGGGAAACACTGGTTGATGTTGTGATCATTTGTTTGTTTGATGTTGTGATCATGTTTCCTATGCCCAATGATGTCAGTGTAAAGCATATATAGCCGCTTTAGTCTCCTACAAAAGAACAGAAATCAAAACTGCTCCCTGTATGAATCTATGGGACAATGGAATTTTTCAACCCTGCTACTAACAACAAGAACATAACCTTTATGCGCCCTGCTTTTTTCATTATCACAGGTTTATCAGGCATCTCTAACATCAAGCACTACTATGTCTTTCTGTTTATCGTCTACATTGTCTCTGTGATTGGCAACTCTTTTGTGATGGCTGTCATAGTTTTGGACCATACCTTAAAAACTGCAAAGTACGTGGCTGTTTTTAACATGGCTTTTGTCGACCTATTTGGCAACACCGCTCTCGTGCCCAAACTCCTGGACATTTTCTTGTTCAACCGACCGTATATTCGCTACAATGACTGCATGACTTATTTATTTTTCTGCTACACCTGTCTCTCAATGCAGTCTTTTAACCTGGCTGCTCTTGCTTATGACAGACTGATGGCTATAAGTTATCCGCTGCACTATCAAGTCAAGGTCACTACTACATTTATGCTCGGTTTGATAGGATTTCTTTGGCTATTCATCATACTGGCTGTTCTAATTGCGGTTGGACTCATTACAAGGCTTTCTTTTTGCCAGTCTGTTGTTATAAATAGCTATTTTTGTGATCATGGTCAAATTTATAGACTTTCTTGCAATGACCACTTCCCCAGTTACGTTGTGAGCTGCTTCTATCCCATACTAATATTCTGGCTTCCACTGGCATTCATTTTATTTAGCTATTTATATATTGGTTTTACATTGGCTAAAGTTGCAACAATGCGCGAAGGACTCAAAGCATTTAAGACATGCATTGGTCATCTGTTACTAGTGGCAGTTTATTTTATTCCATTACTGATAGTGTTTACGTTAATGGAGAAAATCGAGCCAAATGCAAGAATTATAAATCTCTCTATGACGTCAGTCTTTCCTCCGATGTTGAACCCGATCATTTATGTGCTGCAAACCCAGGAAATCAAAGAGTCAGTGAAGAGATTGTTACATATGAACAAAAAGTCTAAAATAGCAGTCTCAAATATTACTAAATGTGTATGTAACTAAATACGAAGTTATCATACACTTGGTAACTTGAACATGCACTGATGCCTGATTTTATGTCACAATTAAATTTTCAAATGTTGACTGAAGTTTTTAATGTTAACTTTTTATAAAATAGTATGTGGAGGGCTGTACTATTTGGAATATGGGTTTTGTGTCCATGATGATAGAAAGGTTCAAAGCCACACTGTAAAACATTTCTGACAAAGCAACAACATCTCCATCTCTTTTCTCCATGGAGAAAAGCATTTAAAGGGCCCTCCACCAGAATAGTTACACAATGCATCTTTAAATATGCTTGCTCTTTTAACTTAAAGTGCACATGGCAGGTTAGACTACAAATGTCTCATGACATGATTATATTTAAGATTTGACTAAAATTTTTGCCATGTCTTCCTTGTGCGTAAATTGTGTCTGCATTTTGAGTGGAATTGAGTTATTGCATTTTAGAACTCATTACTTCCTGTATTTTATTTTTTGTTTTCTACTTTTCTTCACAAATTGCCACTCGACTGATGTAAAATTATGATGAATATTTACTGCAGACATTATTCCACCAAACCAAGTCAAAATTAGAAAAATATAAAACATGCACCATAGGTAAAATCCTCCAGCTGAGGTCCTGACCAAACTGAAGCAAGAAGATCATGGAGATGGTCCCCGGGTGCAGTAATGTGCTGCCCACTGCTCCTGATAACAGGATGGGTTAAATGCAGAGAAGAATTTCTCCAGTGTGAGATCAATAAAGTCACTTCTTCTTCTTCTTCTTCTTATCTATCAAATGCACTTAACCCTCCTGTCGTGTTCGGGTCAAATCTGACCGTTTTACAACTTATAATATTCATAAATATTATGTTTTTCATCTGATTACCTCAAGACCTTATGATATCCTCCACACTGTGGACTTGAACATATAAAAGTGATGATCACTTATTTCATTCAATTTTGAGTGTTTTAATCAACCTTGTTACACCTGTGGTGTTCCCGGTCAAAAGTGACCGCCATAGGAAATGAATGGGTATCCAGAGTCAATTCCCCCCGCCCACACACACCAGGGTATGCGTGTTGTGCGCGTGTAGTTCATTTTCAGTGCCCAATTGTATTTTAACTGATGTTATTTAATGTTTACTTCTATAAATTGTTGTTAGACACTACTTTGAAACATTGTTCTCAACTAAAGAATGCTTAATAAAAAAATTGGTGTTGAAAAAAAAATGTTGTGCTAATTTAAGAGCAGTTAAAACAGACCGGTCAATTTTGACCGGGAACACTAAAGTAGGGGGCTGGAGGCGAACACGACCGGAGGGTTAAATAAACTTGCTTCAAATATGTGTTTTGCTGTGAGCTACATTAGCGGTTTAGTCAGTTACTTTAGCATTATGAGAGAAAAAGAGTGTTTGTTGTTATTCTAATAAAGTAACATTTATACAAAGCAAAAGTAAGGTAGTAATGTTGTATTGTTTTTTATTATCTGAATGAATGCAAACATTTGAGCTGTTGTCCATTGTGTATTATTTATTTAATATGAACATGCCAAGGCCTAATTTTCAACACCTGTCCACAGGGGGCTTTTAAAGGGGTTTGGTACAGAAAGGTATATTTAAAGATTCTACACAAAAGGGGACAGGACAAATAAGTGGAAAGCCCCATTTCAAACATCATGTGAGCTGCTCTGGTGTTAAAGTAGGCACAGGCACAGAGAAGAGAAATAAATGCAGAAAAAGCTGACAATAAACAGGCGACCCAGTCTGTATACAAGAACCAGTCGAAATGTTATTGAGATATACAATAATATATATCTATATATCTAATATATATATCTAATATATATATATCTGTATGTATATACTGTGTCTAAAGCATAACTGGCTGACTCCTGGTCATTATATATGTAATAATATGGATGTGTACAGCTGGAGGTGCCACTCGCCTCGTACAGTACTGTGAGGGTTTTTGTTTAGTTCAGTGGGTTGCTGTGTGAGGTCCACACTGACGGTCCAGTCATGTGGCACTGGGCATATCCTTCCCCGACATCGCTAACAACAACAATTTCTTGTTTACCTATACATTGCAAATAATAGTGACCCCAAATCTGAGACTTGTAGAGCCCTCATGTTATTTTGACACAATTCAACCCATTAACCTTTACACACTGTTTTCTTCCTTCCTGGTAAGACCTAATCCAACAGAGCTGCAGACCACAGGAGTCGAGCTGGCATTGGTCTTTAGCACAAAGAAATCTTCTGAACTGGTTTTGCTGGACAATCATGACATTTAGCCTGGCATTTCACAGGTTGAGGCAAACTCAATGGCCAGTGGCACAGACGTCCAACCTTGCGGGGCTGAAATTATACAGATGACCTGGGCGTCATTTTTGACTCTGAGCTGACTTTTATCCCACACATCAAGAACATCACAAAAATGGGTTTCTATCACCTAAAAAAGATAGCCAGAGTTCGCCCTGTTCTCTCTCAGGCCAATACGGAGACATTGATGCATGCTTTTGTCACCAGCCGTATAGACTACTGTAATGCCCTGCTCTCTGGTCTTCCCAAAAAGAGTATTTCAGGTTTGCAATTTTTTTGCAAAAATTCAGCAGCACGTGTCCTGACTAGGACCAGAGGGCGGGATCACATTACACCGGTCTTAAAATCTCTGCATTGGCTCCCTGTGAGTTTCAGGATAGATTTTTAAGTTCTTTTACTGGTTTTTAAATGTCTTAATGGTCTTGGGCCTTCTTATCTTTCAGAACTGCTTTCCCCTTATGAACCTTCACGGGCCCTACGCTCCTCCGGCAGCAGGCTCCTGGTCATTCCCAAAGTCAGGACACACACTCACAGAGAGGCGTCTTTTCAGTACTACGACCCTCGTCTATGGAACTGCCTGCCGGAGGACCTCAGGGCTGCAGAGAACGTTCATGTTTTTAAGAGTGGGCACAAGACTCACCTGTTTAGCTTGGCCTTTGATTGACTTTGGTCGTCTGTTTGCTTGTCTTTTATTTGTTCTTTTGTTTGTTTGCTTGTATATCTGTTTGTTCGTCTGCTTGTTTGTCTGTTTTTTTTGTTGTTGTTGTTTTTGTTGCTTTTGTTGTTGCTTTTGTTGTTGTTGCTGTTCCTGTTGTTGTTGCTGTTCCTGTTGTTGCTGTTCCTGTTGTTGCTGCTGTTGTTGTTGCTGTTCCTGTTGTTTTTGTTGTTGTTGCTGTTCCTGTTCTTGTTGTTGCTGCTGTTGTTGTTGCTGTTCCTGTTGTTGCTGTTCCTGTTGTTTTTGTTGTTGTTGCTGTTCCTGTTGTTGCTGCTGCTGTTGCTGCTGTTGTTGTTGCTGTTCCTGTTGTTCCTGCTGTTGTTGCTGTTGTTGTTCCTGTTGCTGCTGCTGTTGTTGTTGCTGTTGTTGCTGCTGTTGTTGCTGCTGCTGTTGTTGTTGCTGTTCCTGTTGTTCCTGCTGTTGTTGCTGTTGTTGTTCCTGTTGCTGCTGCTGTTGTTGTTCCTGTTGCTGTTGTTGTTCCTGTTGTTGCTGTTGTTGTTGTTGTTGTTGCTGCTGCTGCTGCTGTTGTTGTTGTTGTTGTTGCTGTTGTTGTTCCTGTTGTTGGTGTTGTTGTTCTTGTTGTTGCTGCTGCTGTTGTTGCTGCTGCTGTTGTTGTTGCTGTTGTTGCTGTTCCTGTTGTTGCTGTTCTGTTGTTGCTGTTCTGTTGTTGCTGTTGTTGCTGTTGTTTTTGTTGTTGCTGTCGTTGTTTTTGTTGTTGCTTTTGTTGTTGTTGCTGTTCCTGTTGCTTTTGTTGTTGCTGCTGTTCCTGTTCTTGTTGTTGCTGGTGTTCCTGTTGTTGCTGTTCCTGTTGTTTTTGTTGTTGTTGCTGTTCCTGTTGTTGCTGCTGCTGTTGTTGGTGTTCCTGTTGTTGCTGTTCCTGTTGTTCCTGCTGTTGTTGCTGTTGTTGTTCCTGTTGCTGCTGCTGTTGTTGTTGCTGTTGTTGCTGTTCCTGTTGTTGCTGTTCCTGTTGTTTTTGTTGTTGTTGCTGTTCCTGTTGTTGCTGCTGCTGCTGTTGTTGCTGTTGTTATTGCTGTTCCTGTTGTTGCTGTTCCTGTTGTTCCTGGGGGGTATTCCACGAACGTGGCTAAACTTAGCCGCGACTAAGTGCTAAGTTCTCGCCTGGCTGAGACACAACTTAGACAAAAGCTTGAACCCGTTCCACTAACGCGTTTCAGCTGCGCCTAGTCAGAGCTAAGCTCAGTCTGGCCTAATCAGGCCGGGCCTAGACGCGTGCACGGGGTAAATAAGAAGCCCTGAACAAGCGACTGTCGAAAACGCGATCATGTGGAAGATTCGGGCCGATTATTTCAGCGCATCAGAACAGAAGTTGCTTTTGGAACTCTACAACACATTTGCAATAACCAAGACCAGAGACATGGCGTGGCAGAAGTTCGCCGAACGCTTAAATACGTAAGTTAAGTCCCATAACAGTGCTGGACATTGAGTTTTTTAAGTCTGTTTTTCACCATTGACGTCAACGCTGATCTGTGGCGCAGGGGTAAAGTAACCGTCTGGAGAGCGGGAGATTGTGAGTTCGATACTCATGGTAGGCAGTTGATGGCATAATTATTATACATTTGTATAGCAGTCTTGACAGTTGTAATTTATTTTTACTGTGTAAAAGTATTTGCTCCAACTAATACGTTAAATTGTGTTATCTTGTCTTTGAGCAGGAATAATGTGAAGAGGACAGTTTTGCAGGTAAAGACAAAGCATAATAACATTTTGCAGAGTGCTAAGTAAGATAATATTAATATTATTATTCAGTGAAATTAGTAATACTGTTGAGATGGTACCTTAATTTAATTTAAAATTAACAGTAGCTACCAAGCCACAGGAGGTGGGAGCCCCCCTCAAAATCTTTCACCTGCAGAGGAGCTGGCACTGGCCCTAAACCGGGGTCGCCCACTGGTGGAGGTAACTGAAGGAGGGACCCCATCAAAGATCCTTCCTGCGAGTTCTCCTGAAGAGTATATTCAAGTTACTGAAGATGGCGTACACTTGGACCCTCCTCAGCAGTCCTCCAGCAGTGCCTTGCCTGACCCTCAGCAGTCCTCCAGCAGTGCCTTGCCTGACCCTCAGCAGTCCTCCAGCAGTGCCTTGCCTGACCCTCAGCAGTCCTCCAGCAGTGCCTTGCCTGACCCTCAGCAGTCCTCCAGCAGTGGCCTCACACCAGAATGTCATACCTAATGTCTTTTATTGTTTTATGCCTATTGATGGAAATTGATAAATAGGATTTCATTAAAAAGGCTTGCACAGCATCTCTTAAGCAAATTTGTTGAATCATTGAAATGTTGCATCATGGAGCGTGCCTGTTATTTGGCTACATTTTGTTTTAAAAGTAAAGGTTTACCTTTAACTGTATTCTTTGATAGAGATGTCACATAAAATATAAAGTGTCAATGTCGTCAAGTGAGAGTGATGTTAGGCCCAGCTGATATAATTTGATGTGATGATAAGAGTAATTGTAGGTTAAATTCATTTCCATTTCTGTAATATGTTGCAAATATAAATGCGTGAAAATTTAACTGAAATTTGACGTGGGCATCAATAGGTCAATAGCAGGAATCGAACCCGGCCCGCCCACACGAGAGTCAAAGCCCAAATCCACTCGACCACAGATATTCTTTGAAATACTGCTGGAATTCTTCTATATGTTAATGTCGTAAAGACAGCTGTTGAAAAGCATATGTTTAGATTACCGGAGAATTGTCAAGAACCGAGAACGTAAGGTAATTTGTTTTTTTGCTGATGTTGTTTTCGGACAACACAGATACTCATGCGGGGAGGTGTGCGGAACGGAGTGTTTGACACTCTGTTTACGTCAGGTACGTATTCTCTGCGACACGGCCTAAGTAAGACAGAACTTTAGCCTTGCCGCGACCAGACTATCTGCTAAGACCATGTTGCCCCAGTAACTCAGCGGGAACTAAGTTTAGCGAGCGTCGTGGAACCGAACTCTCACTTAAACTAGCGCCAACTGACGAATAAAGCCGGGCTTTGCGCTTAGTAGCTTTCGTGGAATACCCCCCTGCTGTTGTTGCTGCTGCTGTTGTTGCTGTTGTTGTTCCTGTTGCTGCTGCTGTTGTTGCTGCTGCTGTTGTTGCTGCTGTTGTTGCTGTTCCTGTTGTTGCTGTTCCTGTTGTTGTCGTTTTCGTTGTTCCTGTTGTTGTTGCTGTTGTTGTTTTTGTTGTTGCTGTTGTTGCTTTTGTTGTTGCTGTTGTTGCTTTTGTTGTTGTTGCTGTTCCTGTTGTTGCTGTTCCTGTTGTTGTTGTTTTTGTTGTTGTTGCTGTTGTTCTTGTTGTTGCTGTTGTTGTTGCTGCTGCTGCTGTTCCTGTTGCTGCTGTTGTTGTTGCTGTTTTTTTTTTTTTTCCTGGCGGCACGGTGGCTGAGTGGCTAGCACTCATGCTTCACAGCAAGAAGGTTCGGGTTGCCCGGGCCTTTCTGTGTGGAGACTGCATGTTCTCCCCGTGTCTGGGTGGGTTTCCTCCGGGTACTCCGGTTTCCCCCACCAACCTAAACATGTGCCATAGGTAAAATCCTCCAGCTTAGGGCCTGACCAAGCCTAAATAACAAAACAAAATCATGGGGATGGTCCCTGGGTCAAATATAGAAACAACTTCTCCTGTGCGAGATCAATAAAGGTCAATCTTCTAATCCTTGACCACTGTAAGGCGCTTTGTGTTACAATTTTGTATGAAAAGCGCCTTATAAATATTGTGTGATTGATTGATTGATTGATTGATAGTGAAGGTGTATGCAGTTTAAAACATACTGGAGTACTTCCTGTTTTACCACGACATCACAAGGTGGGGCAAAGTGTTTTCTGTTTGAGAGAAGAGCACAGCGTAAATATGCAGGTCTTGTGTGTTAAATATGTGTGAATGAAACAAAACACAACCCTAGGTTTTTGATTTGGAAAAAAACAAAAACCTAGGGTTGTGCAGCACCAGTTAGTTAGTCGGACATTACGACACAGGGCCCAAGTGGTTCCTACAAGAGGGAAAGGAGAAAGAAGAACAACATGTGCAGAAAGCCCTCTCTGTTTGTGGATATAATGGGGCAAAATTAGACCATAATACACATACTTTAAGTAATTAACTGACAGTAGATTTAAATCCTAATGGTTTTAAGTGTTTATAACACACACACACACACAAACACACACAAAAAGCAGCAATGTTTAAAAATAGATGTGTAATATTTGGTGATAATTGGTCCATTAAAAAAATCACTTACAACATTTTACTTTTGCTTCCAGTTATTTTTCCAACCTTTTTTATTTTTTGTATCATTATTATTTTTAATCTTTTACTTTTTATTTTATTTATTTTACTCCAAAATATGTTCAAACATTTAATTGCAGAAAAAAACTTTTTTCTTATCTTCTCAAATCTGAAATATAAGTATACCCAGGCGTCCCTGTACTCCCGGTTGGGAAACACTGGTTGATGTTGTGATCATTTGTTTGTTTGATGTTGTGATCATGTTTCCTATGCCCAATGATGTCAGTGTAAAGCATATATAGCCGCTTTAGTCTCCTACAAAAGAGCAGAAATCAAAACTGCTCCCTGTATGAATCTATGGGACAATGGAATTTTTCAACCCTGCTACTAACAACAAGAACATAACCTTTATGCGCCCTGCTTTTTTCATTATCACAGGTTTTTCAGGCATCTCTAACATCAAGCACTACTACGTCTTTCTGTTTATCGTCTACATTGTCTCTGTGATTGGCAACTCTTTTGTGATGGCTGTCATAGTTTTGGACCATACCTTAAAAACTCCAAAGTACATGGCTGTTTTTAACATGGCTTTTGTCGACCTATTTGGCAACACCGCTCTCGTGCCCAAACTCCTGGACATTTTCTTGTTCAACCGACCGTATATTCGCTACAATGACTGCATGACTTATTTATTTTTCTGCGCCACCTCTCTCTCAATGCAGTCTTTAAACCTGGCTGCTCTTGCTTATGACAGACTGATGGCTATAAGTTATCCGCTGCACTATCAAGTCAAGGTCACTACTACATTTATGCTCGGTTTGATAGGATTTCTTTGGCTATTCATCATACTGGCTGTTCTAATTGCGGTTGGACTCATTACAAGGCTTTCTTTTTGCCAGTCTGTTGTTATAAATAGCTATTTTTGTGATCATGGTCAAATGTATAGACTTTCTTGCAATGACCACTTCCCCAGTTACGTTGTGAGCTGCTTCTTTCCCATAATAATATTCTGGCTTCCACTGGCATTCATTTTATTTAGCTATTTATATATTGGTTTTACATTGGCTAAAGTTGCAACAATGCGCGAAGGACTCAAAGCATTTAAGACATGCATTGGTCATCTGTTACTAGTGGCAGTTTATTTTATTCCATTACTGATAGTGCTTACGTTAATGGAGAAAATAGAGCCAAATGCAAGAATTATAAATTTCTCTATGACGTCAGTCTTTCCTCCGATGTTGAACCCGATCATTTATGTGCTGCAAACCCAGGAAATCAAAGACTCAGTAAAGAGATTGTTACATATGAACAAAAAGTCTAAAATAGCAGCCTCAAATATTACTAAATGTGTATGTAACTAAATACGAAGTTATCATACACTTAGTAGCTTGACCATGCACTGATGCCTGATTTTATGTCACAATTAAATTTTCAAATGTTGACTGAAGTTTTTAATGTTAACTTTTTATAAAATAGTATGTGGAGGGCTATACTATTTGGAATATGGGTTTTGTGTCCATGATGAAAGGTTTAAAGCCACACTGTAAAACATTTCTGACAAAGCAACAACATCTCCATCTCTTTTCTCCATGGAGAAAAGCATTTAAAGGGCCCTCCACCGGAATAGTTACACAATGCATCTTTAAATATTCTTGCTCTTTTAACTTAAAGTGCACATGGCAGGTTAGACTACAAATGTCTCATGACATGATTATATTTAAGATTTGACTAAAAATTTTGCCATGTCTTCCTTGTGTGTAAATTGTCTCTGCATTTTGAGTGGAATTGAGTTATTCCATTTTAGAACTCATTACTTCCTGTATTTTATTTTTTGTTTTCTACTTTTCTTCACAAATTGCCACTTGATTGATGTAAAATAATGAATATTTACTGCAGACATTATTCCACCAAACCAAGTCAAAATTAGAAAAAATATAAAACATGCACCATAGGTAAAATCCTCCAGCTGAGGTCCTGACCAAACTGAAGCAAGAAGATCATGGAGATGGTCCCCAGGCGCAGTAATGTGCTGCCCACTGCTCCTGATAACAGGATGGGTTAAATGCAGAGAAGAATT
>JAVJIX010000120.1:2662500-2750000 GCA_036785185.1 Paratrypauchen microcephalus | reverse complement strand
GAAAAAAACAAAAACCTAGGGTTGTGCAGCACCAGTTAGTTAGTCGGACATTACGACACAGGGCCCAAGTGGTTCCTACAAGAGGGAAAGGAGAAAGAAGAACAACATGTGCAGAAAGCCCTCTCTGTTTGTGGATATAATGGGGCAAAATTAGACCATAATACACATACTTTTAAGTAATTAACTGACAGTAGATTTAAATCCTAATGGTTTTAAGTGTTTATAACACACACACACATAAACACACACAAAAAGCAGCAATGTTTAAAAATAGATGTGTAATATTTGGTGATAATTGGTCCATTAAAAAAATCACTTACTACATTTTACTTTTGCTTCCAGTTATTTTTCCAACCTTTTTTATTTTTTGTATCATTATTATTTTTAATCTTTTACTTTTTATTTATTTTACTCCAAAATATTTTCAAACATTTAATTGCAGAAAAAAACTTTTTTCTTATCTTCTCAAATCTGAAATATAAGTATACCCAGGGGTCCCTGTACTCCCGGTTGGGAAACACTGGTTGATGTGATCATGTTTCCCATGCCCAATGATGTCAGTGTAAAGCATATATAGCCTCTTTAGTCTCCTACAAAAGAACAGAAATCAAAACTGCTCCCTGTATGAATCTATGGGACAATGGAATTTTTCAACCCTGCTACTAACAACAAGAACATAACCTTTATGCGCCCTGCTTTTTTCATTATCACAGGTTTATCAGGCATCTCTAACATCACGCACTACTACGTCTTTCTGTTTATCGTCTACATTGTCTCTGTGATTGGCAACTCTTTTGTGATGGCTGTCATAGTTTTGGACCATACCTTAAAAACTGCAAAGTACATGGCTGTTTTTAACATGGCTTTTGTCGACCTATTTGGCAACACCGCTCTCGTGCCCAAACTCCTGGACATTTTCTTGTTCAACCGACCGTATATTCGCTATAATGACTGCATGACTTATTTATTTTTCTGCTACACCTGTCTCTCAATGCAGTCTTTAAACCTGGCTGCTCTTGCTTATGACAGACTGATGGCTATAAGTTATCCGCTGCACTATCAAGTCAAGGTCACTACTACATTTATGCTCGGTTTGATAGGATTTCTTTGGCTATTCATCATACTGGCTGTTCTAATTGCGGTTGGACTCATTACAAGGCTTTCTTTTTGCCAGTCTGTTGTTATAAATAGCTATTTTTGTGATCATGGTCAAATGTATAGACTTTCTTGCAATGACCACTTCCCCAGTTACGTTGTGAGCTGCTTCTTTCCCATAATAATATTATGGCTTCCACTGGCATTCATTTTATTTAGCTATTTATATATTGGTTTTACATTGGCTAAAGTTGCAACAATGCGCGAAGGACTCAAAGCATTTAAGACATGCATTGGTCATCTGTTACTAGTGGCAGTTTACTTTATTCCTATACTGATAGTGTTTACGTTAATGGAGAAAATCGAGCCAAATGCAAGAATTATAAATATCTCTATGACGTCAGTCTTTCCTCCGATGTTGAACCCGATCATTTATGTGCTGCAAACCCAGGAAATCAAAGACTCAGTAAAGAGATTGTTACATATGAACAAAAAGTCTAAAATAGCAGTCTCAAATATTACTAAATGTGCATGTAACTAAATACGACGTTATCATACACTTGGTAACTTGACCATGCACTGATGCCTGATTTTATGTCACAATTAAATTTTCAAATGTTGACTGAAGTTTTTAATGCTAACTTTTTATAAAATAGTATGTGGAGGGCTATACTATTTGGAATATGGGTTTTGTGTCCATGATGATAGAAAGGTTTAAAGCCACACTGTAAAACATTTCTGACAAACAACATCTCCATCTCTTTTCTCCATGGAGAAAAGCATTTAAAGGGCCCTCCACCAGAAAAGTTACACAATGCATCTTTAAATATTCTTGCTCTTTTAACTTAAAGTGCACATGGCAGGTTAGACTACAAATGTCTCATGACATGATTATATTTAAGATTTGACTAAAATTTTTGCCATGTCTTCCTTGTGCGTAAATTGTGTCTGCATTTTGAGTGGAATTGAGTTATTGCATTTTAGAACTCATTACTTCCTGTATTTTATTTTTTGTTTTCTACTTTTCTTCACAAATTGCCACTCGACTGATGTAAAATTATGATGAATATTTACTGCAGACATTATTCCACCAAACCAAGTCAAAATTAGAAAAATATAAAACATGCACCATAGGTAAAATCCTCCAGCTGAGGTCCTGACCAAACTGAAGCAAGAAGATCATGGAGATGGTCCCCAGGCGCAGTAATGTGCTGCCCACTGCTCCTAATAACAGGATGGGTTAAATGCAGAGAAGAATTTCTCCAGTGTGAGATCAATAAAGTCACTTCTTCTTCTTCTTCTTCTTATCTATCAAATGCACTTAAATAAACTTGCTTCAAATATGTTTTGCTGTGAGCTACATTAGCGGTTTAGTCAGTTACTTTAGCATTATGAGAGAAAAAGAGTGTTTGTTGTTATTCTAATAAAGTAACATTTATACAAAGCAAAAGTAAGGTAGTAATGTTGTATTGTTTTTTATTATCTGAATGAATGCAAACATTTGAGCTGTTGTCCATTGTGTATTATTTATTTAATATGAACATGCCAAGGCCTAATTTTCAACACCTGTCCACAGGGGGCTTTTAAAGGGGTTTGGTACAGAAAGGTATACAGTGAACCCTCGTTTATCGCGGGGGTTAGGTTCCAGAAATAGCCCGCAATAAGTGAAATCCGCGAAGTAGGACAATTTTATATTTTACAATTATTCTACATGTTTTAAGGCTGAAAACGCTTCACCAGACACATTATACACCTTTCTGAGACTGGTATTAACATTTTTCTCTTGTTTAAACACTCAAACTTTTGTAGATTTTCATTAAAATATATTAATAGTGTGGGGGGGGGGGGGGGGCACGTGACACGTGCGCGCGGACACGTGTGCGCGGACACGTGCGCGCGGACACGTGTGTTTGTTTTGGTACCACATATCCATGCCATGTGCGAAAGTCGAGTGGAAAGCGACCTGGATATCATTTTGGGCAAGACTCAAGCCAATGCTAACAGTGCCAAACCGCTAACAGATGCCTCTGAGCACCAGTCCTCACCACAAGACCAGGTAAGACTAACCTGCGCTCACAAGAGTTGGTTGCATTTCACCCCGGCTCAAAAATCAGACCGCTATCAATGCGTCGCCAATACTCCACAGCTCTCTAGGACGGGGTCGGGTTCGTGAGGGGAAAAGACCCACTGGCCGTTTCCCAATTCAGTGACGGCACGCTTGTGAGTGTGCCGTCGGTCTGTCGTCGAGACGGCGCATACTCGCTCTGTCCTTAGTGCACTACGTTTCTCACATGGCCGTCTGCGAAATTGAACAGGTCCCGCCTCAGCTCAATGAGCCGGGTGGTCTGCTCCTTGTTCCCTAAAGACAAAAATATTATACTATTGCGACTAGTAATACTTGGAATTGGGACATGGCCAATGTTCCCCCTAATTTTTAATGTGTCTGAGCAAACACATAACTCCACATCCGAAATGACCCCCCCCCCCCCCGCGCGGCTCGCACTTTGCAGATATAAAAAAAATGCTCCCGCGGCTGAATAAAAAGCTCTTTCATCCCTGATTTACAGTGCGCTGCACAAGTTTTCTTGTGCGCTGAGAATGTGCGAACAGTGCGCAGCTTAGAGTAAACGTTGGACATGGCGACACTGTAGAATATCCAGCATTACAACAGCAAAGGAAATATAGAAGTGTAAGGGGAAAAGCATGTGAACGGTAATACAGGTGCCGTGATCTATGCCGATACGGCTACTGTCACACATGTTTAGTGTAGTTTATGAAGAGTTTCATGTAGCATAGTTGTAGGTGAGGTGAACCAGTACGTATATTTTATAGTGACGTCGCAACTCTCACTTGTGGATGTCGCTGGCGAGTCGGTCTTTGTAGTCCCGCGCTGTGCATGCTGGGGCTTTTAAGTGTGCGGAGCGTGCATGTTTGCACACTTGGTCCACGCCCCGATTTCCATGGAAACGACGGCGCCGTTCAGAGCTCGTCTTGACGGTGCAGGTGGAAAAAAACGAATGGAACGGCCCTTGTCGCGCCGGATATGACGCATATCCCGTTCCAAGGACGCTAACAAGCGTGCCGTCGGTGAATTGGGAAACGGCCACTGTCTCCTCTGTGCGCGCGAGTGTCCTCCCCCCGCTGCGGCTCCCCCGGACGCCGCGCGGCCAGGCGCCAGGCCCGTCCATGTTGATTCTTGGCTCTTCCATTTGTCCGGCTCGCACTCAGTCTCTTCCATGGCTCGTGCAAGTAAACAAAGGCCACACCTCCTGTCACCCAGGCGCTCTCGTGAAGGACATCTGAGACTCTGTCCCTACCATCCCTGGTCTAGACCTGGTTTAGTCCTGGTTTAGACCTGCTTTAGACCTGGTTTAGTCCTGGTCTAGTCTCTTAGCTAATCAGGGCGCAGGACAGAATGTTACACTGTAAAAAAAAGTTACACTATAAAAAAAATTAAAAAAAAAAAAAAAAAAAATTGGAAAAAAAAAATCCGCGAAACAGCGAGGCCGCGAAGAGTGAACCGCGATACAGCGAGGGTTCACTGTATTTAAAGATTCTACACAAAAGGGGACAGGACAAATAAGTGGAAAGCCCCATTTCAAACATCATGTGAGCTGCTCTGGTGTTAAAGTAGGCACAGGCACAGAGAAGAGAAATAAATGCAGAAAAAGCTGACAATAAACAGGCGACCCAGTCTGTATACAAGAACCAGTCGAAATGTTATTGAGATATACAATAATATATTTCTGAATGTACAATCAACAAAAATATAAACACAACACTTTTGTTTTTGCTCTCATTTTTCATGAGATGGACTTAAAGATCTAAAATTCATTCCAGATACACAATATTACCATTTCTCTCAAACATTGTTCACAAATCTGTCTAAATGTGTGATAGTGAGCACTTTGCTGCTTTGCTGAGATAATCCATCCCACCTCACAGGTGCGCCACATCAAGATGCTGATCTGACATCATGATTAGTGCACAGGTGTACCTTATACTGCCCACAATAAAAGGCCACTCTGAAATGTGCATATTTTTTGCTTTATTGGGGGTCCAGTCAGTATCTGGTGTGACCACCATTTGCCTCATGCAGTGCAACACATCTTCTTTGCATAGAGTTTATCAGATTGTCAGTTGTGGCCTGTGGAATGTTGGTCCACTCCTCTTCAATGGCTGTGCGAAGTTGCTGGATATTAGTGGGAGGTGGTACACGCTGTCGTATACGCCGGTCAAGCAGATCCCAAACTTGCTCAATGGGTGACATGTCCGGTGAGTATGCTGGCCATGCAAGAACTGGGACATTTTCAGCTTCCAAGAATTGTGTACAGATCCTTGCAACATGGGGCCGTGCATTATCTTGCTGAAACATGAGGTGATGTTCATGGATAAGATAAGATAAGATAACCCTTTATTTGTCCCACAATGGGGAAATTGCAGTGTCACAACGCAGGTTTCAGAAACAGTTGGAAAAAAGAGCATGCATCAAAAATTAAGATAATAATAATAAGTATGTACAGCCTAAAAAACACAACACTGTAAGGCACAGGAACAGGAACGCTGCACAATAAATAAATGTCTTTGGTTCTGAGCAGTGAACAAACAGCAGTTAAAGTGACTCCAGTAGAGTAATATATAATATCACTACAATAAAGTGACTCAGATGATTGTGAACAGTGCTGTGATGGACAGTGGTGGTTACATAAATAAGTAGCAGGTAAAGTGACTTTAAATAATATTGCACATGTAATTATTACTATGGAGATGACACATGGTTGCTTTGGAGATGAACATGACATTGTATTGTCACATGACATTGTGACATTGACATCATTGTACAGTCTGACAGCAGCAGGAAGGAAAGACCTGCGAAATCTCTCTTTAACACAGCGAGGGTGAATCAGTCTGTCACTGATGCTGCTCTCTAGAGCCGACAGAGCGTCCTGCAGGGGGTGACACTCATGGTCCAGCATAGACATGAGTTTATCCAGGACCCTCTTGTCCCCCACCTGCTGCACCAAGTCTAGAGGACAGCCCAGGACAGAGCTGGACTTCTTGATGACCTTGTCCAGTTTCTTCTTCTCCCTCTCTGTGACGCTGCTGCTCCAGCAGACCACACCGTACAGGATGGCTGATGCCACCACAGAGTCATAGAAGGTCTTCAGGAGTGGCCCTCTCACTCCAAAGGGCCGCAGTCTCCTCAGGAGATAGAGCCGACTCTGGCCCTTCCTGTACAGTGCATCTGTGTTATGAGTCCAGTCCAGTTTATTGTTCAGATGAACACCCAGGTACTTGTAAGAGTCCACTCTCTCAATGTCCCTTCCCTGGATGTTCACTGGTGGGGGGGCAGTAGAGTGGCGTCTGCGGAAGTCCACCACCATCTCCTTGGTCTTACCCGCGTTGATGAGAAGATGGTTCTGCTGACACCAGTCCACAAAGTCCTGCGTTAGTCCTCTGTACTCCGCGTCATCGTCTGTGATGAGACCAATGATGGCGGAGTCATCAGAGAACTTCTGCAGGACACAGCTGTCCGTGTTGTGTCTGAAGTCTGCAGTGTAGAGGGTGAAGAGGAAGGGCGCGAGGACCGTGCCCTGGGGCGCCCCCACACTGCAGGTCATGAGGTCAGACACACAGTCCCGGGCTCTCACAAACTGGGGCCGGTTTGTGAGGTAGTCCAGGATCCACTCAGCCAGGTCACAGTCCACTCCAGCCCACTCCAGCTTGTCCCTCAGGAGCAGCGGCTGGATGGTGTTGAACACTGGAGAAGTCGAAGAACAAGATTCTCACAGTGCTGCCGGGCCTCTCCAAGTGGGACAGCGAGCGGTGCATCAGAGAGATGATGGCGTCCTCTACTCCGATGCCGGGCCGGTACGCGAACTGCAGCGGATCCATCGCCGAGCTCACTGTGTAGCGGAGGTGACCCAGGACGAGCCTCTCCAGAGTCTTCATCAGATGAGATGTGAGAGCCACTGGCCTGAAGCTGTTGAGGTCTTTGGCGTGCGGTGTCTTGGGCACAGGTACCACACAGGAGGTCTTCCACAGCTGTGGCACCACCTTCAGCTTCAGGCTCAGGTTGAAGACATGCTCCATAACTCCACACAGCTCATCTGCACAGGACTTAAGGAGCCTGGGGCTGATCCCGTCTGGTCCAGCAGCTTTTCTGCTCTTTATCCGGCTCAGTTCTCTCCTAACCTGAGCTGTTGTGAAGGACAAAGAGCGAAGGCATGTGCTGGGGGTTTGGCTGGGTACTTGATGTGGATTCGGGGGCTGGGGGGGCTGAGGCAGCGGTGTGAGAAGGTGACAGACTGGGCCATTGTGCAGGGGACAAGGTGAGCCCATGCAGCGGTGCGGGGGGAGGGGTGAGTGAACGATCAAACCTCAGGAAGTGTGAATTCAGATCGTTCACCCACTGCTGGATGTATGGCACAACAATGGGCCTCAGGATCTCATCACGGTATCTCTGTGCATTCAAAATGCCATCAATAAAATGCACCTGTGTTCTTCGTCCATAACAGATGCCTGCCCATACCATAACCCCACCCCCACCATGGGCCACTCGATCCACAACATTGACATCAGCAAAGCGCTCACCCACACGACGCCACACACGCCGTCTGCCATCTGCCCTGAACAATGTAAATCGAGATTCATCCGTGAAGAGAACACCTCTCCAACGTGCCAGACGCCATCGAATGTGAGCATTTGCCCACTCAAGTCTGTTACGGCGACGATCTGGAGTCAGGTTAAGACCCCGATGAGGACGACGAGCATGCAGTTGAGCTTCCCTGAGATGGTTTCTGACAGTTTGTGCAGAAATTGTTTGGTTATGCAAACCAATTGTTTCAGCAGCTGTCCAAGTGGCTGGTCTCAGACGATCTTGGAGGTGAACCTGCTGGATGTGGAGGTCCTGGGCTGGTGTGGTTACACGTGGTCTGCGGTTGTGAGGCCGGTTGGATGTACTGCCATATTCTCTGAAACGCCTTTGGAGACGGCTTATGGTGGAGAAATGAACATTCAATGCACGAGCAACAGATCTGGTTGACATTTCTGCTGTCAGCATGCAAATTGCACGCTCCCTCAATGCTTGTGACATCTGTGGCATTTTGCTGTGAGACAAAACTGCACATTTCAGGGTGGCCTTTTATTGTGGTCTAAGGCACACCTGTGCACTAATCATGATGTCAGATCAGCATCTTGATGTGGCGCACCTGTGAGGTGGGATGGATCATCTCAGCAAAGCAGAAGTGCTCACTATCACACATTTAGACAGATTTGTGAACAATGTTTGAGAGAAATGGTAATATTGTGTATCTGGAATGAATTTTAGATCTTTAAGATTAAGATTAAGATTGGGGCTTTTAGCCTTTATTGGTCTCACACACAATGACACACAGTGACACATGGGAGAAATTTGACTTCTGCATTTGACCCATCCTTTTTCAGGAGCAGTGAGCAGCCATCTTTTTCGGCGCCCGGGGGGCAGTACCGTGAAGGGTCTTGCCCAAGGACCCACACTGGTTAGCTCATTGCCCGGGGGGGGGTTTGAACCTACAACCTCCAGGGGGAAAGTCCATGACTTACCAGTTGAGCTAACCAGCCGGTTGACATCTCTTTAAAGAGATATGCCACCCCCAGGTCAAATTTGGGCATCTCCCCACAGTCCAGAGACAAAAATAAGTGGTGGAAAGCGTTTTCCTGGTCACCCAGCCATTGTCCGAGTCTGTCAGCACTGACCGCCGCGGTATCTGCAGCTACTCCGCGTTAGACTGGAGTCTAACGGCGCCAGAGAAAGATTTCGACCAAAAGGAATTAATTTGCTCGATGCGTTTCCCAATTACTTTCTGTGTAGTGCGCATTCATATCAAGTGCAAATAAATGTGCAAATCAACACGGAGAGCTTGACTTGGTCATTTTGGGTGGGAACTATTTTTCAGTGCGGAACAATAAAGCCGAAGCACACACCACACTGCGCAACAGGGGAACTCCCTTCCTGGTGCATAACAGGGATTCCCCTGGCAGCGTGCTGCGGCTTTCTTTTTCCGCACTGAAAAATAGTTCCCACCCAAAATGACCAAGGCAAGCTCTCCGTGTTGATTTGTACATTTATTTGCACTCGATATGAATGCGCACTACACAGAAAGTAATTGGGAAACGCATTGAGCAAATTAATTCCTTTTGGCTGAAATCTTTCTCTGGCGACGTTAGACTCCAGTCTAACGCGGAGTAGCTGCAGATACCGCGGCGGTCAGTGCTGACAGACTCGGACAATGGCTGGGTGACCAGGAAAACGCTTTCCACCACTTATTTTAGTCTCTGGACTGTGGGGAGATGCCCAAGTTTGACCTGGGGGTGGCATATCCCTTTAAGTCCATCTCATGAAAAATGGGAGCAAAAACAAAAGTGTTGCGTTTATATTTTTGTTGAGTGTACAGTGCCGTGAAAAAGTATTTGCCCCCTTCCTGATTTCTGTGTTTTTTGCATATTTATCACTCAAAACATTGTCAGATCATCAAACCAATTTTAATATCACACAGAAACAACCCAAGGAAAGACAAAATTCAGTTTTTGAATGATGATTCCATTTATTAGTGCACAAAAAAAATCTAAACCTATCTGGCCCTATGTGAAAAAGTAATTGCCCCCCCTTGTTAAATCACAAACTAACTGTGACTAACCACAGTTTTGAGAAAACTTAGTTCAGTTCTACATGCCACACCCACACCTGATTGTCACCACCTGTGTTGAATCAAGAAATCACTTAAATAGTTCCTGTCAAACAAAGTGAAGTTGGCTACAACATCTCAAGAACAAACACATCATGCCACGATCCAAAGAAATTCAAGAACAAATGAGAAAAAAAGTGATAGAAGTCTATAATTCAGGAAAAGGTTACAAAGCCATTCCCAAAGCTCTGGGGCTCCAGCGAACCACTGTCAGAGCCATTATTCAAAAATGGAGGAAACTGGGAACAGTTGCAACCCTTCCCAGGAGTGGTCGACCAACTAAGATTACTCCAAGAGTGCGACGACGGCTCATTCAGGAAGTCACAAAAGAACCTAGACGCACATCGAAAGAACTACAGGCCTCGTTGGCCTCAGTTAAGGTCAGTGTTCATGACTCCACCATTAGAAAAACACTGGCCAAAAATGGCATCCATGGAAGAGTTCCCAGGAGAAAACCACTGCTTTCACAAAAGAACACAAAGGCTCGTCTCACCTTTGCCAAAAAGCACCTTGATGACCCTCAAGACTTTTGGAGAAACATTTTGTGGACCGATGAGTCTAAAATTGAACTTTTTGGAAGGTCTGCAGCCCGTTTCATCTGGCGTAAAAATGGCACAGCATTTGATAAAAAGAACATGGTGCCCACAGTAAAGCATGGTGGTGGCAGTGTGATGGTCTGGGCCTGCTTTGCTGCCTCAGGACCAGGACAACTTGCTGTGATTGACGGAAAAATGAATTCTGCTGTTTACCAGAAGATCCTGAAGGAGAATGTCCGGCCATCAGTTCGTGCCCTCAAACTCAAGCGCTCTTGGATCATGCAACAGGACAATGATCCAAAACACACCAGCAAGTCCACCTCTGAATGGCTCAAAGAAAACAAAATTAAGGTTTTGGAGTGGCCAAGTCAAAGTCCGGATTTAAATCCGATTGAGATGCTGTGGTGTGACCTTAAACGGGCAGTTCATACAAGAAAACCCTCCAATATGGCAGAATTGAAACAATTCTGCATAGAAGAGTGGGCCAAAATCCCTCCCCAGCGGTGTGAAAGACTCATCACCAATTATCGCAAACGTTTGGTTACAGTTATTGCTGTCAAAGGAGGCTCAACTGGCTATTAGATTAAGGGGGCAATTACTTTTTCACATAGGGCCAGATAGGTTTAGATTTTTTTTGTGCACTAATAAATGGAATCATCATTCAAAAACTGAATTTTGTCTTTCCTTGGGTTGTTTCTGTGTGATATTAAAATTGGTTTGATGATCTGACAATGTTTTGAGTGATAAATATGCAAAAAACACAGAAATCAGGAAGGGGGCAAATACTTTTTCACGGCACTGTATATACTGTGTCTAAAGCATAACTGGCTGACTCCTGGTCATTATATATGTAATAATATGGATGTGTACAGCTGGAGGTGCCACTCGCCCCGTACAGTCCTGTGAGGGGTTTTTGTTTAGTTCAGTGGGTTGCTGTGTGAGGTCCACACTGACGGTCCAGTCATGTGGCACTGGGCATATCCTTCCCCGACATTGCTAACAACAACAATTTCTTGTTTACCTGTACATTGCAAATAATAGTGACCCCAAATCTGAGACTTGTAGAGCCCTGTAACTTCCTGATAGCAACTTTGGGGTTGGAGGAACAGAGTAGAGCTGAGCCAGGGGTCGATGAAGAATCCAAAAGTGCATTTATTTAACAGTCCACCAAGAAAAATGAAAAATATTTACAAAGGTACAAAGATACAAAAGTAAAAAACCAGCACAGAGCAATCTCCACATGCAGCACCTCTCCCCACAAAGGTGAGGCTGGCTCTTTTTAAAGGTCCCTCCCTTAATTGGGTGAGCCCACCCTCTAATTAGGCCACCTGGGTGCAATTTACCCACAATATTTAAAAAGATAACTCTGTACCACAGTGCTCAAATAGTCATTCAATACATTAGTAAACAAATATATTCTTTATTAATTTAGCAGTGTTTACTTTTCTTTTTAAAATACAAAAATAGAAGAATTCTAAAATCTTGGTGCACCCCTCTTCACATAAAATGGCCACCTGCCCCGGAACCTTCTTAAAGGGCTCCCGCTTCCTGGGGACTATTTTAGCCCGTGCACCCTAGCATGAGGTAAGTACCCATTTTGACTCACTCATTACCTGTTACTTCAGTGCACTTATTTTCTTTTCTTTTACAGGCACCCATCAAAGGAATCTTCATTCACAACCAATAAACACCTCAAAACCTTGCCTCTTGTTTCCTCCTAATTTTCCAGGCCCTTGTAAAAGTTACGTGTGTCGACACCGGCTTACCTCTGACACTCTCTGCTGATCCCGGTTCGGCTCGCTTTCTGGAGCCCACGTAAGTAGGTCCGGTAACTTCCCTGGAACATGAAATAAAGCTTGTTTTTCTTCTCAAAACAAAACATTTGTTAGAACGGTAATATATTTGCGTCCAAAACGGTTGTCCACGAAACATCCAGCAGCGTATTTCGCATTTGCGTATTGTCTCTCTCCACTCGTATCACTACGCCCATGTTAACTCTATCAGCCTGTTCACCTTCAGTGCACGTCTACGCCGAAGTTTACAAGTAACTAACAGAAACTGAAAACAAATGGGTATGGTAGTCTCAGAGTAATTTCATTGTAGTTAGCTCTTCCCTTCAGGGAAGAGCTAACAGTGTCCACAGTGTCCACCAGCCAGAACTGAAGAAGCAGCTTGGATGAGCTGCGAAACTTATTCCACCAAATAAACTTTTGTCCAGTTGACAAATTGAATTTCTCCATTTGCCATGTTTGCTCTAAGAATTACTTTTGTTGTGGACGGATTTTGTAATTTCTAATGGGCTGAATGTTCAACGGACATGTTTTGCAGAAGAAATACAGGCACGAAGGACAACTTTGTTCATTAATTGAAATGGCAAAAGGAGAAATTCAATTTGTCAACTGGACAAAAATGTATTTATTTTATTTGTGAATTGAATTTCTCCTTTTGCCATGAATTCTGCCTGGACGACTGAGGGATTCTACACACATTCATTGAAATGTTATTTATCTATTTTATATATTATTTATGCAAACCTTAATTATATAAAAAATGTAAAAACTCAATTACTAAATATCTACTTCCATCCGGTGTTCGTGGCACGTACAGGTCTGGTGAGGAGCGGAGGAACTGAAGCTACGGCACAAGCCCCACTCACACAGGTGCTTAAAAAGCCCCGGTATTGTTCCGGAGAAATGTTTGTGCAAACCACTCAGAGCCTAATAAAATACCAAGTAACTTGCGCTGCAGAGACTATAACAAGGAATATATCGCTGATTTTCATCTTAGTAATGCTTTATATAACCACATTAGTTGAAAAATGAAATATATTACTGTGATACTCCCAAAACTGTAAGGAGTAGACAAAACAGTGCTCCATGCTGTTTGCCATTCAGTGAGGGGAAAACCCAGTATTTACAATGTCTCAATAAAAAAAACAACACACATTTAAAAAGGTCCAAAACCAACATATTTACGTGTTAATAAGATAATATCCTAAATGTTCAAAAGCAAATAGATCTGGAGGGCAGAGATCAAATGTGAAGGTTTAAAGGCATGTATATTTACCTCTTAATATGCTTATTAGACTGTGTAAGACTTAAAGGAAAAGTTAATTTTTTTTACAATTTCGGTAATAAAACAAGTTGTTTTACTCACCCATATCACTTTGGTGTCATATGGCGCATTTCCGGAGATGTTTTAGATTAGCGTTAGGCTAACGCCGTTAGCCTAGCACCGTTAGCCTAGCGCGACTTATAGCCATAGCTCGGGGCATTCCCCGAGCATGTAATATGCCCCGTGCGGGCTCCAAATAACACAAACTTTAGCACTT
Source organism: Paratrypauchen microcephalus (assembly GCA_036785185.1). Taxonomy (NCBI): domain Eukaryota; kingdom Metazoa; phylum Chordata; class Actinopteri; order Gobiiformes; family Gobiidae; genus Paratrypauchen; species Paratrypauchen microcephalus. Next base: position 2,736,312 of record JAVJIX010000120.1, on the reverse strand, counting down.
TTCAAATCATAGAAGCTCGATGTCTTGTACGATTTCGTTTGGTCAAAAGTGGCCTGTAATCCGAGATTTAGCCATAGTTTCGAGTAGATGAGGATGCCAGTGCGCATGCGCGGAGTGTGCTCTCAGCTCCCGGGACCCAAACATGAAACGCAAAGCTGTAAACTATGGATAAATCTCGGATTACAGGCCACTTTTGATTCAAACGAAATCGTAGACTAAAGACATCGAGCTTCTATGATTTGAAAAGTGCTAAAGTTTGTGTTATTTGGAGCCCGCATGGGGCATATTACATGCTCGGGGAATGCCCCGAGCTATGGCTATAAGTCGCGCTAGGCTAACGGCGTTAGCCTAACGCTAATCTAAAACATCTCCGGAAATGCTCCATATGACACCAAAGTGCTATGGGTGAGTAAAACAACTTGTTTTTTTACTGAAATAAGGCTCAAATTGTAAAAAAAACGTTACTTTTCCTTTAACCAATAAAGTGGTAAACTAATAATATAGTACTAATAATATAGTAATGTTGTGACAAAGCTATAACATTGTAATTACTCTAGTGTATCAGAAGCTTGGTAGCATTCACGCTAGGAGGCTGATGAATAGTAATAAATAAACAATGAAGCAGTAGCTGTAAATGCAGGTGCCTTGTTTTTTATTTTTTTAAATAAGTGCAAAAGTGTTATTATTTACATACATTGTTTAATGCCATACTGTGGAACATCCCAGGCAAAGCAATAACACTGCCATAAAGACTGTTGGACCCTCCACCAGAAAAGTTACACAGTGCACCTTAAAAAAAACAAAAACAAATTTTGATCATTCTGACATAATTCTGATTATTGCCTAAATACCCTAAAAAATAAACATAATGTGTCTTCAATAGTTTTCTTCTGTGTTAACCTCCTTTCACGTTAACCTCCTGGATTCATCCGGCCCCCAAAGGACTGCCACTGGTTACAAATAAAACGGGCAAATGCTGGGTAGCTGGGACAGAAGCTCAGGACACTTCAGATGGATTTCTTTAACTCCGCTCTTGGAAAAAACATTACATTTGTGCGGCCTCCTTATTTCATCATCTCTGGTTTAATTGGCATTCCACATGCTAATTATTACTATGCGTTTCTTTTCATTATTTATGTTGTGTCTGTTGTGGGCAATGTTTTTGTGATGGTAGTAATCATTGTGGATCATCGTCTAAGAACTCCCAAGTATGTTGCGGTGTTCAGTTTAGCCATAAATGATCTGTGTAGCAATTGTGCTTTGATGCCGAAAATCCTTGACACTTTCTTATTTAACCACAACCGTATTTCCTATAATGAATGCTTAGCCTACATGTTTTTCTGTTTTTTCTTCCTCTCCATGCAGTCCCTTAACTTGGTGGTCCTGGGCATTGACAGACTGATGGCTATTGCTGATCCGCTACACTATCATGTCAGAGTTACCTTCAAATTCATGTTTTCTCTCCTTGGCTCATTTTGGCTTTATATTGTGTTGCTAGTTATGGTAGTAACTGGACTTCTCACTCGACTCTCATTTTGTGAATCAATTGTTATAAAAAGCTATTTCTGTGATCATGGTCCAATTTACCGAATTGCCTGCAATGACGTGCTCCCCAGCCGTGTGATGGGAGGTCTGTGCCCGATTCTAAATCTTTGGATCCCCTTAATTTTTATCTTAGCAACTTATATCTATATTTGTTACATTCTGTCCAAAATGTCTGTAGCACAAGAGCGAATCAAAGCTATAAAGACGTGCTCAGGTCATCTTTCGCTGGTGGTTGTTAACTACATTCCAATCATATCTATTTATCTTTTTGCATCAAAGATTCATCAGAATGTCAGGATTCTAACAGTTTCATTAACCACCGTTTTGCCTGCTATGTTAAACCCAATTGTCTATGTTTTACAGACAAATGAGATCAAACATTCACTAAAAATGATCTTCAAAGTACAAAATGTGACAGTGAAATGAATGCTCAATGTGAAAGTTGTTCTTGAATTATACTATTTTAAAATGAGATGCTGAGTTACTTCCTGTATGTATTTTTCTTAAATAAATGTAATGCTGTATTTTATGAGATAGGTGAGGTAAACTGCAAACCTTGAGGCTTGAGGGTGCACTGAACCAATGCTGTACCAATAAAATAAATCCGATTATTTTCAATGTATCACCAAGTTTTTTCTTTGGTTGTTGCACCAATGTGGCCATCTGTCCCATCACAAGCACCAGACCAACACAGTGGGATATAGCCTTGTTTTCCATTGGTTTCACCAAACAGATCCAAGCCAAGGCAACCCTAATGGTGCCAATGGAAAAGAGGCTCATGCTAACCCCAAATTCATTTAAAGGTAATCTGCACTGTTGTAGTTGAAGCACCAAGTGTTGCTTTGGCTTTGGTTTCGACTTATTGTTGCTATTTCATTGTTTTCTAACTTGTAGATGAACAACTCATTTTGAAACTAAACTCAGTAGAAGAAAAGAGAAACAATAATCATAAAAAAATATATACACACCATGTACTCTTTTTGTCGAGCCAATGAGAACCTTTTTATTTTCGTTACATTATTTTGTAGGCCAGGGGTCTTCAACGTTTTTCAGGTCAGGGACCCCCAAACAGATGGCGAACTGGGCCAGGGACCCCCTACTATATATACGGCATAGAATTGTGTTTTATATTAAATTGAGCTTAGTGTCATGTATAAACATTGCTACTCTGTTATGGTACATCCAATACAAGGAAATAATACACAGGTTAATACTGTATTTTACACTATAAAATATAAAATTATATTATTTTAAAGTGAAATCAAAAGATTTCGCAACCCCCCTGTTGAAGACCTCCGTTGTAGGCTATGCCTGGTGGTCTTGTTGGTATTTCTGTCTATTAAATGTTACATTTTATTTAGTCACCCGGTTGCATTGCCACACACATAAATCAACAATGTTGATAGAACAATATATTGCACAGCTCCAGGATTGGGCCAGTTACTCCCCAGCCTGTGTAATCATTTGGTTACAATTGTATTAGTTGTAGAAAGGGCAGGTGAGAGCAGCATTGCCTTAATTGCATATTCATTGCACACGTAGATGATTATTCAGAGAATGTATAAAAGTCACTGCCTCAGGCACACTTCATCTTATTGTTTGACCACCTATTTTTCTGTGCATTATTGGAAATGAAAAAGATACAAAGATCTTTAATAAACTCAACGTTAGTTCGTCCAGAATTTTATATTAATGGATTTTATGACTTTCCACATGGTACATATTTCTACATTTTCTTGTGTTTTATTTATATAATGACTGTCTTTGGAAATGTGGTTCTTCTCCTGATTATTTTGCTGGTCAGAGCTCTCCATACGCCTAAATACATGATTGTGTTTAACCTGGCTGTGACAGACCTGTGTGGCAGCACTGCTCTTACCCCAAAACTCTTGGACACATTTCTGTTTGACAGGAGATACATCTCCTATGAGGCATGCCTTAGTTACATGTTTTTTGTGTTGTTTTTTGGCAGCATGCAGTCCTGGACACTTGCCGTAATGGCGTTTGACAGGTTTATGGCTATATGCTTCCCTTTCATATTATTATTAGTATTAGTAGTAGTATTAGTAGTAGTATTAGTAGTAGTACACACATGGACAAAATTGTTGGTAACCGTTGGTTAATGAAAGAAAAACTCACAATAGTCACAGAAATAACTTGAATCTGACAAAAATAATAAATACAAATTCTATTAAATTTAACCAATGAAAGTCAGACATTGCTTTTCATCCATGCTTCAACAGAATTATTTAAAAAAATAAACTCATGAAACAGGCCTGGACAAAAATGATGGTACCCTTAACTTAATATTTTGTTGCACAACCTTTTGAGGCAATCACTGAAATCAAACGATTCCTGTAACTGTCAATGAGGCTTCTGCACCTCTCAGCAGGTATTTTGGCCCAGTCCTCATGAGCAAACTGCTCCAGTTGTCTCAGGTTTAAAGGGTGCCTTTTCCAGACGGCATGTTTCAGCTCCTTCCAAAGATGCTCAATAGGATTTAGGTCAGGGCTCATAGAAGGCCACTTTAGTGTTCTGTGTTCTCCTCTTGGCCATTATTGGGTATTTTTAGCTGTGTGTTTGGGTCATTGTCCTGTTGCAAGACCCATGACCTGCGACTGAGACCAAGCTTTCTGACACTGGACAGCACATTTCTCTCTAGAATCCCTTGATATTCTTGAGATTTCATTGTACCCTGCACAGATTCAAGACACCCTGTGCCAGATGCAGCAAAGCAGCCCCAGAACATAACAGTGCCTCCTTCATGTTTCACAGTAGGGACAGTGTTCTTTTCTTGATATGCTTCATTTTTCTGTCTGTAAACAAAGAGCTGATGTGCCTTGGCAAAAAGTTCAATTTTTGTCTGATCTGTCCATAGGACATTCTCCCAGAAGCTTTGTGGCTTGTCAACATGTAGTTTGGCATATTCCAATCTGTTTTTTTATGATTTGTTTTCCACAATGGTGTCCTCCTTGGTCATTTCCCATTAAGTCCACTTTGGCTCAAACAATGAAGGATGGTGCGATGGCAAGCTCCTTGAGCTTGAAGTTCACCTTTAATCTCTTTAGAAGTTTTTCTGGGCTCTTTTGTTACCATTCATATTATCTGTCTCTTTGATTTGTCATCAATTTTCTTCCTGTGGCCACGTCCAGGGAGGATGGCTACAGTCCCATGGATCTTAAATTTCTGAATAATATGTGCAACTGTAGTCACAGGAACATGGTGATGGTCTTATATCCTTTACCTTCAACATGCTTCTCTATAATTTTCTAATCTTTTGAGACAACTCTTTCCTTTGCTTCCTCTGGTCCATGTTGAGTGTGGTACACAGCATGTCACCAAACAGCACAGTGACTACCTGTAGCCCTACATATAGGCCCACTGACTGAGAACAAAATTGTAGACACCTCTGATGCTGATTAGTGGACAGACCTTGGATTAACATGTCCCTTTGGTCACATTATTTTCTGTCTTTTCTAGAGGTACCATCATTTTTGTCCAGGCCTTTTTCCTGAGTTTATTTTTAAGTAATTCTGTTGAAGCATGGTTGAAAAGCAATGTTTACTTATTATTTTTGTCAGATTCAAGTTTTTCTGTGACCATTGTGACTTTTTCTTTCATTAACTGAAGGGTACCAACAATTTTGTCCACATGTACATCTCCTATGAGGCGTGCCTTAGTGACATGTTTTTTTGTGTTGTTTTTCTGCAGTGTTCAGTCCTGAGGGGTATTCCACGAAAGCTACTAAGCGCAAAGCCCGGCTTTATTCGGCAGTTGGCGCTAGTTTTAGTGAGAGTTCGGTTCCATGACGCTCGCTAAACTTAGTCCCCACTGAGTTACTGGGGCAACATGGTTTTAGCTGAAAGTCTTGTACCGGGCAGGCTAAAGATGTGGCTTAATCAGGCCGTGTCGCAGAGAATACGTACCTGACGTAAACAGAGTGTCAAACAAACAGTTCCACACACCTCCCGCATGAGTATCTGTGTTGTCCGAAAACAATATCAGCAAAAACACAAATTACCTTACGTTCTTGGTTCTTGACAAATCTCCGGTAATTTAAAAATATGCTTTTGAACTGCTGTCTTTACGACATTAACATATAGAAGAATTCCAGAGGTATCTAAGAGAAAGACTTTGGTCGAGTGGTTACGTCCTGTGTCTCTCACATGGGTGACCCGGGTTCGGTTCCCGCTTTTCACCCATTGATGCCCAAGACAAATTTGAGTTAAATTTTCACGCATTTTATATTTGCAGCATATTACAGAAATGGAAATGAATTTAACCTACAATTATTGTTATCATCACATAACTTATATCAGCTGGGCCTAACATCACTCTCACTTGACGACATTGACATTAGTCTAGAGAATACCTTGAATATACTCCTCACGAGAACTCGCAGGAAGGATCTTTGATGGGGTCCCTCCTTCAATTACCTCCACCAGTGGGTGACCCCGGTTTAGGGCCAGTGCCAGCTCCTCTGCAGGTGAAAGGTTTTGAGGGGGACTCCCACCTCCTGTGGCTTGGTAGCTACTGTTCATTTTAAATTAAATTAAGGTACCATTTCAACAGTATTACTAATTTCACTGAATAATAATATTAATATTAGCCTACTTACCACTCTGCAAAATGTTATTATGTTTTGTCTTTACCAGCAGAACAGTCCTCTTCACATTATTCCTGCTCAAAGACAAGATAACACAATTTAACGTATTAGTTGGAGCAAATACTTTTACACAGTAAAAATAAATTACAACTGACAAGACTGCTATACAAATATATAATAATTATGCCATCAACTGCCCACCATGAGAATCAAACTCACAATCTCCTGCACCCCAGACGGTAACTTTCCCCCTGCGCCACAGATCAGCGTTGACATCAATGGTAAAAAACATACTTAAAAAACTCAACCTATAGGCCTTATAGGACTTAACTTACGTATTTAAGCGCTTGGCGATCTTCTGCCACGCCATGTTTCTGGCCTTGGTTATTGCAAATGTGTTGTAGAGTTCCAAAAGCAACTTCTGTTCTGATGCGCTGAAATAATCGGCCCGAATCTTCGACATGATCGCGTTTTCGACAGTCGCTTGTTCAGTGCTTCTTATTTACCCTGTGCACGTGCGGAGGCCCGGCCTGATTAGGCCAGACTGAGCTTAGCTCTGATTAGGCGCAGCTGAAATGCGTTTGTGGAACGGGTTCAGGTTTTTGTCTAAGTTGTGTCTCAGCCAGGCGAGTACTTAGCACTTTGTCACTGTGAAGGTATTCTCTAGACCAGGGGTTTTCAATGTTTTTCAGGCCAGGGACCCCCAAACAGATGGCGAACTGGGCCAGGGACCCCCTACTATATATACGGCATAGAATTGTGTTTTATATTAAATTGAGCTTAGTGTCATGTATAAACATTGCTACTCTGTTATGGTACATCCAATACAAGGAAATAATACACCGGTTAATACTGTATTTTACAGTATAAAATTATATTATTTTAAAGTGAAATCAAAAGATTTCGCGACCCCCCTGTAGTACCTCCGCGACCCCCCTAAGGGTCGCGACCCCCCTGTTGAAGACCTCTGCTCTAGACTAATGCTTGCCTCAGCTGTGATCCAAGCATCTGTATATTTTAATAGTATGCTTGTGTTCTAGTTAGAAGAAGAAGAAGAAGAAGAAGAAGAAGAAGAAGAAGAAGAAGAAGAAGAAGAAGAAGAAGAAGAAGAAGAAGAAGAAGAAGAAGAAGAAGAAGAAGAAGAGGAAGAAGAAGAAGAAGAAGAAGAAGAAGAAGAAGAAGAAGAAGAAGAAGAAGAAGAAGAAGTTTATTCATCGCCGTAGGGAAATTATTTCTCTGCATTTGATCCATCCTTCAGGAGCAGTGGGCAGCTCGTCTTTCAGGCGCCCGGGGACCCATCTCCATGGTCTTATTGCTCGGCTTGGTCAGGACCTAAGCTGGAGGATTTTACCTGGAGCATGTTTTGGTAGTTACTGAAGATGGCGTACACTTGGACCCTCCTCAGCAGTCCTCCAGCAGTGCCTTGCCTGACCCTCAGCAGTCCTCCAGCAGTGGCCTCACACCAGAATGTCATACCTAATGTCTTTTATTGTTTTATGCCTATTGATGGAAATTGATAAATAGGATTTCATTAAAGAAGCTTGCACAGCATCTCTGAAGCAAATTTGTTGAATCATTGAAATGTTGCATCATGGAGTGTGCCTGTTATTTGGCTACATTTTGTTTTAAAAGTAAAGGTTTACCTGTAACTGTATTCTTTGATAGAGATGTCACATAAAATATAAAGTGTCAATGTCGTCAAGTGAGAGTGATGTTAGGCCCAACTGATATAATTTATGTGATGATAACAATAATTTTAGGTTAAATTCATCTCCATTTCTGTAATATATTGCAAATATAAATGCGTGAAAATTTAACTCAAATTTGACTTGGGCATCAATAGGTCAAAAGCAGGAATCAAACCCGGGTCACCCATATGAGAGTCATAGGACATATCCACTCGACCAAAGTCTTTCTCTGAGACACCTCTGGAATTCTATATGTTAATGTCGTAAAGACAGCGGTTCAAAAAGCATATTTTTAAATTACCGGAGATTTGTCAAGAACCAAGAACGTAAGGTAATTTCTTTTTTTGCTGATATTGTTTTCGGACAACACAGATACTCATGCGGGAGGTGTGCGGAACTGTTTGTTTGACACTCTGTTTACGTCAGGTACGTATTCTCTGCGACACAGCCTGACTAAGCCACAACTTTAGCCTTGCCGCGACCAGACTATCTGCTAAGACCATGTTGCCCCAGTAACTCAGCGGGAACTAAGTTTAGCGAGCGTCGTAGAACCGAACTCTCACTTAAACTAGCGCCAACTGACGAATAAAGCCGGGCTTTGCGCTTAGTAGCTTTCGTGGAATACCCCTCAAGGCTCTCATAGTGTTGCTGTTCCATAGAGTAGAGGCCAGATGGGATAATGTGGCTCTCCAGAGTGGGTTTATAACTGGACTAAATGAGCAACTCATGGATGAACTAGCATTGAAAGATGAATGTAAATATCTAAAGTCCCTCATCTCTACAGCAATTCAAACCGATAAATGTCTCTGTGAATGCTGCCAAGAGGGAGTCTATTCCCAATCTTCATCCTGCTAGTCTTCTACCTCTCAGCCCTGGGGGAGTTCTAATATCCCTAAGAGTTTAACGTCTTAAGTTTGGCCCTTGAATGTAGTGCTACTGCTGGTACCTCAGATGTGGAGCCTATGCAGCTAGAAAGAACTCATCTTTCACACACTAAGTACCTCACCTGAACCAAAGCTGGTGAGTGCATTTACTGGTCACTTTCTAGCCAATTGCCCCATTTGGCCAAAAGGAGGGGCTCACCAGCAAATGTGGCAGTGCTGGTGAACCAAACACACTCGGGCCAAATAACAACAGCAGTCGCTTTTGTGGCTACCTGGCTCACACACTGAGCAGGTTTCGGAACTTTTTTATTGTTTGAGCTCAGTGTTTAACATCATATCATGGTATTTTAACCAACTAAGAAGTGCAGCAGGTGCAGGCCACAAATAAGGGACTGTCAGATTTTGTGAAATTAACTGTTTGTTCCCCCCTTGAACTTCCACCTTACCCGTGGTGGTGGTGGTGGTGGTTGGGTACCTGAATGATCCTAGGATTCCCCTGGTAGGGTTTCCCATGGAAACAGATCCTAGGTGACTGGTCAGACTAAGAGCAGTTCATGAACCCCCATGAACAGTCTAACATCAAGGATTGTGATGTCGCCCATTATGGTGCAGCCAGGGCCTCCTCTTGGAGCCAGATCTAGGATTGGGGGTTGAAAGCGAGCGCCTGGTGGCTGGGCCTTTGCTCACGGGGCCCAGCTAGGTTCATCCCAAAGGAATGACATGGGTCTGTCCTCCTGTAGGCTACAGGAGAGCCGAACAACAGCGCAGAGTACCCGGCCTTCTTGGAGTTCCTGGGAGGGGTAATAGATGGTGCATCAACCGGGGACTCCGTTGTCCTACAGGAGGACTTCAACGTCCATGTGGGCAACGCCAGTGACATTTGGAGAGGTGTGATTGGGAAGAACAGCCTTCCTGATCTGACCCCGAGTGGTGTTCTGTTATTGGATTTCTGTGCTAGTCACAGTTTGTCCATAATAAACACTATGTTCGAACACAAGGGTGTCCATCAGTGCACATGGCACCAGGACACCCTAGGCCGGAGGTCGATGATCGACTTTGTTGTCGTGTCAGTTGACCTTCGGCTGCGTGTCTTGGAAACCTGGGTAAAGAGAACTGTCAACCAATCAGCACCTGGTTGTGAGCTGGATCCACTGGCAGAAGAGGAAACCAGAAAGGCCTGGCAAACCTAAATGTATTGAGGACTTTTGGGAACATCTGGTAGAGCCCTCTGTCAGCAGGACTTTCAACTCACACCTCCGGGAGAGCTTCTCCCTGGTCTCCGGTGCCTTTTGTGGTGGCAATCTCCAAACCTGGTGGTGGACATCGGAAATAATGGAAGAAGGAGGAGTCCTATCAAGCCTCGATGGCTTGTGGGAAGCAGAGTCCAAGGACTTGGGGTGGTGGCCCCTCTGTTTAAGCAGGGTGACCTGAGGGTGTGTTCAAACTACAGGGTAATCACAGTCCTCAGCCTACCTGGAAAGATCTTTTCCAGGGTACTGGAGAGGAGAATCCAATCAATAGCTGAACATTGGATTCAGAATTGACCAGTGATGTCAATCTACATACCAGTAAGGTCAATCTACGTTCCTACCCTCACCTATGGTCATGAGCTCTGGGTAATGACCGAAAGGACAAGATCGCAGATACAAGCAGCTGAAATGAGTTTGGTTTGCAGGGTGGCTGGGCACTCCCTTAGGGATAGGGTGTGACTCAGCAGCAGCGAAGAGTCCAGCAACTGTGCGAAAGCAGTGCTGTCTCCTCCCATGTGACTGAGCTCAGTCACATGGAGAAGCTCAGAGTAGAGCCGCTGCTCCTTTAGATGTATCTGTTCCAGATGCCCCCTGGACATCTCCCTAGGGAGGTGGTCCATGACCCACAGGAAGGAGGCCCTGGGGAAGACCCATGACATGCTGGAGGGAGTATGCCTCTTGGCTGGCCTGGGAATGCCTCGGTGTCCATTCCTTGGACCCCGAGGTCCATGGTCTCCATGCCTTGAATCCATGGAGACCATGCAAGGAGCTAGCTGAGGAGCTAGCTATGGACATTTGAGTTGCTACATGCTTTTCACACCATATGTGGCAGCACATGTGGCAGATCTTCCAGAAGAAACACCAGAGCAGAGTAAGGCCTTTCCTGTTGTATTCACCTGGTTTTCTCTAGACACTGCTGTGATGCTGCAGGACACAGGAGAGGGACACTCTCTCGGGATCAATAATCTCTCTCTCTCTGTTACACGCGCGCGTGCCCGCACGCACGCACGCACGCACACACAGAATGCAACTTCCTGACACTTTGATAAAAGGAGAAATTCAATTTGTCAACTGGACAAAGTTTATTTAGTTGAAAACGTTTCGCAGCTCATTAGTTCAATTCAGTTTGAATTGAGAGTCTGAAAAACTAAGGATATTAGAGTTAATTAACTTTTTTCTTTACTACATAATTCCATTATGCTACTTCATATATTCAAAGTGTTCTGTATGTATGAAAACTATTTACCAGCCTAATGCATATGAAACACACAGCACTGAACTATGACGTCGATTAGGGATTGAGGGACAGGCATACCCTCCAATAAAAGCATTTCCAAAGGCGTTCATTTGTTGAATGCACAGTGTGCACTTTTATTCTCCTTTTCCCACAAGAGTCGATGAATATGGAGGAGAGATTAGCTTTAACAAATATGACTTTTGTCCGTCCTGCTCAGTTTTATATTAATGGGTTTCATGATTTTCCCCATGGCACTTATTTTTATATTTGTATGTGTTTTGTTTATATTGCAACTGTCTTCGGAAATGTGGTTCTTCTCCTGATTATTTTGCTGGTCAGAGCTCTCCATACGCCTAAATACATGATTGTGTTTAACCTGGCTGTGACAGACCTGTGTGGCAGCACTGCTCTCATTCCCAAACTCTTGGACACCTTTCTGTTTGAAAACAGATACATCTCCTATGAGGCGTGCCTTACTTACATGTTTTTTGTGTTGCTTTTCCTCGCTGTTCAGTCCTGGACACTGACCATCATGTCTTTTGACAGGTTTATTGCTATTTGCTTCCCTTTACACTACCACAGTGTTGTGTCTAAACCACTTATTGCAGCATTTCTCACTTTTGTTTGGCTTTTTCCTATTGGAGTAACAGCCTCTCTGGCTGGCCTCATTGATCGTCTGTCCTTCTGTAAAACTGTGGTCATTCAGAGTTTTTTCTGTGACCATGGCCCTCTGTATCGTATTGCATGTAACAGCAATTTTATAAACAACCAAGTTGCCATTTTTGGTTCTGTTATAATGCTGTTGGTTCCTTTGGCTCTTGTAGGTTGTAGTTATCTCTGTATTACATTTGCACTAAAGAGAATTGCCTCTGGAGGAGAGCGTCTTAAATCTTTTAAAACCTGTACATCTCACTTAATACTTGTGGCTATATTTTTTATTCCAATGGTTACCACAAATACAGCTGTACATTTCCAAAACTTTCACCCAAATATAAGGATGGTCAACTCAGCTTTGACTCACACAGTGCCAGCCCTGCTAAACCCTTTTATTTACTCTCTCAAGACAGAGGAGATACTCACTGCCATTAAAAGAATCTGGAGGAGAAGCAGACCACGAACAGGCAGCACAAGAGGCAGACTCGGAGAAAAAACATCAATGTGATGATGTAATGATCAATCAAAACTTTCGAGGAATCGAAATTTCTCCTGTCCCAGTGAAAGATGGACCAAATACAGAAAACAAATGCTTAAACTACTGTCTCTGTTAATGTCTTATGTGAGTGAGGAAAGAGGATGTCTGCACAATGCGGGTGATGAATGGCCTGTAAGGGACTTTCATGATTTGTGTCACTCTTAGGAGTAGAAATGCAGTATAACTCAGTGACTTCAAAAAGATAACTGTTGATTTTAACATTATAATGTAATTTTATTATTTGCATCAAAGTATTCTACTGGCCTTGAGTTTTATTGAGGTAAGTCCTATGGCCCGTAATGTTCAACACATTATGTGTCTAACCTTGCTGAATAGCATGTGTCCAATCCAAGCACAATGTTTATACAGCATTGCTAGGAAGGGGGAAGGCTGGATAATAAACAAGTTGCTTATTACTGAATAAAGTGTATGATGTGAAAATAGATAACAATAAATGCAAATTCAAAAATCTTTAACCAATGTCTGCCAAACACAAGCAGTTTGTCTTTACAATTAAGAAATATTTACTATATTTACAACATGATCCAAATGTTTTTATTTTGCCATTTTGCCTGTAAATCAAGATATGAACATTAATAACAGACATAACGGGCGCCTTGTTTCCCTTAACAGATTTGACTGACAGCATCCTGATGCTTTGGGGTACACTGACATGTGAAAATGTTTAATTATTAGAATGATTAGAATATTGTTCCCTTATTAAAAACACACCTGGAGTTGTATTTCATGTCTTTCACACTGGTTTCATTTCAATATGAAATTTCCTGTGACTGTGATGTCATAGATAGAAGTACACAAATTATTGGCATACACGTTTTAAAGGGATATTCCAGGATTTTTGACATGGGGGCTCATTTCCGAGTTAGCCAGAGTGCTGCAGAGATGTGGAGACACTTTTTAGCGAATTTCATGCAGTCCTTCAAGCTGCAGAGTTTTCAGTTGCTAGGCTAGCGCAAGTCAATGGTAAATGGTAGCCTGATTTTAATCAGGCTTACCCACTCCATAGTGCACCCAAAACAAGTCAAATATAACGCCAGACTGTCGATGCAAATGTCTGTGTTGATGGAACAATTTTAGAAATATAATAAACCTTGTACTTTAAAGGATTTATGTCCTTATGCAACAGCGCGTTTTCTCTCCTGATCTAGCTAGGCATGGGCGGAGTGATATCACCTTGCAGTTAGGTTTCCAGCTGATATTTGTTTACCTTCAGCTGTCGTCGTTAGCCGTAGCAGTACAGTACAGTAGCAGGGCAGTAGCCTACCCTGTTCCACAATCCAGACATGGCCACGTTTGGAGGTCTCCCCGATGCTTGGAATATACAGACGAAGAGTTGAGAGAGATGGATGTTGAAAGGGCAGAACGCAAGAAAGTGTCGGTGAGTTAGCCCCCGCTACAGCTACAGAAAACCGGGTTGTTGCATTGTTTGTTGGAATGAACGATCAATGCGGGGCTGTCTTTTCAGTTCCGTGCTCAACATGAATGTTCACAGGCTAGCAACAACTTTATGAGCGTGCATGCCTTTTGACCAGCAGGCTAACATAATGACAGGAGCAAGCTTGGGTAAAAAAGGTATAAACCCGTTCTTCATCACGGGATCTTGCGCTTGGAAAGACAGATGGCACTGCAGTGGTTGTCAGACTAGGCTTTCCAAGGGATTTGGTGTAGTAGTCTGGTCCGAAATGATCACTGCAAATCTTCTGTTTATGTAGCGTCTCCACCGGTGTGTTGATGTCTAAGCCAGCAGCTACAAGCCACAGTCGAGTCCTTTCTCGATCGTGCACCGGAAAGCTGTGAAAACTTTGTGGTCCCCACCTGCGGGCTTTATTTGTACATTTTCTAAATGCACACTGAAAAAACATTTTGCCCGGTAGTTCTTTTAAAATTCACCTCTTCACTCTGTGGTCTTCCCTACGACGACTTTTCTCTCTTCTCTGTTTACGTGATTGGTCACTTCACAACCAACTAGAGTAAAGTAAAATTCGGCTGCTGCTGCGAAGCTAGTCCCTCAGATACAGTATGTAATGATTCATGCTATTCGCAGTCAGTTTGATTTCAAAAATTACTCAATCATCATATATTTACATCGACAGTCTGCCGTTATAATTGACTTGTTTTGGGTGCACTTTGGAGTGGGTAACCCTGATTTAAATCCGGCTACCATTTACCATTGACTTGCGCTAGCCTAGCATCTGAAAACTCTGCAGCTGGAAGGACTGCATGAAATTCGCTAAAAAGTGTCTCCACATCTCTGCAGCACTCTGGCTAACTCGGAAATGAGCCTCCCATGTCAAAAATCCTGGAATATCCCTTTAAGCATTCCTGCCGCCAAATCACTATGAGGGGCCGTTCAAAACATTATTCATTCTGGCCCTCTCACATACATATTCTCACTCTCACATACATACATTCTACTCTCACATACATATCTCTATCTATCTATCTATCTATCTATCTATCGAACAAATACATTTTTGTCCAGTTGACAAACTGAATTTCTCCTTTTGCCGTGATACGTTTTGAACATAGGTTTCAAAAGCCTGACATTTCTGTTTCTTTTTTATTTATCTATTTATATTCACATTTTCTGAGACAGAGATTTGGGTTTTTCATTATCTGTAAGTCATGATCATTAAAATTTCAACAAATAAAGGCTTGGAAGTTCTCTATATAAGTACTGCAAATTGTCTATATAATATAGTCAATATAATATACAGATTTGACTTGAAATGAGGGACAAAATTATTGAACTCAATATATTCTAATAATTGGAGATAGACTGTAATAGACACAGCTGTCACTAGGTGCATATTGTTATTCCTCATGGCTCGAAGCAGGTCTCTCACAGAGTTTCACAGGTAACTCTTCTTTTTTATATTAAGGAGTCCTGTTTGAGCCTAGAAGTCTCTGGGTTGTACCTCTCTGTAGAGGCACTGAGATGTGAATCCTCCAGTTAGTCCGGACCACAGATCGGCTTGCAGTCTCCAATTTGACCACTATGGGGCTGTCGGAGGGCTCTTTCTCTATACAGTCAAACATCCTACCAACAAACACACACACACACACACAAACTCACAGAAAGTCACTCACACAAAATCACTCACTCACACTCGCACCCTAAAACTCACATAGACAACCTCCCACTCTCACTCATCCCTCCGTCCCTCACAAACTCACTCACACAAACTCACTCACACAAACTCACTCACACAAACTCACTCACACAAACTCACTCACACAAACTCACTCACACAAACTCACTCACACAAACCCACTCACACAAACCCACTCACACAAACCCACTCACACAAACTCACTCACACAAACTCACTCACACAAACTCAGTCACACAAACTCAGTCACTCACACAAACTCACTCACACAAACTCAGTCACTCACACAAATTCAGTCACTCACACAAACCCACTCACACAAACTCACACAAACTCAGTCACTCACACAAACTCAGTCACTCGCACAAACTCAGTCACAAATTCAGTCACTCACACAAACTCACTCACTCCAACTCACTCACTCCAACTCAGTCACTCCAACTCAGTCACTCCCACTCAGTCACTCCCACTCAGTCACTCCCACTCAGTCACTCCCACTCAGTCACTCCAACTCACACAAACTCAGTCACACAAACTCAGTCACACAAACTCAGTCACACAAACTCAGTCACACAAACTCAGTCACACAAACTCAGTCACACAAACTCAGTCACTCAAACTCAGTCACTCCCACTCCCACAAACTCAGTCACACAAACTCAGTCACACAAACTCAGTCACACAAACTCAGTCACACAAACTCAGTCACACAAACTCAGTCACTCACACAAACTCACTCACTCCCACTCAGTCACTCCCACTCAGTCACTCCCACTCAGTCACTCCCACTCAGTCACTCCCACTCACACAAACTCAATCACACAAACTCAGTCACACAAACTCAGTCACACAAACTCAGTCACACAAACCCACTCACTCAAACTCACACAAACTCAGTCACTCAAACTCCCACAAACTCAGTCACACAAACTCAGTCACACAAACTCAGTCACACAAACTCAGTCACACAAACTCAGTCACACAAACTCAGTCACACAAACTCAGTCACACAAACTCAGTCACTCACACAAACTCAGTCACTCACACAAACTCACTCACACAAACCCACTCACACAAACTCACTCACACAAACTCACTCACACAAACTCACTCACACAAACTCACTCACACAAACTCACTCACACACACAAACTCACTCACACACACACAAACACTCAGTCACACAAACTCAGTCACTCACACACACACACACTCAGATACACTCACACAAACCCACCCACACACAAACACCCACACACACACCCACACACACACACACACAGACACACACACACAGACACACACACACACACACACACACACACCAACTTCCTGACACTTTGATAAAAGGAGAAATTCAATTTGTCAACTGGACAAAGTTAATTTAGTTGAAAACGTTTCGCAGCTCATTAGTTCAATTCAGTTTGAATTGAGAGTCTGAAAAACTAAGGATATTAGAGTTAATAAACTTTTCTTTATGATCAAAGGAGAAGTTCAATTTGTCAACTGGACAAAGTTTGTTTGGTTGAAAACGTTTCGCCGGAGCTGACGAAGCCTCTCGGATGAGCGGCGAAACGTTTTCAACCAAACAAACTTTGTCCAGTTGACAAATTGAACTTCTCCTTTGATCATGGATTCTACCTGGACGACTGAGGGACTTTTCACGTAACTTTTCTTTACTACATAATTCCATATATGCTACTTCATATATTCAAAGTGTTCTGTATGTATGAAAACTATTTACCAGCCTAATGCATATGAAACACACAGCACTGAACTATGACGTCGATTAGGGATTGAGGGACAGGCATACCCTCCAATAAAAGCATTTCCAAAGGCGTTCATTTGTTGAATGCACAGTGTGCACTTTTATTCTCCTTTTCCCACAATAGTCAATGAATATGGAGAAGAGATTTGCTTTAACAAATATGACTTTTGTCCGTCCTGCTCAGTTTTATATTAATGGGTTTCATGATTTTCCCCATGGCACTTATTTTTACATTTGTATGTGTTTTGTTTATATTGCAACTGTCTTCGGAAATGTGGTTCTTCTCCTGATTATTTTGCTGGTCAGAGCTCTCCATACGCCTAAATACATGATTGTGTTTAACCTGGCTGTGACAGACCTGTGTGGCAGCACTGCTCTCATTCCCAAACTCTTGGACACCTTTCTGTTTGAAAACAGATACATCTCCTATGAGGCGTGCCTTACTTACATGTTTTTTGTGTTGATTTTTGGCAGCATGCAGTCCTGGACACTGACCATCATGTCTTTTGACAGGTTTATTGCTATTTGCTTCCCTTTACACTACCACAGTGTTGTGTCTAAACCACTTATTGCAGCATTTCTCACTTTTGTTTGGCTTTTTGCTCTTGGAGTAATAGCCTCTCTGGCTGGCCTCATTGATCGTCTGTCCTTCTGTAAAACTGTGGTCATTCAGAGTTTTTTCTGTGACCATGGCCCTCTGTATCGTATTTCATGTAACAGCAATTTTATAAACAATCAAGTTGCCATTTTTGCTTCTGTTATAATGCTGTTGGTTCCTTTGGCTCTTGTAGGTTGTAGTTATCTCTGTATTACATTTGCACTAAAGAGAATTGCCTCTGGAGGAGAGCGTCTTAAATCTTTTAAAACCTGTACATCTCACTTAATACTTGTGGCTATATTTTTTATTCCAATGATTGTCACAAATACAGGTGTACATTTCAAGAACTTTCACCCAAATACAAGGATGATCAACTCAGCTTTGACTCACACAGTGCCAGCCCTGCTAAACCCTTTTATTTACTCTCTCAAGACAGAGGAGATACTCACTGCCATTAAAAGAATTTGGAGGAGAAGCAGACCACGAACAGGCAGCACAAGAGACAGACTCAGAGAAAAAACATTAATGCGATAATCAATCAAAACCTTGGGGGAATCAAACTTTCTCCTGTCCCAATGAAAGATGGACCAAATGCAGAAAACAAATGGTTAAACTACTGTCTTATGTGAGTGAGGAAAGAGGATGTCTGCACAATGCGGGTGATGAATGGCCTGTAAGGGACTTTCATGATTTGTGTCACTCTTAGGAGTAGAAATGCAGTATAACTCAGTGACTTCAAAAAGATAACTGATGATTTTAACATTATAATGTAATTATATTATTTGCATCAAAGTATTCTACTGGCCTTGAGTTTTATTGAGGTAAGTCCTATGGCCCATAATGTTCAACACATTATGTGTCTAACCTTGCTGAATAGCATGTGTCCAATCCAAGCACAATGTTTATACAGCATTGCTAGGAAGGGGGAAGGCTGGATAATAAACAAGTTGTTTATTACTGAGCGTATGATGTGAAAATGGATAACAATAAATGCAAATTCAAAAATCTTTAACCAAGGTCTGCCAAACACAAGCAGTTTGTCTTTACAATTAAGAAATATTTACTATATTTACAACATGATCCAAATGTTTTTATTTTGCCATTTTGCCTGTAAATCAAGATATGGACAAATCACAGAACTTAAAGGAAAAGTAACGTTATTTTACAATCTGTGCCTTCTTTCGGTAATAAAACAAGTCGTTTGACTCACCCATAGCACTTTGGTGTTATTTGGAGCTGTTTGGTAAAAGTTATGTTGTAGCGTATCCGTTAGCGTGAGTACTCGGGGCATTACTTTGCGGTCTCGAAATAACACAAACTTTAGCACTTTTCAAATCATAGAAGCCCGATGTCTTAATCTACGATTTCGTTTGAAGCAAAAGTGGCCTGTAATCCGAGATTTATCCATAGTTTTCAGCTTTGCGTTTCATGTTTGGGTCCCGGGATCTGAGAGCACAGTCCGCGCATGCGCACTGGCGTCCTCATCAACTCGAAACTTAGGCCTTATGTGTTCTTTTCCTTTAAAAGAACACATAAGGCCTAAAAAAAATAAATGTTGGTTTCCGATTTGTTGACAGTTCTAGACATGGATAGGTAGGGAATTTATTTTCTTTTTATTTATTTATTTTTTTTCCTGTGGGAATATGGAAATTTTGAAATTTTATTTTATTTTATTTCCTTCCACAGCAGTACTATTTGAATAAAAACTATAATTGACATTGGCATAATTTCCCAAAGCTATCTCAATGCTAAGAGCATATTCTATACTTAAGTATAGTCGAACGAAGCTCCAACATGCCATGCGAAACCAGGTTGTTGACTGTACCAGAGTACATGTAGAATATATCTTACAATGTTACAAAAATACATGCTGATTTTGTATTGTTTTTTATGTTCTTTCAGATGGCAGTCATTAAATTTAGAAGCAGTAAACAATTTTGAATACCACATTTATTTAACACGGTGTTGACATTGGTCAACTTAAAACTGGCACTGCATAATCTTAACAATGATAATAATAAACAATAATAAACAAAAGGGTGTTAGTAAACTGTTTCCGAGATGCCATTTAAAATAGTTACACTTAGGCTATTATCAGGGCTTTCAAGTCTCACGCATTGAGTGTGACACACGCAATTCGACGTGTTCACACATGGCATTTCTCACGCTGAAATTTTGTTACGCAATTCAAGCACAGCGCTTCTGTGCCCAGAAAATCGGTTAGATAATGCAGGCACCGCGCGTTTTAAGAGAAAAAAGTCACCCCCCCCGGTCCTCGGAAATTACGCAGTCTCATTATCCTTTTCCCCAGATTGCAATTACTGAAAATAATGACCTGCGATATTTACACATAATATTTCCGTATCATACTGGATTTAGGCCATTTCATGTTCATTTTCAGAATCACATTGCCACTTTAATGCTCCTGGCTGAGTTGTACAGTAAGCTACCGTAGTCTCTTGCTAACGTAACTGAAGTCACACAGAAACACTTAATTAGCGAAGAAAAATTTCAGGTTTCACATCAAAAATGTAGTCAGTTTAGCTAGCTAGTAGGCCATCACTCACTGTGAGTAAATGCGTCCCTTGGTTGGTGCATTCATCTCAGGAAAAAACAACTCCTCGGTCCTTCAGGCTTGTAATCAAATCATTCCTCAACTCTTCTCGTTTGCGCAGCTTTACGTTGTGGCAAATAGTTTCGTTGCTGGGCATGGAACAACAAGTCAAATGCCGACGGATGGCTAGTGTTGGAGGTAGAGGGCGCAGCTTCGTCAGGAAGGCAGGTGAACGATATTAAACTGAAAAAGGGAGATGACCCCACAGACGAGTTGCTCCCCTGAAACTGAAGAGATGTCTGTCCATTTGTCACCCCTATCCACCCTCCCACTAGAGACACAATTACACCTGCACGTTTTAACTTCTTCAAGTACCTCATTAAACGTTTTCGATCCAAATTTAATAACTTTTGGAGCCTCCTTACAAGGGCAATTCACCGTGACCACGCATATGTCCAGCGACGCCGTCGCCATTGTTTTTATGGGTACAGACAGAGAATTTTACGGATCACAGAAAAACAGAAGCACATTTTGCGCGCACATTGCAGCACAGGGGTGGTGAATGACGTCGATTGTAGTCTCGCGGAAATCAAAAAATACAGTAGGCTATTAGGCTATTAGTTTTCTTTCTTTTTTTAACCGAAGCTTGTAAAATTAATTTGAGTATCAAATTTATTTTATTTTATTAAGTCCAATAAAATAATTTGGGTCGCATGCAAATTAACAGGGTCGGTCGGCAACCGGAAACTTAGATTTATTTTTTTTAGGCCTAATATACAAATGTTACTTTTGGAGCTTTTACCCGTGTTAGAATATTGTTCCCTTATTAAAAACACACCTGGAGTTGTATTTCATGTATTTCACACTGGTTTCATTTCAATGTGAAATTTCCTGTGACTGTGATGTCATAGACAGAAGTTCACAAATTACTAGCATACACGTTTTAAGCATTCCTGCCGTCAAATCACTATGAAGGGCCGTTCAAAACATTCATTCTGGCCCTCTCACATATATATTCTCACTCTCACCAGTGTTGGGTGTAACGCATTACAAAATCAGTGCATAGATCTCACGACCCCGGGAAAAGGAGAGGTACGGGCGGGCGGAGCAGTAAAGCACGCAGCCAGAGCATTGTGCCACCTTCACCTCGAGCCTTTTCTGGCCAGAGCCAGAGTGCATATATATGATAAAAGACAAAATTCAATTTGCCAACTGGACAAAGTTTGTTTAGTTGAAAACGTTTCGCCGCTCATCCGAGAGGCTTCGTCAGTTCTGATTCGAGTGCTGGTAAGACACTGCTTATATCTAGCTGCAGGGAGGAGCTCACTACACTAAATTCTTCTGAAACTATCTCAACTAATTTGTATTGCAATTCTCTCTTTTGTATTTCGAATTTCTCTGGCGTCTAGTTTAGCATATCTATTTATCCTAACGACCGTCCCCACCCTCTGGCCCCGACCTGCCTGCCCTTTTTGGTTTAAGAATGGAATTGTAAATGGGAGACAAGTTATGTCTGACTCCCCCACTTCTGTTTAAAGAAGGATTCTCTTTTTTTTGACAAAAATAGCCTCTTTAACTCCCCTCTCAAACCAGTTCTTTTCCCTGGCTAAGATCTGAACCTCACTGTCCTCAAAAGAATGGCCCGTGGCTTCTAGGTGAAGATGTACGGCAGATGACGGTCCACTCTGGCACGCCCGCCTGTGTTGGCACATCCTCTTGTGAAGTGGCTGTTTTGTTTCTCCAATGTAGCGCTCACTGCAGTTTGAAAAACAAACCGACAGCTGGCCACTAGTAGCTAGTAGCTATAGCTCGTTTGCGCAAGGGCCGGTCCAAATTCTCTGGGCGGGATTTCCAGAGACAGGGGGTGGACGTCCAGACAGAGGGGGTGGAAACCTTTCCCCTTATGCCGTCATAAGGGGAGCTTGGTCAAACTTTCCCGTTTGGGCTGTCTTTTTTTCAAATGTGGAAAAAGATAGCTATTGCTCGGTTTACACATTTCGCAATGTTTAGCCATGAAGGGGCCCTTAAACAGGTTAGGGGAGCTCATATTAACGTTCAAAAACCTCAGAAAGTGAAAATTTTATGCCATGGGACCTTTAACAAACTCCTTAACAGACTTCCCACTAAAATAAAATGGCTGCGGATTATTGTAAATAAAATAATTAAAACTAAAGTCTGCTCTCAATAATTCTCTGGTGATCCATAATATTTGCTGTGCAGGGTGGTCAAGCCCTTAGGGGGCGATACCAAGCCCCAACATGGGATGTACCACCGAAACATAACTAAAGTGGCCGATATCAAGAAATCCTACCAATGGCTGGAGAGGGCTGGTCTGAAGGACAGCACAGAGGCCCTCATCCTGGCTGCACAGGAGCAGGCCTTGAGCATCTGAGCAATGGAGACCCAGATCTACCACACCAGACAAGACCCAAGGTGTAGGCTGTGCAAAGAGGCTCCTGAGGCAGTCCAGCACACAACTGCAGGGTTGAAGATGCTGGCAGCAGGGATGAAAGTGGCCAATCTTGAAAAAAGCTGAAAAAGAGGTAGCTCAATGACTGCAGAGATGTTACAATCTGGCTCCGCTGAGCTGGCTTGAAAGATAGTAGGGATAGTGTTTTTTTTATGTCAATCTATATGGGTTTCCTTCTAAAAGTGTCGTGCATTAACACTGGCTTACCTTTGACAGTCTCGTCTCAGTCAGGTTCTGCTCGGGTTCTGAAGCTCACGTAAGTAGGTCTGGTAAGTTCGTGGGGACAGGAAATAAAGCTTGTTTTTCTTCGCAAAACAACATTTGTCCAAAAAGTGATATATTTCCGTCACACACAGTTGTCCGAAAAAAATCCAGCTGCCTATTTTCCCTAATTCACATGGTTCCCTTTTCTCTTGGAGTTGTACAACTGCGCGCATGTAAACATCTGCCGTCGCCATACCGCATCTGCTGTATACATCCGCTTACAAGTGAACAGGCAATAGAGCTAACGTGGGCAGAGTGATATGAATCTAGAGAAAATATGCAAATGCGAATTAGGCAGCTGGATTTTTTTCGGACAACTGTCTGAGGGAAATACATATCACTTTTTGGACAAATGTTGTTTTGCGAAGAAAAACAAGCTTTATTTCCTGTCCCCGCGAACTTACCAGACCTACTTATGTGAGCTCCAGAACCCGACCAGAACCTGACTGAGACGAGACTGTCAAAGGTAAGCCAGTGTTAATGCACGACACTTTTAGAAGGGAACCCATACAGATTAACATAAAAAAAATAAAAACGCACTATCCCTTTAAACCCTGTTGATTGCAGAGAGGGCTCAGCCGAGTTTGGCCCCAGCACACCTGTCTCCACTCCTGAAACACAAAAGGGGAGGGGAAGGAGGTGGTCACTCAGGGAGTGGCAGAGGAGGTCAGAGGAGCCTGAGGGACTGTGAAGCAGCCTTCTCTTTTTTTTTTGAATTGTTGAATGTTTCTGCTGTTACCAGCACCTGGAAGCTGTGCATGGACTCTTTTGAATGTCTTTATAGTTATTTAAATACTTTACTCTTTTTTTATTTGTCACTCACACTCACTATAGTTACTCGTAATGGCTCAAGCCCCACTGTACAATTCAGTTGCTGCTATGATATGAAACCAGTGCTGGTCCAAGCCATTTTGGCACCCTAGGCACAATTTTGAATGGCGCCCCCTGACCCCACCCATGGTAATACAAAGTCGAATATCTGCTTTTGCTAAGATAAAAAAATAAAGTATTTTTTTTCTTTGAATCTGGTGTAAATTTGACAAATTCATTTTTATTTATTTATTTTTTATTTCTGTAATTTAGTCGTACAGTGGTACCGCACCTTACGAAATTAATTCGTTCCAGAAGTGGTTTCGTAACGTGAATTTTTCGTAAGTTGAGTAGCTATTTCAATGGAAAAGGCCTGATCCGTTCCAAGGTTGTTGTTTTTTTATAGTGTAACATTTTTTTTAAATAGTGTAACATTGGTTCTGCGTCCTGATTGGCTAAGAGACTAGACCAGGACTAAATGTGGACTAAACCAGGTCTAGACCAGAACTAAACCAGGTCTAAACCTGGACTGGACCTGGACTAAACCAGGACTGGACCAGGATTAAACTACCACGTGCCGCTCTTTGCTGGTTTCGTGCGGCTGGTTTGTGGCTCAGGCTCCAGAGGACGCGGTCCGGGCGCCACGGTTCTATGTCGTGCTCGCAGACCAGGACGGTGGGTGCTCCTCGCGCGGTGGGTGCCCCTCGCGCGGTGGGTGCCCCTCGCGCGGTGGGTGCTCCTCGCGCGGTGGGTTCATGTCTCCGCGCTGCTTCCGGAGTCGTGTCTCTCCCCACGCTTCACTATTTAATACATTTTGTTGAAAATCTTGCGTGTTCGGCGCTAGAGCTAAGAGGCCGAGAAAGGTGCTTTTTGAGCGGGGATAACAGCGGGGCGTGCATCTGAGCGCGCATTATTCGAATTTTTGAGATTTCGCGTTTCGTAACTTGAATTTTCTTTCGTCTCTAGAGACCAAAATTTAACGTGAAGGCAATTTTGATTTTTCGTATGTAGGGTCTTTCGTAAGGTGAGGTACCACTGTATTATGATTTTAGGCCACTTATCTCAAAGACTCGAAATGGGGCCATTATTCATTATAACAACACTTCCAAATCCTGTGTCAGTAGAACCACATGATTTGACAAAACTTTACAAAGATCAAGCTACCTACTTACATGCACCCCTGGAACCCTACCAAACTACCTCATGTAACTGAAGGCACTTTATTACTAAAATTACTTCATGTAACTAAAGCACTTTACTACTAAAGCTAACCCATGTAACTAAAAGCACTTTTCTATTAACACTACCTCATGTAACTAAAAGCACTTTTGTATTAGATCTATTAACTCAAAATCCTTGTAAAACTGTTGTGTCCTCGTTTGATTCTGTCACTGCTTCTGTTCATGTTTTCATTGTTGGTCTTTACATGTTTTGTACCTTGTGTTTTATCGACTTTCACCCCTGTTTTGTGGGACTACAGATGGAAACTAGCCTTGAGCTAAATCTGGTGTATTTACAGCACTAGCTGTCGATTAATACATGCTGTCCCATTTAAATAAATAAACTTAAACTTAAACCCTGGCCCCCCAGCTGCCTACCTGCAACTAGTTAATTCTACCCAGATCTGCATGTGCAAAGTAAAATTGTAAACACTTCTACCTTGTGTTCTGCTCTTGGGTCAACCATACTGTACCAAATAGCCAAAACATGGACCTATCAGATCCAAACCCTCGGATTGAGGTAGATCAAGGACTTCTGCTCCAACCAGAACCAATCCTTAAGGAAATTGCTTAATCAGCAAGCTGCTGCTCAGTCACTACAGGCTTCTGCTCTGGGACAGCAGGCCTCACCCTCCTACACCACTCGATCTTTGGTACTGTGATTGTCTCCCTGATCCTGCACATTATTCTGGTTATATGGGGAAATGTGGGGCTTTGTTTTTGTTTGTGTTTATTGATCTTCACCCACAAACATGAGACCTATGCTACACCCAGCTCCAAAATAGCATTCATTATTGCAAGGACAGGTGTTATATTGGGCAACTGCCACTTGGGAGACTCGACCAGAGGTTCGTCACAATCAGGGATGAAAGTGGCTAATCATGAAAAAAGCGGAAAGTCACAGATATTATTGCACAGAATTTGCACAGATATTAAAAATAAATAAATAAATAAATTACCCTCCGGCTGAAAAAAAAAGCGGAGATCCGCTAAAAAAACTGAACTCTTTCATCCCTGCACAATTGACTCTTTATTGGTGAGGTGAGAGGTTCTTGATCATTCTGTTCAAGTCCACCAGGGCTCTCATAGTGTTGCTGTTCCATAGAGTCTAGCTGTAGAGACCAGATGGGATAATGTGGCTCTCCAGAGTGGGTTTATAACTGGACTAAATGAGCAACTCATGGATGAACTAGCATTCAAAGATGAATGTAAATATCTAAAGTCCCTCATCTCTACAGCAATTCAAATTGATAAATGTCTCCACAAATGCTGCCAAGAGGGAGTCTATCCCCAATCTTCATCCTGCTAGTCTTCTACCTCTCAGCCCTGGGGGAGTTCTAATATCCCTAAGAGTTTAACTTCTTAAGTTTGGCCCTTGAATGTAGTGCTACTGCTGGTACCTCAGATGTGGAGCCTATGCAGCTAGAAAGAACTCATCTTTCACAAACTAAGTACCTCACCTGAACCAAAGCTGGTGAGTGCATTTACTGGTCACTTTCTAGCCAATTGCCCCATTTGGCCAAAAGGAGGGGCTCACCAGCAAATGAGGCAGTGCTGGTGAACCAAACACACTCGGGTCAAATAACAACAGCAGTCGCTTTTGTGGCTACCTGGCTCACACACTGAGCAGGTTTTGGAACTTTTTTATTGTTTGAGCTCAGTGTTTGACATCATATCATGGTATTTTAACCAACTAAGAAGTGCAGCAGGTGCAGGCCACAAATAAGGGACTGTTAGATTTTGAGAAATTAACTGTTTGTTCCCCCCTTGAACTTCCACTTTACCCGTGGTGGTGGTGGGAGTGGGGGGTTTGGGTACCTGAATGATCCTAGGATTCCCCTGGTAGGGTTTCTCATGCAAACAGATCCTAGGTGACTGGTCAGACTAAGAGCAGTTCATGAACCCCCATGAACAGTCTAACATCAAGGATTGATGATTATGGTGCAGCCAGGGCCTCCTCTTGGAGCCAGACCTAGGGTTGGGGGTTGAAAGCGAGCGCCTGGTTGCTGGGCCTTTGCTCACGGGAGCTAGGTTCATCCCAAAGGAATGACATGGGTCTGTCCTGTAGGCTACAGGAGAGCCAAACAACAGCGCAGAGTACCCGGCCTTCTTGGAGTTCCTGGGAGGGGTAATAGATGGTGCATCAACCGGGGACTCCGTTGTCCTACAGGAGGACTTCAACGTCCATGTGGGCAACGCCAGTGACATTTGGAGAGGTGTGATTGGGAAGAACAGCCTTCCTGATCTGTCCCCGAGTGGTGTTCTGTTATTGGGCTTCTTTGCTAGTCACAGTTTGTCCATAATAAACACTATGTTCGAACACAAGGGTGTCCATCAGTGCACATGGCACCAGGACACCCTAGGCCGGAGGTCGATGATCGACTTTGTTGTCGTGTCAGTTGACCTTCGGCTGCGTGTCTTGGAAACCTGGGTAAAGAGAACTGTCAACCAATCACCACCTGGTTGTGAGCTGGATCAACTGGCAGAAGAGGAAACCAGAAAGCCCTGGCAAACCTAAATGTATTGAGGACTTTTGGGAACATCTGGTAGAGCCCTCTGTCAGCAGGACTTTCAACTCACCTCCGGGAGAGCTTCTCCCTGGTCTCCGGTGCCTTGTGCGGTGGAAATCTCCAAACCTGGTGGTGGACATTGGAAATAATGGATGCCCTCAGAAGAAGGAGTCCTATCAAGCCTCGATGGCTTGTGGGAAGCAGAGTCCAAGGACTTGGGGTGGTGGCCCCTCTGTTTGAGCAGGGTGACCTGAGGGTGTGTTCAAACTACAAAACTACAGGGTAATCACAGTCCTCAGCCTACCTGGAAAGATCTTTTCCAGGGTACTGGAGAGGAGAATCCAATCAATAGCTGAACATCGGATTCAGAATTGACCAGTGATGTCAATCTACATACCAGTAAGGTCAATCTACGTTCCTACCCTCACCTATGGTCATGAGCTCTGGGTAATGACCGAAAGGACAAGATCGCAGATACAAGCGGCTGAAATGAGTTTGCTTTGCAGGGTGGCTGGGCACTCCCTTAGGGATAGGGTGTGACTCAGCAGCAGCGAAGAGTCCAGCAACTGTGCAAAAGCAGTGCTGTCTCCTCCCATGTGACTGAGCTCAGTCACATGGAGAAGCTCAGAGTAGAGCCGCTGCTCCTTTAGGTGTATCTGTTCCAGATGCCCCCTGGACATCTCCCTAGGGAGGTGGTCCATGTCCCACAGGGAGGAGGCCCAGGGGAAGACCCATGACATGCTGGAGGGAGTATGCCTCTTGGCTGGCCTGGGAATGCCTCGGGGTCCCCCTGAAAGAGCTGGAGGAAGTGTGCTTGGAAAGGGAAGTCTGGGCCTCTTTACTCAGACTGCTGCCACCGTGACCGGGCTCTGGATAAAGCAGAAGAAAATTAATAGATGAAACTGTTCATTTTTGCTTGAATCCATGGAGACCATGCAAGGAGCGAGCTGAAGAGCTAGTGTAGCAACTGCGTCACAGAAAAGTACCCTAAATGGACAGTTAGTGAGCAATGTACAAATAACGGAATATATCATATTGTAATGGACTAGCAACCAGAAGACTAAGGTTTGGCTCAAGGAGGGAGTGGCAGGAGACGGAGATTGCTTTGGTTTGGCACCATATATTGTGGAACTATTTACAGTGACAGACATGTATGTACAGTGGAAACAAAACAAGGTGAATGGCCATTCAATATATACAAGCGCTTCAAAGTTCAAAGTTCATGATCCAGCAATATATAATTGCAGTATTGAGAGTCCAGTAATGAGTTGACTGCACCAGGGAAAAACAAAAGCCCCAACCCACCCACAGTTCACTGGGATCCAGAGGACGGTAAGTGCATTGGAAGTTGGGTGACTTGTTGGAACAGTTCAGTGGGCAATGAGGTGAGCGTAGTGGGGTGTGAGTTTTAAGTGGGCTACTAAGAGCCCCCTACCGGCCCGGCGGAAGGATGCGGCTCTTCGACACTCCGTAGCTCTGTAGATTCAGTTTCCGGGTTCTAGCTCGCCATCCTGGACCTGGCCTGGATAACAGGGCCAAAGGTCCAATGTTAACATTAAGCCCATAAACAGTAAGCTAATGTCATGTCAGTTTCAGTGTCAGTGTGCACACATTCAATTCAATACAATTTATCAATAAAAAGCATTACAATATAAACAAATATTCACAATTATATAAGGTGCAAAACATTAGCTATGCTAGCTTGTTAGCTTATTCACTGTTATCTAAAACAGTTTAGTTTTGACCAAACCAGGCATAAAGTCTACTTACACAGGTGAGATAACCGCGCCCATGATAATGAAAGGCGGCAGCTGGCTATATTAGCATAACAATGCATTGACTCACCTAATTCCGCCAATAACACATGCTACACCCACAATCACAGTTGGCTTCTGGACCAGATAAGGGGCTCCTACAATATAACATGTGCTACAATAAAAATCCAGCGGATTTACACAATTAAATGACAGAAAATAGCTTAAACAGACCTGTGCCTCGTCACTCAACTTGCTTCCCCATCGCGTCTAACACTAGGCCGTTTCCCAATTCACCGACGGCACACTTGTTAGCGTCCTTGGAACGGGATATGCGTCATATCCGGCGCGACAAGGGCTGTTCCATTCGTCTTTTTTCCCCTGCACCGTTAAGACGAGCTCTGAACGGCGCCGTCGTTTCCATGGGAATCGGGGCGTGGACCAAGCGTGCAAACATGCACGCTTCGCACACTTAAAAGCCCCAGCATGCACAGCGCGGCAGGATATATGACTACAAAGATGGACTCGCCAGCGACATCCACACGTGAGAGTTGCGAGTTACACTCTCAAATGTAAGTAATGCCTCGCTTCACCTACAACTATGCTACATGAAACTCTTCATAAACTACGCTAAACATGTGTGACGGTAGCCGTAACGGTATAGATCACGGCACGTGTATTACCGTTCACATGCTTTTCCCCTTACACTTCTGTGTATTTCCATTGCTGTTGAAATGCTGGACATTCTACAGTATAACCATGTCCCAATTCGGAGTGTTACTAGTCGCAATAGAGAAATATTTTTGTCTTTAGGGAACACGGAGCAGACCACCCGGCTCATTGAGCTGAGGCGGGACAATGCCCACCTGTTCACCGGGGCCAGGTACTCGGTGAACGCGGCGTGGACGTAAGTACAACAGTGGTAGAAACTCCTGTTAGATAATATAACACTGACCATGCAGGCTTATATCATAGCTGACATTACTGCCATTGTAATTAGTACATATGCGAGTACCCGTATATTAACCTGGGATTCCCTACGTATTTCCACTGTTATCCACAGCCTGTACTCTGGTTATTGCTAAATGATGGCCAGAAAGCTGATGATCCCATGTATACTCCAAACACAATGGAGAAGTAAACCTACCCATTTGGCAACATACAGTTGTCCAGAAAAAAGCTGGACTTGTTATTATCCATAATATGGAAGTGTTATTATCCATAATATCTTCATGCGGAAGCACCATGGAACCAACATTAACTACAGAAATGATAGTGTGCTGCATGGTTATTGAACAGATGTCGGTAGTAGTAGGACACGTAACACATTTTATATCATATGCAATATAATTATGAAGGTACTGTATGTATTGTGTAAACATGAATGTTCATTGTCTGCATGACTTAGGAAAATACTTGAGAAAATGGGGCTGCAGGACAGGGTGACGCCACTGCAGGCCAAGAGGAAGTGGGAGAACCTCCAGAGGAAGTATAAGGTATGTACATTATCTTGAATAACAAAGGTCAATGTGTAATAACAGATACTGGTGTTTAGACCATGCTGAACAGCCTTTTATTCCACTTTCCTCCATGGCAGGACCGGGGAAGGCGTCATGGGGAAGGCGACGGCGGAGACTTGGCCCTGGTATAGCCTGATGGATGAGGTGTTGGGGCAGAGGCCATCAACACACCCCCCTGTCCTCATCGCCTCCATCCCGGAGGAAATACCAGGGCCAAGTTTCGCCGCGCCGGAGCAGCCGGTGCAGGAGGAGGAGGATGAGGAGGATGAGGATGGCGTGGTGCAGCGGAGGAGCGGCCAAGGCAAAAGGAAAAGAAAGCGGGAGGATGCCATTGTAAGGCTCTACACAGAGGACCTCAGGTGGCAGAGGGAACGGGAGAGGAGAGAGTCAGAGGAGAGGAAGGAGAGGTTCGACCGCCTCTTGTCAATTTTGGAGAGACTTGCTGATAATAAAAACTAATGTCCAGAAATGGAATATATGAATGACTGATTATTTACATTTATTTACATAACTCAGGGTGGAACATAATTACAACAAAAAGCAGCATTCAATGTACACATAACGTGGAAAGGAACATAATAGAAATAAACACAGTGACCTCATAACAAAAAAGTAGCCTGCATGTCTTGAAAATAAACCCGGGTGTGCCAGTGCCAGACACACGGCCACATCTCAACTGAGCAGGGACCCCTTGGCATCGTTAATGAACCTGCTCAAGCAGGACCGAAGACATGGATGGGACGAGGAGATCTAGGTCCTGTGCTTTGACGTCTGGCTGGTCAGTGGGGCTCACACAGGGTGGTGTTCCAGTGTCCACCGCATCGTCCATGGGTTGGGTTTGCAGGACTGGATGGGGCAAGGGATGACTGCCATGTGACTAGAACAAAATGGAAAATACTCAGTACTAATACATATTACATTACATCTATTTACCTGTACACAAACACAATACGAATTGGAAAGTGATTAGAATGACCATACCTAAATATACTCATGGTCCCTTGGAACCTCCTCCAGGGCAGACACCTCAGCAGACAGCTGGTCACGCCACTGTGCACCAGCTACCGTGTCCACGGCGTTCACCCCCTCATCCTCCACTACAGCCGGCACTGGCTCGTCCTCCGGGTCCAGGATGTCTCCAGTCCCCAGGCAAATGTTGTGGAGGACGGCACAGGCGGTGATGACCTGGGAAAGAAGGAGATAATGTTGAAGTGTAACGTTGTAATGATGTAATATTAATTATTGTGGCTTACATAGTCACATTACAACAGAATAATTAACATTTCATTTACGTGTGGTGCAAAGGTGTGGCGCACCTCCAGCGCATGGAGGAATACTGCCCTGAATCTTGCCTTCATCATTCCAAAGGCACGCTCAACAATGGAGCGTGCCCTGGAATGATGAAGATTGAAGCGCTGGGCTCCCACACCTTGCACCGGCTGCCTGTAGGGAGTGATGAGGGGGAGTGGACGCTGGAGACAGGGGTACCCGCCATCTGCAAGGATAAACTGCCCTGGAGGAGGATACAGTCCTCTCTGGTAGAGAGGACTGTGCCGTAGGACCCGAGCATCGTGTACAGAACCAGGCCAACCCACATAGGTGTCTATGAAGCGGCCCTGATGGTCAGTGACTCCCTGCAGAATTATACTGGGGAACAGTCTCCTGTTCCTATAGCACTGACCATCAGGGCCGCTGGGTGGCCTGATTCTGACATGGCAGCCATCAATTGCCCCGGCTGCTCTGGCAAAAGCCCTGTGCCCTGCCAGCCCTGCAAACCCACGGGTCACCGCCCCAAGATCTTCTGGTGTGTTGGGGAGGTGGATGACCCGATGACGAAGGGCCACCACCTCCCCGGTGACCCTGTGGACGATGCGGTGGACTGTGGAGAGTGGTATCCCAAACACCCTGTATGATGTCCCACACGCCAGCCAGAAGAGGAAGACCAGGACCTCGATCTCAGCGCCCCATCCATGTCTGCAGTCCTGGTCGAGCAGGTTCATCAGGACTGCCAAGGAGTCCCTGCTCAGCCGAAAGTCAGGCCGTGTGTCGTACTGGCTGAAGTATCTTCTCAGCACTGGCACACCCAGGTTTATCTGGCAGTATTGTCCCCTTGCCTGGTTTGGGGGGGGGGGAGAATACATTAATGACCGATTATGTTGATGAACTATGACAAAATACCATTATAATACCATATAATACCATTACTAGTAGTAACACCTACATACATTGTTGTATAATAGTGGATGCAGTGGCATATAAGGTAAACTGTGCCCTATAGCGGTGACAAAGTTGTTTAGCCACAGGTGGGGAAACATTTGACCCCAAGTCTACAATACAGATTTATCATAACCAACTGTAGTTGTATGTATAGCTGACTACTGTTGTCCAAACTATAGCTAGATATAACAATAATATTGGTTACTTGTCCGTGATAACGCTTGCTGTAGGTAATGTACTTGCTACAGTTGTTGCCACACGTTATACTTGCCTAATATTTTAATATTGGATGCGCAGGATTAATTACTTACCCCGTTCAGTCTAAAAAGGGCTGGCCGCCTAGCACGGCGAAAAGCGCTGTCCTCCTCTAATAAAAAATATGCAAGTAAAAGCAACGATATTACCACAACCTCTTCCATCTTTACTGTACTGTGCCAGATTGCAGATGAGCAGCATCTTTAAGGGCAACGGCATTGTAGAGGCACGATTAATTACTGATTTTAATATTACACACCTGTGAAGGTGTTCCATTTCACAGGCGGCCATGTCAGAAACGTAGTGCACTAAGGACAGAGCGAGTGTGCGCCGTCTCGACGACAGCCCGAGTGCACACTCACAAGCGTGCCGTCGGTGAATTGGGAAACGGCCTAAAATCGCAGCACCCTAATGAGTGTACGCGATTGGCCGCGTCACATGATGCCATGACGTCACGAAAAGAAGGACCGTGATTGGCCGACTGCCCCACGTGACTAAATGACGTCACCGCAGCGGGAAAAAAAAGTGACCAGCAATGCAAAAAAACCACAAAGGCAAGGCAGGCAAAACAAAACCAGCATTTTCCACCTGGGTTACACCAGCTATGGACATTTGAGTTGCTACATGCTTTTCACACCATATGTGGCAGCACATGTGGCAGATCTTCCAGAAGAAACACCAGAGCAGAGTAAGGCCTTTCCTGTTGTATTCACCTGGTTTTCTCTAGACACTGCTGTAATGCTGCAGGACACAAGAGAGGGACACTCTCTCGGGATCAATAATCTCTCTCTCTTACACACACACACACACACACACACACACACACACACACACACACACACACACACACACACACACACACACACACACACACAATGCAACTTCCTGA
The DNA here is from genome assembly GCA_036785185.1 of Paratrypauchen microcephalus. Classification (NCBI taxonomy): domain Eukaryota; kingdom Metazoa; phylum Chordata; class Actinopteri; order Gobiiformes; family Gobiidae; genus Paratrypauchen; species Paratrypauchen microcephalus. The sequence goes on along the minus strand of JAVJIX010000120.1, from coordinate 2,701,948 downwards.
CACTTTGATAAAAGGATAAATTCAATTTGTCAACTGTCAAGTTTATTTAGTTGAAGACGTTTCGCAGCTCATCCGTGCTGCTTCGTCAGTTCTGGTTAGAGAGCTGATGGACACTGCTTATATCCAGTAGTCGAGTTGTAAAATGAAACCAGGGGGGATGGTGAAATTTTTAGTCCCGGTTTAGTCTTGGCTTAGTCCTGGTTTAGACCTGGTTTAGACCTGTTTTAGTCCTGGCTTAGTCTTGGTTTGGACCTGGTTTAGTTTTGGTTTAGTCCCGGTTTAGTCCCGGTTTAGTCCTGGTTTGGACCTGGTTTAGACCCGGTTTAGATCTGGTTTAGTCTTGTCTTAGTCCTGGATTGGACCTGGTTTAGTCATGGTTTAGACCTGGTTTTAGTCTTGGTTTAGTCCTGGTTTAGACCTGGTTTTAGTCTTGGTTTAGTCCTGGTTTAGTGCCGAAATAGATGCAGAAATAGTCTGATAATATGACTCACCCATAAGAATGCGGTCAGATCCATTCTAACAGTTTGCCGTGTTGTCTTTAATAATCCGGAGCTCCGGAGAAAAGGACATAATCCCGAACGTATCCCATGTCCCGAGGCGAGAGTTCCTTCTTACGTAGCATTAACGTAGGAAGTTAAGGATTCTTCTTCTCTTAGAAATGCCGCGTAAATATCAGGCTTACAGGTGATCGGCGAACAGGCGCAAACACAACAGCGGCAATCGTCATGATTGGCGGGAGCGCGTATCGGTGCGTAATTATGCTGCAACATGATTGGAAGCTGGAGCGCACTGGCCATTTTGACTTAAAAACGGCAAAATTCGCCAAAAGTTTAGGGATTTTCATGCCTGATTGATAAAATGCCATAAGGGATGGAAGAAGGGATGCCCGTTTTAGAAGAGGGATGATTTTGACTATTTTTTCCCACAGGGGAAAAATAGTCCCCCTGTGGGGACCCCCCCTCAACTCGAGTACTGCTTATATCTAGCTGCAGGGAAAAATTATTCTGAAACTATCTCACCTATATGTTTTGAGTTTCGGTCTTTTGTTTTACCAATTTCTCTGGCTTCTAGTTTAGCATATCCATTCAAACCCTAATTGCTGTTTTCATACCTCTGGCCCTGACCTGGCTAGCCATATTGTTTCTTTTGTTTGTTTTGATTTAGATTTGAGAATGGAATTATAGATGGGAGACAAATTATGTCTGACTCCCCCATGCCTGTTTAACGAAGGATTCTCTTTTTTGACAAAAATTGCCTCTTTAACTCCCCTCTCAGACCAGTTCTTTTCTCTGGCTAAGATCTGTATCTCAGTGTCCTCAAAGAGTGACCCGTGGCTTTTAGGTGGAGATGTACGGTAGACTGAGGTCCACTCTGGCTCTCTCATCTGTGTTGGTACATCCTTTTGTGAAGTGACTTTTTTGTTTCTCCAATGTAGCGCTCACTGCAGTCTTCACTACACTGAATGGAGTAGACCACATTGCTTTTACAATTCTAAAGATAGTCACTTAATAATGCAGAATCAAGTTGAGATTCTCTGCTCTGCTTCTCTTCTCTGTTTGGGTGTGCTCACAAGTGCTACAATTATCAAATAATAAATATACAACCTCTCACTGTCCTGTGATGGAAATTTATATTGTGGAAAGATGACTTTCCTCCGTGTAGAGCTTGTTCACACTTAAAAAGAGAGTACAGAGTACAATTAGAGGACAGCAAAGGCCAAAACTACAGTCCCTCAGCTCCACAAAGAGTCCAGCCATTTGTTTGTGCTCCAAAGGCTTCAGAAACAAATCCAGTTTGAATTGAGAGTCTGGAAAACTAAGGATATTAGAGTTAATTAACTTTTTTCTTTACTACATAATTCCATTATGCTACTTCATATATTCAAAGTGTTCTGTATGTATGAAAACTATTTACCAGCCTAATGCATATGAAACACACAGCACTGAACTATGACGTCGATTAGGGATTGAGGGACAGGCATACCCTCCAATAAAAGCATTTCCAAAGGCGTTCATTTGTTGAATGCACAGTGTGCACTTTTATTCTCCTTTTCACACAAGAGTCGATGAATATGGAGGAGAAGAGATTTGCTTTAACAAATATGACTTTTGTCCGTCCTGCTCAGTTTTATATTAATGGGTTTCATGATTTTCCCCATGGCACTTATTTTTACATTTGTATGTGTTTTGTTTATATTGCAACTGTCTTCGGAAATGTGGTTCTTCTCCTGATTATTTTGCTGGTCAGAGCTCTCCATACGCCTAAATACATGATTGTGTTTAACCTGGCTGTGACAGACCTGTGTGGCAGCACTGCTCTCATTCCCAAACTCTTGGACACCTTTCTGTTTGAAAACAGATACATCTCCTATGAGGCGTGCCTTAGTTACATGTTTTTTGTGTGGGTTTTCCTCAGTGTTCAGTCCTGGACACTGACCATCATGTCTTTTGACAGGTTTATTGCTATTTGCTTCCCTTTACACTACCACAGTGTTGTGTCTAAACCACTTATTGCAGCATTTCTCACTTTTGTTTGGCTTTTTGCTCTTGGAGCAACAGCCTCTGGGGCTGTCCTCATTGATCGTCTGTCCTTCTGTAAAACTGTGGTCATTCAGAGTTTTTTCTGTGACCATGGCCCTCTGTATCGTATTGCATGTAACAGCAATTTCATAAACAATCAAGTTGCCATTTTTGGTTCTGTTATAATTCTGTTGGTTCCTTTGGCTCTTGTAGGTTGTAGTTATCTCTGTATTACATTTGCACTAAAGAGAATTGCCTCTGGAGGAGAGCGTCTTAAATCTTTTAAAACCTGTACATCTCACTTAATACTTGTGGCTATATTTTTTATTCCAATGATTGTCACAAATACAGCTGTACATTTCAAAAACTTTCACCCAAATACAAGGATGATCAACTCAGCTTTGACTCACACAGTGCCAGCCCTGCTAAACCCTTTTATTTACTCTCTCAAGACAGAGGAGATACTCACTGCCATTAAAAGAATTTGGAGGAGAAGCAGACCACGAACAGGCAGCACAAGAGGCAGACTCAGAGAAAAAACATTAATGCGATAATCAATAAAAACTTTGGGGGAATCAAACTTTCTCCTGACCCAGTGAAAGATGGACCAAATGCAGAAAAGAAATGGTTAAACTACTGTCTCTGTTAATGTCTTATGTGAGTGAGGAAAGAGGATGTCTGCACAATGCAGGTGATGAATGGCCTGTAAGGGACTTTCATGATTTGTGTCACTCTTAGGAGTAGAAATGCAGTATAACTCAGTGACTTCAAAAAGATAACTGTTGATTTTAACATTATAATGTAATTTTATTATTTGCATCAAAGTATTCTACTGGCCTTGAGTTTTATTGAGGTAAGTCCTATGGCCCATAATTATACATAACACATTATGTGGCTAACCTTGCTGAATAGCATGTGTCCAATCCAAGCACAATGTTTATACAGCATTGCTAGGAAGGGGGAAGGCTGGATAATAAACAAGTTGTTTATTACTGAATAAAGTGTATGATGTGAAAATAGATAACAATAAATGCAAATTCAAAAATCTTTAACCAAGGTCTGCCAAACACACGCAGTTTGTCTTTACAATTAAGAAATATTTACTATATTTACAACATGATCCAAATGTTTTTATTTTGCCATTTTGCCAGTAAATCAAGATATGGACAAATCACAGAACTTAAAAGAACACATAATATACAAATGTTACTTTTGGAGCTTTTACCCGTGTTAGAATATTGTTCCCTTATTAAAAACACACCTGGAGTTGTATTTCATGTCTTTCACACTGGTTTCATTTCAATGTGAAATTTCCTGTGACTGTGATGTCATAGACAGAAGTTCACAAATTACTAGCATACATGTTTTAAGCATTCCTGCCGTCAAATCACTATGAAGGGCCGTTCAAAACATTCATTCTGGCCCTCTCACATATATATTCTCACTCTCACCAGTGTTGGGTGTAACGCGTTACAAAATCAGTGCACAGATCTCACGACCCCGGGAAAAGGAGAGGTACGGGCGGGAGGAGCAGTAAAGCACGCAGCCAGAGCATTGTGCCACCTTCACCTCGAGCCTTTTCTGGCCAGAGCTAGAGCGCATATATATATATATATATATATATATGATAAAAGACAAAATTCAATTTGTCAACTGGACAAAGTTTGTTTGGTCGAAAACGTTTCGCCGCTCATCCGAGAGGCTTCGTCAGTTCTGATTCGAGTGCTGGTAAGACACTGCTTATATCTAGCTGCAGGGAGGAGCTCACTACACTAAATTAGTTGAGATAGTTTCAGAAGAATTTAGTGTAGTGAGCTCCTCCCTGCAGCTAGATATAAGCAGTGTCTTACCAGCACTCGAATCAGAACTGACGAAGCCTCTCGGATGAGCGGCGAAACGTTTTCGACCAAACAAACTTTGTCCAGTTGACAAATTGAATTTCGTCTTTTATCATGGATTCTACCTGGACGACTGAGGGACTCTTCACGTATATGTATATATATATATATATATATATATATATATATATATATATATATATATATATATATATATATATTCGTGAATATATACTAGTTAACTAGTTAATTCTACCCAGATCTGCATGTGCAAAGTAAAATTGTAAACACTTCTACCTTGTGTTCTGCTCTTGGGTCAACCATACTGTACCAAATAGCCAAAACATGGACCTGTCAGATCCAAACCCTCGGATTGAGGTAGATTAAGGACTTCTGCTCCAACCAGAACCAATCCTTAAGGAAATTGCTTAATCAGCAAGCTGCTGCTCAGTCACTACAGGCTTCTGCTCTGGGACAGCAGGCCTCACCCTCCTACACCACTTGATCTTTGGTACTGTGATTGTCTTCCTGATCCTGCACATTATTCTGGTTATATGGGGAAATGTGGGGCTTTGTTTTTGTTTGTGTTTATTGATCTTCACCCACAAACATGAGACCTATGCTACACCCAGCTCCAAAATAGCATTCATTATTGCAAGGACAGGTGTTATATTGGGCAACTGCCACTTGGGAGACTCGACCAGAGGTTCGTCACAATTGACTCTTTATTGGTGAGGTGAGAGGTTCTTGATCATTCTGTTCAAGTCCACCAGGGCTCTCATAGTGTTGCTGTTCCATAGAGTCTAGCTGTAGAGGCCAGATGGGATAATGTGGCTCTCCAGAGTGGGTTTATAACTGGACTAAATGAGCAACTCATGGATGAACTAGCATTGAAAGATAAATGTAAATATCTAAAGTCCCTCATCTCTACAGCAATTCAAATCGATAAATGTCTCCGTGAATGCTGCCAAGAGGGAGTCTATCCCCAATCTTCATCCTGCTAGTCTTCTACCTCTCAGCCCTGGGGGAGTTCTAATATCCCTAAGAGTTTAACTTCTTAAGTTTGGCCCTTGAATGTAGTGCTACTGCTGGTACCTCAGATGTGGAGCCTATGCAGCTAGAAAGAACTCATCTTTCACAAACTAAGTACCTCAGCTGAACCAAAGCTGGTGAGTGCATTTACTGGTCACTTTCTAGCCAATTGCCCCATTTGGCCAAAAGGAGGGGCTCACCAGCAAATGTGGCAGTGCTGGTGAACCAAACACACTCGGGTCAAATAACAACAGCAGTTGCTTTTGTGGCTACCTGGCTCACACACTGAGCAAGTTTTGGAACATTTTTATTGTTTGAGCTCAGTGTTTAACATCATATCATGGTATTTTAACCAACTAAGAAGTGCAGCAGGTGCAGGCCACAAATAAGGGACTGTTAGATTTTGTGAAATTAACTGTTTGTTCCCCCCTTGAACTTCCACCTTACTGTGGTGGTGGTGGTGGTGGGGGTGGGGGGGTTGGGTACCTGAATGATCCTAGGATTCCCCTGGTAGGGTTTCCCATGCAAACAGATCCTAGGTGACTGGTCAGACTAAGAGCAGTTCATGAACCCCCATGAGTGCCTGGTGGCTGGGCCTTTGCTCACGTGGCCCAGCTAGGTTCATCCCAAAGGAATGACATGGGTCTGTCCTCCTGTAGGCTACAGGAGAGCCGAACAACAGCGCAGAGTACCCGGCCTTCTTGGAGTTCCTGGGAGGGGTAATAGATGGTGCATCAACCGGGGACTCCGTTGCCCTACAGGAGGACTTCAATGTCCATGTGGGCAACGCCAGTGACATTTGGAGAGGTGTGATTGGGAAGAACAGCCTTTCTGATCTGACCCCGAGTGGTGTTCTGTTACTGGACTTCTGTGCTAGTCACAGTTTGTCCATACTAAACACTATGTTCGAACACAAGGGTGTCCATCAGTGCACATGGCACCAGGACACCCTAGGCCGGAGGTCGATGATCGACTTTGTTGTCGTGTCAGTTGACCTTCGGCTGCGTGTCTTGGAAACCTGGGTAAAGAGAACTGTCAACCAATCACCACCTGGTTGTGAGCTGGATCAACTGGCAGAAGAGGAAACCAGAAAGGCCTGGCAAACCTAAATGTATTGTGAGGACTTTTGGGAACATCTGGTAGAGCCCTCTGTCAGCAGGACTTTCAACTCACACCTCCGGGAGAGCTTCTCCCTGGTCTCCGGTGCCTTTTGCGGTGGAAATCTCCAAACCTGGTGGTGGACATCGAAAATAATGGATGCCCTCAGGAAGAAGAAGGAGTCCTATCAAGCCTCGATGGCTTGTGGGAAGCAGAGTCCAAGGACTTGGGGTGGTGGCCCCTCTGTTTAAGCAGGGTGACCTGAGGGTGTGTTCAAACTACAGGGTAATCACAGTCCTCAGCCTACCTGGAAAGATCTTTTCCAGGGTACTGGAGAGGAGAATCCAATCAATAGCTGAACATCGGATTCAGAATTGACCAGTGATGTCAATCTACATACCAGTAAGGTCAATCTACGTTCCTACCCTCACCTATGGTCATGAGCTCTGGGTAATGACCGAAAGGACAAGGTCGCAGATACAAGCGGCTGAAATGAGTTTGCTTTGCAGGGTGGCTGGGCACTCCCTTAGAGATAGGGTGTGACTCAGCAGCAGCGAAGAGTCCAGCAACTGTGCGAAAGCAGTGCTGTCTCCTCCCATGTGACTGAGCTCAGTCACATGGAGAAGCTCAGAGTAGAGCCGCTGCTCCTTTAGGTGTATCTGTTCCAGATGCCCCCTGGACATCTCCCTAGGGAGGTGGTCCATGACCCACAGGGAGGAGGCCCTGGGGAAGACCCATGACATGCTGGAGGGAGTATGCCTCTTGGCTGGCCTGGGAATGCCTCGGGGTCCCCCTGAAAGAGCTGGAGGAAGTGTGCGTGGAAAGGGAAGTCTGGGCCTCTTTACTCAGACTGCTGCCACCATGACCGGGCTCTGGATAAAGCGGAAGAAAATTAATAGATGAAAGTGTTCGTTTTTGCTTGAATCCATGGAGACCATGCAAGGAGCTAGCTGAGGAGCTAGCTACGGACATTTGAGTTGCTACATGCTTTTCACACCATATGTGGCAGCACATGTGGCAGATCTTCCAGAAGAAACACCAGAGCAGAGTAAGGCCTTTCCTGTTGTATTCACCTGGTTTTCTCTAGACACTGCTGTGATGCTGCAGGACACAGGAGAGGGACACTCTCTCGGGATCAATAATCTCTCTCTCTTACACACACACACACACACACACACACACACACACACACACACACACACACACACACACACAGAATGCAAATTCCTGACACTTTGATAAAAGGAGAAATTAAATTTGTCAACTGGACAAAGTTAATTTAGTTGAAAACGTTTCGCAGCTCATTAGTTCAATTCAGTTTGAATTGAGAGTCTGAAAAACTAAGGATATTAGAGTTAATTAACTTTTTTCTTTACTACATAATTCCATTATGCTACTTCATATATTCAAAGTGTTCTGTATGTATGAAAACTATTTACCAGCCTAATGCATATGAAACACACAGCACTGAACTATGACGTCGATTAGGGATTGAGGGACAGGCATACCCTCCAATAAAAGCATTTCCAAAGGCGTTCATTTGTTGAATGCGCAGTGTGCTTTTTTACTCTCCTTTTCCCACAAGAGTCGATGAATATGGAGGAGAAGAGATTTGCTTTAACAAATATGACTTTTGTCCGTCCTGCTCAGTTTTATATTAATGGGTTTCATGATTTTCCCCATGGCACTTATTTTTACATTTGTATGTGTTTTGTTTATATTGCAACTGTCTTCGGAAATGTGGTTCTTCTCCTGATTATTTTGCTGGTCAGAGCTCTCCATACGCCTAAATACATGATTGTGTTTAACCTGGCTGTGACAGACCTGTGTGGCAGCACTGCTCTCATTCCCAAACTCTTGGACACCTTTCTGTTTGAAAACAGATACATCTCCTATGAGGCGTGCCTTAGTTACATGTTTTTTGTGTTGGTTTTCCTCGCTGTTCAGTCCTGGACACTGACCATCATGTCTTTTGACAGGTTTATTGCTATTTGCTTCCCTTTACACTACCACAGTGTTGTGTCTAAACCACTTATTGCAGCATTTCTCACTTTTGTTTGGCTTTTTGCTCTTGGAGTAATGGCCTCTGAGGCTGTCCTCATTGATCGTCTGTCCTTCTGTAAAACTGTGGTCATTCAGAGTTTTTTCTGTGACCATGGCCCTCTGTATCGTATTGCATGTAACAGCAATTTCATAAACAACCAAGTTGCCATTTTTGCTTCTGTTATAATGCTGTTGGTTCCTTTGGCTCTTGTAGGTTGTAGTTATCTCTGTATTACATTTGCACTAAAGAGAATTGCCTCTGGAGGAGAGCGTCTTAAATCTTTTAAAACCTGTACATCTCACTTAATACTTGTGGCTATATTTTTTATTCCAATGATTGCCACAAATACAGCTGTACATTTCCAAAACTTTCACCCAAATATAAGGATGATCAATTCAGCTTTGACTCACACAGTGCCAGCCCTGCTAAACCCTTTTATTTACTCTCTCAAGACAGAGGAGATACTCACTGCCATTAAAAGAATTTGGAGGAGAAGCAGACCACGAACAGGCAGCACAAGAGACAGACTTGGAGAAAAAACATTAATGCGATAATCAATCAAAACTTTGGGGGAATCAAACTTTGTCCTGTCCCAGTGAAAGATGGACCAAATGCAGAAAAGAAATGGTTAAACTACTGTCTTATGTGAGTGAGGAAAGAGGATGTCTGCACAATGCAGGTGATGAATGGCCTGTAAGGGACTTTCATGATTTGTGTCACTCTTAGGAGTAGAAATGCAGTATAACTCAGTGACTTCAAAAAGATAACTGATGATTTTAACATTATAATGTAATTATATTATTTGCATCAAAGTATTCTACTGGCCTTGAGTTTTATTGAGGTAAGTCCTATGGCCCATAATGTTCAACACATTATGTGGCTAACCTTGCTGAATAGCATGTGTCCAATCCAAGCACAATGTTTATACAGCATTGCTAGGAAGGGGGAAGGCTGGGTAATAAACAAGTTGTTTATTACTGAATAAAGTGTATGATGTGAAAATAGATAACAATAAATGCAAATTCAAAAATCTTTAACCAATGTCTGCTAAACACACGCAGTTTGTCTTTACAATTAAGAAATATTTACTATATTTACAACATGATCCAAATGTTTTTATTTTGCCATTTTGCCAGTAAATCAAGATATGGACAAATCACAGAACTTAAAAGAACACATAATATACAAATGTTACTTTTGGAGCTTTTACCCGTGTTAGAATATTGTTCCCTTATTAAAAACACACCTGGAGTTGTATTTCATGTCTTTCACACTGGTTTCATTTCAATGTGAAATTTCCTGTGACTGTGATGTCATAGACAGAAGTTCACAAATTACTAGCATACATGTTTTAAGCATTCCTGCCGTCAAATCACTATGAAAGGCCGTTCAAAACATTCATTCTAGCCCTCTCACATATATATTCTCACTCTCACCAGTGTTGGGTGTAACGCGTTACAAAATCAGTGCACAGATCTCACGACCCCGGGAAAAGGAGAGGTACGGGCGGGAGGAGCAGTAAAGCACGCAGCCAGAGCATTGTGCCACCTTCACCTCGAGCCTTTTCTGGCCAGAGCCAGAGCGCACATATATATATATATATATATATATATATATATATATATATATATATATATATATAATAAAAGACGAAATTCAATTTGTCAACTGGACAAAGTTTGTTTGGTCGAAAACGCTTCGCCACTCATCCGAGAGGCTTCGTCAGTTCTGATTCAAGTGCTGGTAAGACACTGCTTATATCTAGCTGCAAGGAGGAGCTCACTACATTAATTCTTCTGAAACTATCTCAACTAATTTGTATTGCATATTGTTGTATTGCAATTGTATTGCATATTATTGTATTGCAATTCTCTCTTTTGTATTTCGAATTTCTCTGGCGTCTAGTTTAGCATATCTACACACGTGGACAAAATTGTTGGTACCCCTCAGTTAAAGAAGGAAAAACCCACAATTCTCACTGAAATCACTTGAAACTTACAAAAGTAACAATAAATAAAAATGTATTGAAAATTAAATAATCAAAATCAGCCATTACTTTTGAATTGTTGATTAACATAATTATTTAAAAAAACAAACTAATGAAATAGGGCTGGACAAAAATGATGGTACCCATAACTTAATATTTTGTTGCACAACCTTTTGAGGCAATCACTGCAATTAAACGATTTCTGTATTTGTCAATGAGCGTTCTGCAGCTGTCAACAGGTATTTCGGCCCACTCCTCATGAGCAAACTGCTCCAGTTGTCTCAGGTTTGATGGGTGTCTTCTCCAAATGGCATGTTTCAGCTCCTTCCACAGATGTTCAATGGGATTCAGATCTGGGCTCATGGAAGGCCACTTTAGAATAGTCCAACGCTTTTCTCTCAGCCATTTTTGGGTGTTTTTGGCTGTGTGTTTTGGATCGTTGTCCTGTTGGAAGACCCATGACCTGCGACTGAGACCAAGCTTTCTGACACTAGGCAGCACATTTCTCTCCAGAATGCCTTGATAGTCTTCAGATTTCATTTTACCTTGCACACATTCAAGACACCCTGTGCCAGATGCAGCAAAGCAGCCCCAAAACATTACTGAGCCTCCTCCATGTTTCACCGTAGGGACAGTGTTCTTTTCTTCGTATGCTTGGTTTTTGAGTCTATGAACATAGAGTTGATGTGCCTTACCAAAAAGCTCCAGTTTGGTCTCATCTGTCCAAAGGACATTCTCCCAGAAGCTTTGTGGCTTGTCAACATGCATTTTTGCAAATTCCAGTCTCGCTTTTTTATGATTTTTTTTCAGCAGTGGTGTCCTCCTTGGTCGTCTCCCATGAAGTCCACTTTGGCTCAAACAACGACGAATGGTGCGATCTGACACTGATGTACCTTGGCCTTGGAGTTCACCTTTAATTTCTTTGGAGGTTGTTCTGGGCTCTTTGGATACAATTCGAACGATCCGTCTCTTCAATTTGTCATCGATTTTCCTCTTGCGGCCACGTCCAGGGAGGTTGGCTACTGTCCCGTGGGTCTTAAACTTCTGAATAATATGAGCCACTGTTGTCACAGGAACTTCAAGCTGTTTAGAGATGGTCTTATAGCCTTTACCTTTAAGATGTTTGTCTATAATTTTTTTTCGGATGTCCTGGGACAATTCTCTCCTTCGCTTTCTGTTGTCCATGTTCAGTGTGGTACATACCTTTTCACCAAACAGCAGAGTGACTACTTGTCTCCCTTTAAATATGCAGACTGACTGATTATGAGTTTGGAAACACCTGTGATGTCAATTAAAGGACACACCTGAGTTAATCATGTCACTCTGGTCAAATAGTTTTCAATCTTTTATAGAGGTACCATCATTTTTGTCCAGGCCTGTTTCATTAGTTTGTTTTTTTAAATAATTATGTTAATCAACAATTCAAAAGTGATGGCTGATTTTGATTGTTTAATTTTCAATACATTTTTATTTATTATTACTTCTGCAAGTTTAAAGTGATTTCAGGGACCATTGTGGGTTTTTCTTCCATTAACTGAGGGGTACCAACAATTTTGTCCACGTGTGTATTCATCCTAACGACCGTCCCCACCCTCTGGCCCCGACCTGCCTGCCCTTTTTGGTTTAAGAATGGAATTGTAAATGGGAGACAAGTTATGTCTGACTCCCCCACTTCTGTTCAAAGAAGGATTCTCCCTTTTGACAAAAATAGCCTCTTTAACTCCCCTCTCAAACCAGTTCTTTTCCCTGGCTAAGATCTGAACCTCACTGTCCTCAAAAGAATGGCCCGTGGCTTCTAGGTGAAGATGTACGGCAGATGACTTAAAGTGTTTGTGGGTTTGAAATAAACTGGGATTTCATATTGTCTGAAAATCCTCTGTAGTTTTTCCGAAACGCCGGCCAGGTACGGAATCGCTACCCCTTTCCTCCTGGGTTCGGATTCTCTGTTGTCTTGTTTCTTGTCCTTGTCTCTCTTGGTTTTGTTGACAGCCCATTTAGGATATCCACAAACAGAGAGGGCTTCCTGCACATGTTGTTCTTCTTTCTCCTTACCCTCTGTGCTTGTGGGAACCACTTGGGCCCTGTGTTGTAATGTCCGAATAACTCCCCGTTTGTGCTGCAGTGGGTGGTGTGAATCAAAAAGCAGGTATTGGTCTGTGTGTGTGGGCTTCCTGAAGACTTCTACTTGGAGTCGCCGGTCTCCTCCTATCGGTACTGGTCTACTCCATTCAGTGTAGTGAAGACTGCAGTGAGCGCTACATTGGAGAAACAAAACCGCCACTTCACAAGAGGATGTGCCAACACAGGCGGGCGTGCCAGAGTGGACCGTCATCTGCCGTACATCTTCACCTAGAAGCCACGGGCCATTATTTTGAGGACAGTGAGGTTCAGATCTTAGCCAGGGAAAAGAACTGGTTTGAGAGGGGAGTTAAAGAGGCTATTTTTGTCAAAAGGGAGAATCCTTCTTTGAACAGAAGTGGGGGAGTCAGACATAACTTGTCTCCCATTTACAATTCCATTCTTAAACCAAAAAGGGCAGGCAGGTCGGGGCCAGAGGGTGGGGACGGTCGTTAGGATGAATAGATATGCTAGACGCCAGAGAAATTCAAAATACAAAAGAGAGAATTGCAATACAAATTAGTTGAGATAGTTTCAGAAGAATTTAGTGTAGTGAGCTCCTCCCTGCAGCTAGATATAAGCAGTGTCTTACCAGCACTCGAATCAGAACTGACGAAGCCTCTCGGATGAGCGGCGAAACGTTTTCGACCAAACAAACTTTGTCCAGTTGACAAATTGAATTTCTTTTATCATGGATTCTACCTGGACGACTGAGGGACTCTTCACTCTTCACCAATATATATATATATATATATATATATATATATATATATATATATAAGGGCTGTCAAGCGATTAAAATATTTAATCGCGATTAATCGCACGACGCTCATAGTTAACTCGCGATTAATCACATTTTAATCGCAGATTTTTGTCACATGAAAAACCATTGTAATTCTCTTATCAGCATAGAAAAGTGAATGGGCTGGCTTTGTACAAATTATTTTTTTTATTATTGCAAAGCATAACATCACAGCGACTGAATATCTTCCGTATTAGATGACAAAAAACAAAAAAGCCCCTGAAAAGAGGCTAATGCAAAATAAAGTGCATATTACTGTTACATATTACTTTAGTCATTAGTTAGTTAGCTTATTCAACACGGGCTCAACACAGTCATACCGACCTCTGCTAGTCAACATAGGCTTAAGCTTACCAACCCTGCCACTGATATCTGCCATAGAAACAAATAAAAAAAATAAAATAAATAAATAATAAATAAATAGATAATAAAAAAAATTCAACAAAGAACCCAGCTTCTTGAATACTGAACATGAACATAATGTAAATGGTAATACGTAACAGGTGAACAAACCTAAAGGCCTACTTTTTGTCTTTGAGCCAGTTACTCAAACAGACAAGCCTGTTGACATTTTCAGACAACAGGGAAGCTCGTTTTTTCTGAACATGTCCAGACAGTGAAAACAATCGTTCACATGGTACTGACATGGCAGGCGTTGCTAAGTATTTGCGTGCAAGGGAGGCCATCTCACTGTGTGATGCTTCATGTGTGGACCACCATTCCTGAGGAGAGTCCTCAATGCCAATCATAGGTTCTGCCTTGTAACGCTCAATACACTGCTCCACATTGTCCTCCTCTTCATCTGAGGAAGATTCTTGTGCAAACATGAGAGCTGGCTTCTTCTTCTCTGGCTCAGGCGTGCTTTGGTTATCCAGTTCTGCTGGACTCCCCTTCTCCTGCTGCTGGAGCAAGGCGCGGATGGAATCCCACACGACAACCCGGTCAGGTTTACTCAGACACTTGAGGTCCTTAAACCTTGAAATGAATTGATATAAAATATCAACTTTATTGTCATGCAAGCAAAGGCATGGGTAAAACAAAAAAAATAACCTAATCTCTATTCCAGATTCAAAACCAAAAACTTTAAATGGATGTTAGAGAAGCAACCTCACAAAACAAAGCAGTGCTTAAGACAAACAAAATACTGAGAAGAATGTAGCATGAATATCTTACCTTGGGTCGAGTGCTGTAGCAACCCTGAGCCTCTCTTCTGTCTTCATAATAGTCAAAGCACGGGACTGAAGTTCCCACTGCGGGGTGAAATAATGTGCTGTGACTCCGAGGTAGTTCTCGTTATTGAGTGACGTCCAGTAATCTCCTGTTAGCGCGACTACGTCTGTCTGTCCTAATGCCTGTTGTAACTGGGACTTCTCAGTTTCAAACAAAGTTTCTATGCGGCTCGTGATAGTAGATCTGGAAGGAGTTTTGTAGGTCCAGTCGTTGGATGCGATGCGAATTATCTCCGTCAGACCCTCATCATCCACAATGCTAACGGGCCTGCATGCTGTAGCCACCCATTTAGCTATGGCTGCAGTTAGCTTGTTTTTAGTTGTAGCATCCATGTGTCGCTGTCGGAACCCATCCATAGTTGTTTGGTTGTGACGCAGGGGAGGCGTAGAATCTGGATCACTGGTGTGTTTGGCCATCAAATGGTATTTCAAACTGGATGTGCGCCGATGGTAACTAAGTTCACATTGACAGTAAGTACAGATAACTTTAGTTTTATCTATCGAACCATCCTTTCATGCTTTAAATCGAAACTTGCCGTTCAGAAGTGTTCCTTTTGCTGCCATTTCAAGTTGGCACAGTCTTGGCTGGCGCTGCTCTAGTTGGGTTCTTCTTTGTTTGATATTTGGAAACATATCGCTCCGTACCGCCACCATGTGTACGGGCGCAATATTACAGTCTGTAGTTTTTCTAACGTTCCTGGCAGTTTAAAAAGCTTATGGAAAAACTACATCAGGTCACACAGCGTTAATCAGCGTTAAAAAAATTATCGCCGTTAAAATTAGCTTGAGTTAACGCGATAATAACGCAATATTTTTGACAGCACTAATATATATATATATATATATATATATATATATATATATATATATATACACATACACTCAACAAAAATATAAACATCGTCGGGTTAACTTTTTGGGCTCAGTGGGTGAGGAGGGGAGCTGGCGCTGTCTCACATCTCTGCATCTGAACTGTGGTGTGGAGCAAGGAAGGGAAGGGGAGCTGGGAGGAAATGAAGCGCTCTGATTGGCTTAAAGTTCTCTGTTTATATGCAGATCTGTGGATCTGTGTCAGTGAAAGTCAGTGAAAACTTGAGTGAAACGGACGAAATGTGAGATCCATATGCGTAATTTAGAACAACAAAGCGTACAAGCGAACAAGGAGGTCAAAACTGCGTGCCCGCTACGCAAAATGTGTACATGTTGGCAGGTCTGACTGCATCGGCAACATCTCTTTGGCTATGAATTTGGTGATGGCATTGGTTATGTTTTGCCATCGTTGACTTTTTCTGTCATACGGCACTTTTCTGCTGAATGAGTCCGAGAGGGTTTGTTGGGTGTGCTGAACAGGTCGCCTACTTTGAGCTGCAGAGTCTTGAAGTTTCTTGTATTCTTCGTACTTTTTACTGTGGTGAAAGAGGTTCGTTGTGGAGCTTTTTTTCACAGCGATAGATTTTGTAGAAAATAAATACATACACAGATATGGGTTTAGAAGAAGTATTGTATTATTGTATGCCACAATGTCTGCTTTGAGTAACAGAGCGTCTGGGGAGGAACGGAAGGTCACAAGAGGGCATGAGAAAGGAGCTAATAAGACATTCCTGGGATACTCCTTGACTTCTCCCTTATCGGGGGGGTGACCAGCCTGCCAGCCAGGGGGGAAGATGACTTCTGGCTCCACCTCTAACCCCCATTTTCACCACAGATTGTATAATATCAGAATCTAGGGAAATGCAATTGTTCTTTCTGTACCACCAGGGACAGGTAGAATCCAGGCGGTCCGTAATTAGACTCCTCTGTCAGGGCAATAAAAACTTATTGGATCATACTTTCGTCTCTGGTCGTCTCCATCACCACAAACGAATCTGGGAGGCATGGGATACTGGGTTTTAGGACAACTAAGTTAAACACTGGTATCAAACGAGTAACGAACAGTGTTAATACACTGCTGAAGGGGATGCCATACAGAGTCACATCAAAAAACCCGAACTATCTCTTTAAAGGACACTGACATTACTGCTTAAATGCACTTAAAGGACACTGACACTGCTGCTTAAATGACTCCATTTGAGCTTTATTATGCCACACATTGTGTTTTACCCATTTGTATTATACAGGGATGAAAGTGCCAAGTCATGAAAAAAAGTCCCTTCTGAGCCATAATAGACAGTTTTCTCTTCTTTTCTTCAAGAATCTCTCGCTTTTTCTTGAGGAATTCTTGGTGCTTCTTGTGGGCAGCCTTCAAGTTTCTGTTCAACCTCACATTGACAGGGTCATGGAGAATGCCCTTTCTCGTGAAGTACTGTGTGGCTGACTGTCCCTTCCCTCTCAAGTGGTATTTCACGGTCTGGATAGCAGAATATGTGTCAATGTTGAGACGGCAAGACTTGGGGTCGATGATGTCCCCCATAGTATTGAAGGCTCCCTCCACCTGGGGGCCATGGAAACAGCTCATGAGAGCCATGGCCATCTTGGATAAGGCGGGATACCTGCCAGACTTGGCTACCTTGCACCACCACTCATCAGCACGAACTGGGGTTCCCTCGGAGTCAACTGGTGAGAGAAGTGACTGGTCGACCTGGTATCTGTGAGCCTCTGACAGATATTCCAGTTTCAGCTCATACAGCTGCTAAAATTAAAGGACTCCCAACACCCAACCTTGCAGATCTCAACAACAGGGCTATTGGACGCTTTGCACTTTCAATAGAACAGGACCCCACTCACCCACTACAGGAACACCTCACCCCTCTGCCCTCAGGACGGAGGTACAGGGCAATCAGGTGCAGGAGGGCCCGCTTTGGCAGAAGCCTGATCCCTTCAGCCGTCACATTTTTGAACAACAGGCCCCGCTGAGTGTGCTGTAATGCTTATTGTATGTCTTTGTGTTTGTTGTGTTGTTGCTGTGTGTGTCAAACAGGCTCTGTGTGCGTGAAAATGAATTTCCCCCTTGGGGACAATAAAGTCTAAAGTCAGACAGAACATTTCTCACAAGATTTTTCATTCTCATCAGTAAAGTGGAGTGGCTCCTGGCGCAAGGATCCAGCGCTGTGAGAGACCGCAGAAGGCTGCTTGTTAAGGGCAGTTTATTCTGCAGGTGCAGAGTGCAGTCAATGTAGGCTTTCGTGGTTGCCTGCAGAAATTCAGCCACAACAGGATCGTGCTTCTGCCTGTGCTGCTGCACCTCCTGTGTATTCGAACTGCCAACCAGCATCGCTGTTTGGCTCAGTAAATTGCCTCTGAGTGGAAGAGCTTTCAGCCGTTTGCTAGAAGTGTTGGCCATGATCATCTCCTGTTTTAAGAAACAGGACATGAAGTCCATCAATAGTTGCCTCTGGTCTTCATACAGGAGATGGATTCTTGGCTCTTTGAGCTCATATGTGGTTACATACTTCTTTAGCATGGGTAACCCACCCATGTACAGGCCCATGATAAGGCTGGTCTTCTTCCTATGATGAAACAGCTTCTCAACTACTCGCTTTTTCCTGTTTTTCCTGTCCTCTGTCATCTTCTTTGATGATAGCGTGTGCTGGATCTCTCTGATTCGATCCTTCAATTCTATGCTGAGTCCCTTACTGAGATAGATGCTGACAATCATACTCTGGTATGTCAGCTTCTCAGTAACAGGAATGAAGGCATAATAGAAGACAGTGAGAGCTGTCAGCAACTTCAGATTATCCACAGTCATATCATAGCAGCACAGCCATCTGTGTGACACATACCTGGCTGGCATTGTGAACTTTATGCCAAGGATTAGACATAACTCTTCAAGTGCCTCACGGAGATCTGAAGACCACTTGAAATCATTGTATATGTCCCCATGTAGCCCTTCCACCCAGTAGCCAAACGGTTTACAGAACTTCTTTGTGGCGTTGTGGATATGGTGGCATGAATTTCCATCAATGTCAAGGAGATGGGTGGCCTTGTCCCTCAGTCTCTTCTCTAATCCAGTTTTTGATCCCCTCATCACATTGCAGGAGTCCATCAAAATGGACATCAGGTTCTCTCATGGAATCCCTTTTTTAGTGAACAAGTCGCATACAACATCATAGAGTGACTGTGAGTCTACTTTAGTTACAGACAAGGAATCTAAATGTTCCACAACAACATGCCCAGCTTCCGGGTCACAGAAGCTGACCAAAAAGCACAGGACTGTCTGTAAGTTGTTGCTAGTAGACTCGTCAATGTTCATGGAAAACTTGTGAAGCCGCATTTTGTCAACTGTTTCCATCTGGAATGTTTCCGCAAGCCCATACTTCATCTTGTAGGATGCAGCGACATCTTAAGACATTGCAGAGCTTTTTGGTCCAAAGCCAGGGCACTCGACAAGTCGATGAAGACTGGGGCCATTGTGAAGGGCAGGGAATGTTCTGCCAAGACAGCCAGGATCATACCCTGTTAAAAAAAAAAAGAAAGAAAATGTATTCCACTCAGTGTCTGACAAATACCCAGTTTTGTAATCTTACAAACAGAAAAGTACACGATTAGTGCTGAATCAACTACATAACAAAGCTGTTCAAATATATTACTTTTTTTTTTTTTAATTACAAAAATACAATTTCATGTATACTTACTTCGAAATTTGTTGACCTGTCATCTACGGACACAATTAGTTTGGCAACCTCCGGTCTTGGCTTGACATTTCTGAACATCGGATGAATGCCATATACCGATGCCGACGAAGCTCGAACCTGGCAGAGTGTAGTTCGTCCGTCTAATTTTTAAGACTTTGCAATGTTTCTTACTAATGACATGGCTCTCCAAAGCTGCCACACCATGCGAAGAGTAACTGACAGAGTTTTGGCAAAACAGACACAACACCTTCCCCGGCACATCAATTTTCCGAAAACACTCGCCAAGGACGCAATTGACGGTCTCCTCGCTTCCTCCTATGTTGGTTTTAACTATCCGATCAAGCCAATCCCATCGGAAATTATTTTTGATAGAGGAGTCAATTTCTTTTACATGTAGGTCATCTTTATGCTCCAATATTTTGTAAGCCATGTTGTTAGCGGGAGTCCGGGCCGCACGTGCGCTTACAGTAGTAGCGCCGAAAGTTGATATCAAAACACGGCACTGACCCTGATTTTGCGACATCAAAGTCTGATAACGAGCCGAGAGAAGCGCTGACATCAGTCCATAATACAGAATTGTGTAGTGAATCTTTTTAACCATTTTTTGTATGTGTGAAGGGATTTTTAAAAATCTATTTGGCTCAAACCTGAATTGAATTAGATGCATATTTGAGTGATATGAACGCATGCAAAATAAATAATTATTAGCAATTTATTTTTAATACAAAATAATAAGATTAACAGTAAATATCTGTACTGCTTAACTTAAAACTGTATAAATTGATATAAAACAATACAAGAGCTGCGTGCACTCGCGGCGCAGCTCGGGGCGTGCGGTGTCCGCAGCACCAGAAGAGCACGCAGGCTCCTGCGGCCTGCACACGTGTAGAAGTTTAATACGAGACATGTACTTTTGTTTCTGAATACGGGACGATTACATTTTTCAACGGACGGTTGGCAACCCTAAACACAATTATACATATATAATACACACCCAAAATTTCAACGTATTTGAAAAAATAAAAATAAAAATTACCACACGGCTGAAAAAAAAGCGGAGATCCGTTAAAAAGCAGAACTCTTTCATCCCTGATTATATAAAAGTTTACTGTACTTTTGCTACAGGTATATGTGATATGTGATGTTTTAGTCATTGTGTCTATTGTCCTGTACTTTTTGCCACGGGTATGTGTAATGGTTTAGTCATTGGGTTTATTGTCTTGTACTTTGGCTACGGGTATATGTGACTTTTTAGTCATTGTATTTGTCTTGTCTTGTATTTCTGCTAGGGGTATATATGATGTTTAGTCTTGGTGTTTATTGTCTTGTTTATTAGATGTTTAATGTGCACTGTGGGCTAGAGGTAAGATCGGGCCTAAAAAATCCAGCCCGGCCCGCGGGTATTAAAGCCCGACCCGGCCCGAACCCGACCAATTAAGTTGATTTGCAGGCCCGAGCCCGAAGCAAACCCGAAATTTCATATTTTATTTGTGAGGAGGAGGGAGGAGGAGGGGTGATTTATGATAACAAATTAAAGCCTGTCTTTTGTAACGAAATCTAAGTTAAACATTTACATCTTTTATATTTGTTTCTGCAGAAGGTACATTAACCGACAATTTTCCATCATTGACTGATTTTTTAAAGAGTTGACGGGAAAAATTTAAGGCCGTCCGTCAATTTGACGGGTTGAATATTGGGCCATAAACCACAGCAGCAGTACGTCCTTAAGAATCTAGCGCGGCACTTTAAGAGAGAGAAGCAGAGAGAGCGGAGCGGAGGGGAAGATTATTAAGAGGGTGGCGTTCACGTGCGCAGAGCATGCTCTGGCTCTGCGGCTCCTGTTTAGTAGTTAAATAGCAATTACATTACAGCGCCTTCTCTGTTTTATCCAAATTATTTATTTTAAAACAAGTATTCCTTAGTTTAGTATCCACACATCGTTTTAGTATACATTTTTATAAACAGATATTTATTTTTAAAAAAGTCAGCGAGAGAGAAGCCCGAGCCCGAAACGACCCGAAGCAATGATTGACATTTTAGACCCGACCCGACCCGACCCGAATCGGGCTCAGGCTCGGGCTCGGGCTTAAAATCTTACCTCTACTGTGGGCCTAGGGAGCACTGCAATTTCAAATCCTTTGTGTGCAACCTGTACATATGGTTTTTGACAATAAAGCTGACTTTGAACTTTGAACTTTGATTTCAAACCCACAAACACTTTAAGACAGAAACTGGTCCAGAAAAGGACAAAACACTGAGCCACAAACACAGCAACGTGGTCTATTCCATTCAGTGTAGTGAAGACTGCAATGAGTGCTACACTGGAGAAACAAAACAGCCACATCACAAGAAGATGTACCAACACAAACAAGAGAGCCAGAGTGGACCTCCGTCTGCTGTACATCTCCACCTAGAAGCCACAGGCCACTCCTTTGAGGACAGTGAGGTACAGATCTTAGCCAGAGAAAAGAACTAGTTTGAGAGAGGAGTTAGAAGAAATACAGGCACGAAGAACAACTTTGTTCATTAATTGAAATGGCAAAAGGAGAAATTAAATTTGTCAACTGGACAAAAATTTGTTTGTTTTATTTGTGAATTTCTCCTTTTGCCATGGATTCTACCTGGACGACTGAGGGATTCTACACACATTCATTGAAATGTTATTTATATATCTAATTTATATATTATTTATGCAATTATTTATTTTAATTATATAAAAAATGTAAACATTTTAAAAGCTCAATTAATAAATAACTACTTCCATCCGGTGTTCGTGGCATGTACAGGTCTGGTGAGGAGCGGAGAAACTGAAGCTACGGCACAAGCCCCACTCACACAGGTGCTTAAAAAGCCCTGGTATTGTTCCGGAGAAATGTTTGTGCGAACCACTTAGAGCATAATGCAAAAAAAAAAAAAAAAGTTCCGGTAACTTCCCTGGAACATGAATTAAAGCTTGTTTTTCTTCTCAAAACAAAACATTTGTCCGAAAGGTGATATATTTGCGTCCCAAACAGTTGTCCATGAAACATCCAGCAGCGTAGATTGCATTTGCGTATTGTCTCTCTCGCGTCGTATCACTGCGCGCATATTAGCTGTATTAGCCTGTTAACCTTTAGCGGAAGTGTATGGCAGATGCAGTCCGCCGTAAGGGGAAGTTTACAAGTGAACAGTCCACGCCATTCTGTCTCGGGCCAACATGGAGACATTGATGCATGCTTTTATCACCAGTCGTATAGACTACTGTAATGCCCTGCGCTCTGTTCTTCCCAAAAAGAGTATTTCAGGTTTGCAATTATTCCAAAACTCAGCAGCACGTGTCCTGACTAGGACCAGGGGGCGGGACCACATTACACCAGTTTTAAAATCACTGCATTGGCTCCCTGTGAGTTTTAGAAATTATTTTAAAGTTCTTTTACTGTTTTTTAAACGTCTTAATGGTCTTGGGCCTTCTTATTTTTCAGAACTGCTTTTACCTTACGAACCTTCACGGGCCCTGCACTCTTCCGGCAGCAGGCTCCTGGTCATTCCCAAAGTCAGAGCAAACACTCACGGAGAGGCGTCTTTTCAGTACTACGGCCCTCGTCTATGGACAGCCTGCCGAAGGACCTGAGGAGGAAGCAGAGGCCAAGAACTTGGTGTGGTGGCCCCTCTGTTTAAGTAGGAGGACCCGAGGGTGTGTTCAAACTACAAGGTAATCACACTCCTTAGCCTACATGGAAAGATCTTTTCCAGAGTACTGGAGAGGAGAATCCAATCAATAGTCGAACATCGGATTCAGCAGAAGCAGTGTGGTTTTCGTCCAGGTCGTGGAACACTGGACCAGCTCTATACTCTCCATCGGGTGCTCGAGGGTTCATGGGAGTTTGCCCAACCAGTCCACATGTGTTTTGTGGATCTGGAGAAGGCAGTCAACTGTGTCCCTTCAACGGTGTCCTGTGGGGGGTACTCTGGGAGTATGGGGTCCGGGGCCCTTTGCTAAGGGCTGTCTGGTCCCTGTATGACCGGAACAGGAGCTGTGTTCGCATTGCCGGTGGTAAGTCAAACTTCCCAGTGCATGTTGGACGCTGCCAGGGCTGCCCTTTGTCACCGGTTAAGTATCTCGGGGTCTTGTTCATGAATGAGGGGAGGATGGAGCATGAGATTGACAGGTGGATCGGTAGATCGGCGCAGCATTGGCAGCGGTCACTGTATCAGGCCATTGTGGTAAAGAAGAAGCTGAGCCAAAAAGCAAAGCTCTTGAGGGTAGGAAGGTAGATTGACCTTACTGGTCAATTTACGTACCAGTAAGGTCAATCTACTTTCCTACCTTCACCTATGGTCATGAGCTCTGGGTAATGACCGAAAGGACAAGATCGCAGATACAAGCGGCCGAAATGAGTTTCCTTTGCAGGGTGGCTAGGCACTCCCTTAGAGATAAGGTGTGACTCAGCAGCAGCGAAGAGTCCAGCAACTGTGCGAAAGCAGTGGTGTCTCCTCCCATGTGACTGAGCTCAGTCACATGGAGAAGCTCAGAGTAGAGCTGCTACTCCTTTAGGTGTATCTGTTCCAGGGAGGTGGTCCATGTCTCACAGGGAGGAGGCCCCGGGGAAGACCCATGACATGCTGGAGGGAGTATGCCTCTCGGCTGGCCTGGGAATGCCTCGGGGTCCCCCTGAAAGAGCTGGAGGAAGTGTGCGTGGAAAGGGAAGTCTGGGCCTCTCTACTCAGACTGCTGCCACCGTGACCTGGCCATGCATAAAGCGGAAGAAAATGAATGATGGAACTGTTTGTTTTTGCTTGAATCCATGGAGACCATACAAGGGGCTACCTGAGGAGCTAGCTATGGACATTTGAGTTGCTACATGCTTTTCACACCATATGTGGCAGCACATGTGGCAGATCTTCCAGAAGAAACACCAGAGCCGGGTTGGCTGAGTGAACGCTGGCGCGTCCTGGTGCTGCTGCTCGCCAATTCCCGATCAAGGTTTGATTTAGAGTTTTATGCTTGCTCAAAATCACATCCTTTATTGAATTTGGACATGCATACAAGCCATTTTGTAAACGGCAAGTGAACCTGGCTCGATTTTTAGCCTACCTTTGGCTATTAGCTTGTCACTCACTCCCGGCCCCAGCAACAAAGTTCACTGTGTCTGGCGGAATTATGTGGATCTACAAACTGCACGCCTTAACAGCAATCATCTGGGTGGTTTTCCCCGTGATCCACAGTCCAGTGACGGGTCTCCGACAGTACTCCGCAGCTGAGCTCCGGTGGCTCCGCTTCCATCTGTTCGAGCCACCGCCTTTAGCGCTACATCTGGAACCGGAGATCCGTTACCAGCCCTGCCGGAGATATGTACATCGAGGGTCCCGTCGGAGCTTACGGATTGACAAATTCACCCAGATCAACTCCATCTGGTTTGAGTCTCGGTGTCCTTCACGTAGCTCCAGCCGTGACGTGAACCACAGGGTGTTAGCCTACCTGCCTAGGTTGGCCAACGCTAACTCAGCTGTCAAACAGGAATACTCCATTGTCAACTTTGGTCTTCTAAATATCCGCTCGCACACGGGGAAGGGACAGCTTGTCCAAGACCTCGTCCACGATCGCAAGTTGGATTTCTTATGCTTGGCGGAAACCTGGCAACATCCAAATGACTTTTCTCACCTGAATGACAGCTGCCCACCTGGCTATGTTTACATCTGCCAGCCGAGAGTCTCGCGGTACTCTTCCGGGACAGCTGGAAAGTCTCACCTGTGAGTACGCCTGGCTTCACAGCATTCGAATCCATTGTAGCGCAAATATCAGGACCTACACCAACAATTATTGCGACGATTTACCGGCCACCCAAGCCAAATCCTGACTTTTTAACTGACTTTGCCTCTTTTCTCACTCACCTTTCATCTCTCTCCCCAAACATTATAGTACTGGGTGATTTTAATATTCATGTGGACAATTTTAACAGCGTTATCACCAAAGACTTTTTATCCTACTTGGACAGTTTTGGACTTCAACAACACATTCATTTTCCTACTCACTCAAAAGGGAATCACACTGTATAACTGTAAATCTACTGACCTTCCCATTACTGACCACATGTTAATATCCTTTAATATGAAGTTTTCGTTGTCTAAAATCAACATACCCAGCACTATATCTTTCAGTAATATCAAGAACATTGACACTACAACACTTTCCTCTGCCATCACCACTGTACCCCATCTAGACAGTCTATGTACTCCTGATGATCTTGTTCATTTTTACAATACCAATCTGCATAATATTTTAAATTCCCTGGCCCCCATCAAATCCAGAACAGTCACCTTCTCACTCTCAGCTCCCTGGTTCACTCCTGAACTTCGTCAGCTCAAGGCCAGGGGCCGTCAACTTGAACGACTGTACAGAAAAACAGGCCTCACTGTCCACAAGGAAATGCACACAAACCATACTCTTCATTACAAAGACTCTATAAACACTGCCAAATCAATCCACTTCTCTAAATTAATCACCAACAGCAAAGGGAACACAAAAAAACCCTGTTTTCCATTGTTAATATCACACAACACAATCTCCCAACCTTTTCCCTGCTCATCTTCTCTCCACTGATTTCTGCAACTCCATAATGTTTTTCTTTAACAACAAAATACACAAGATTCATGATCAAATAACCCTCAATGCAAGTAGTTCAACACTCATTACAGTCCCCTGCACCCCTCCTCCCTCCACTTTTTCACAGTTTACTCTTCCTTCAGTTACTGAAATATCAGCCCTGGTCCATAAATCCAAATCCTCAACCTGTAGATTAGACCCCCCTCCCCACTTCCCTGGTTTAAGCCTTCTCTCACCTCCTTAATAACTTCTATCCTACATTCCTCTCTGACCACTGGCATTGTACCTTCCTCATTTAAAATTTCAGAAATCACTCCTATCATCAAAAAACCCGGTACAGACCCAACCGATTTTAATAACCTGCACCCCATATCCAATCTCCCATTTCTTTTAAAATACTTGAAAAAATTGTTGCCTCTCAACTTCACTCTCACCTCACTGAAAATAACCTGTACGAACAATTTCAATCCGGCTTCAGACCCCTCCATCGTACCGAAACTGCTTTAATTAAAATCACAAATGATCTCCTACTTGCAGCTGACAATGGACTCCTAACAATACTAATTTTACTGGATTTAGAAGAAGAAGAAGAAGTGAACTTTATTGATCTCACACTGGAGAAATTCTTCTCTGCATTTTAACCCATCCTATATATATACAGTATATATATTAGGAGCAGTGGGCAGCACACATTAGGGCGCCCGGGGACCATCTCCATGGTCTTCTTGCTTCGGCTTGGTCAGGACCTAAGCTGGAGGTACCTATGGTGCATGTTTTGGGTTGGTGGGGGAAACCGGAGTGCCCAGAGAAAACCCACCCAGACACGGGGAGAACATGCAAACTCCACACAGAAAGGCTCGGGCGACCCGGGGATCGAACCCAGACCATGCATGCAAACTCCACACAGAACACACACAGAAAGGCCCGGGCGACCCGGGGATCGAACCCGGAACCTTCTTGCTGTGAAGCAAGAGCGCTAACCACTCAGCTAACGTGCCGCCTTTGACACAATCACTCACACCATCCTCATTGACAGACTGATCTCTATTGGCATCTCACACACACCTCTCCACTGGTTCATTTCGTATCTTTCCTCCCGCTCTCAGTACATCCAACTTGGTTCTTCCTCCTCCCAGCACTACCCTCTTTCCTCAGGTGTCCCCCAAGGCTCAGTCCTTGGCCCCCTCCTATTCATTATCTACCTCCTTCCCCTTGGTCACATTTTCAGAAAACAAAACATACACTTCTACTGTTATGCAGATGACACCCAGCTCTATATCTCCTCCAAACCATCTAATATCCTCCCATCCTCCTCCCTCACCCACTGTCTTCAGGAAATCAAATCCTGGTTCTCCTCCAACTTTCTAAAACTAAACAGCAATAAAACTGAAGTCTTATTAATTGGCACCAAATCTACACTAAACAAAATAGACAGCCTTTCAATCACTGTTGATGACTCCTCCATCTCTCCCTCCCCTCAGGTAAAGAGCCTGGGTGTCATCCTGGACAGCACTCTCTCATTCCAGTCACACATCAACAATATCACACGCACAGCCTACTTCCACCTCAGAAATATCAACCGTCTCCGTCCTTCACTCACCCCTCACACAGCCGCCATTCTTGTCTAGAGCCTGGTCACCTCACGTCTTGACTACTGCAATTCCCTCCTGTATGGTCTCCCCCAAAAAACTATTCATAAACTACAACTTCTCCAAAACTCTGCTGCCCGGATCATCACCAGAACTCCCTATATTCACCACATCACCCCAGTCCTGCAGCAGCTTCACTGGCACTATCGCATTCAGTACAAAATCCTACTCCTCACATTCAAGTCCATCCATAACCTGGCTCCTACTTATCTCACAGAACTCCTCACCACACACATCCGCTCACTCAGGTCCTCCTCCTCCGTCCACCTCACAGTCCCTCCCGCTCGTCTCAGCATCATGGGGAGCAGGGCCTTCAGCCGCTCTGCTCCCCATCTATGGAACTCACTCCCCCCAGACCTCCGGAATGTTCAATCATTACCAATTTTTAAATCCAGACTTGAGACTCATCTTTTCAAAATAGCTTACCCCACTTAATCATTTTCTCCCTGCTGATTGTTTCATTTTACTTGTATTGCTTTGTCCTTTCTCTTAGTTTAATTTTATATATACTGCCTGTTTTTAACTGTTTTTAATTGATCGTCTTTGTGCGGTGTCCTTGAGAAAGGCGCCTTGAAATAAAATGTATTATTATTATTATTATTAGGGGGCCAAGCACCGAAGGTGCAACAGCAAGCTGCAACAGCTTGCTGAAACAAAACATAAATTTCCCTTGGGATCAATAATCTCTCTCTCCCTTACACACACAGAATGCAACTTCCTGACACTTTGTGTAGAATCCCTCAGTCGTCCAGGTAGAATCCATGGCAAAAGAAGAAATTAAATTTGCCAACTGGACAAAAGTTTATTTGGTTGAATACATTTCGCAGCTCATCCAAGCATCCAAGCAGTTCTGGTCAGATGCTGGTGACCAGTAACTACAATTTTATTGTAGTTAGCTCTTCCCTTCAGGCAGATATAAATCTGCCTGAAGGGAAGAGCTAACTACAATAAAATTATTCTAAGACTATCACACCTATTTGTTTACAGTTTCTGTTAGTTAGGTAGGACTATTAAATATGCAGTGGCTGTGGAGTGTGGGGTCTTGGTAGCAGAGCTATTCAGGGCCATAATGGGTGTTTTCACACCTCTGGACCTGACCTGGCTAGCCCTATTGTTGTCTTTCTTTATTTTGATTTAGGTTTGAGGATAGAGCTATAAATGGGTGACAAATTATGTCTGAGACCCCTATTTCTGTTCAAGGCAGGATTCTGTTTCTTAACAAAAGTAACTTCTTTAACTCCCCTCTCAAACCAGTTCTTTTCTCTGGCTAAGATCTGTACCTCACTGTCCTCAAAGGAGTAGCCCGTGGCTTTTAGGCGGAGATGTACGGCAGATTGAGGTCCACTCTGGCTCTCCCGTCTGTGTTGGGTACATCCTCTTGTGAAGTGGCTGTTTTGTTTCTCCAGTGTAGCGCTCACTACAATCTTCGTTACACTAAATGGAGTAGACCACATTGCTTTGCTTGTGGCTCAGTGTTTTGTCCTTTGGGTGAACCAGTTTCTGCCTTAAAGTGTTTGTGGGTTTGAAATACAGGGATGAAAGAGTTCCGCTTTTTAGCGGATCTCCGCTTTTTTTTTTAGCCGCGTGGTAATTTTTTTTAATTTTATTTTTTCCCAAATACGTTGAAATTTTGGGTGTGTATTATATATGTATAATTGTGTTTAGGGTTGCCAACCGTCCGTTGAAAAATGTAATCGTCCCGTATTCAGAAACAAAAGTACATGTCTCGTATTAAATTTGTACATGTGTGCGGGGCCGCGCGAGCTTGTGTGCTCTTCTGGTGCTGCGGACACCGCACGCTCCGAGCTGCGCCACGAGTGCGCTCTCTCGGCTCGTTATCAGACTTTGATGTCGCAAAATCGGGGTCAGTGGGGGGGGGGGGCGGTGACTTTCCGCTTTTTTCATGATTGGCCACTTTCATCCCTGGAAATAGACTGGGATTTCATGATGCGCCGCAAAATGGTCAGTCGCTCCGTGCCGACTCGCTACTTTTATCTTATTTTTATTTTATTTTCAATCACTTCACCATCTACAGGCAGGATAGGACGAAGGATTCAGGCAAGTCTTGCAGAGGAGGTGTTTGCTTTATGGTTAACTCTTTGTGGGCAACAGATGCACGTATTTTAAAAACCCACTGCACTCCAGCCCTAGAGCTGCTAATCAAAGTTAGACCCTTCTATCTGCCTAGAGAATTAAGCACTGTAATCCTCACTGCAGTCTATATTCCACCACAAGCTGCTAAAACAGAAGCCCTAGAACAGGGATTGGCAACCTTTACCACTCAAAGAGCCATTTCGACCCGTTTCACACAGTAAAGGAAACACTGGGAGCCACAAAACCCTTTTGAAATTTAAAGGTCCCATGGCATGAAATTTTCACTTTCTGAGGTTTTTGAACGTTAATGTGAGCTCCCCTACCCTGTTTAGGGCCCCCCAATGGCTAAAAGTTGTGTAATGTCTAAACTGAGCATTTGCGATCCTTTTCTGCGTTTGAAAAAAACACAGCTCAAATGGGCGATTCTGGACAAGGCACCTTATTGACGTCAGATCGAAAAAAGAAATGCAAATTCAGTTCCACCACCGTCTGGATCTCCACCCCCTGTCTCTGGAAATCACACCCAGAGAGTTTGGACTGCGGAGGAGCTACGCAATGCGAAATGCGGTTTTTTATTTGCCTGGAGGCACGTGCGAGTGTTTCTAGGCTCGGAAGTCCTTTACCCAACCCTCTGGACCTCTGAAACAGCAGTGGTTTAATTTTATTTTCTGTAAAAATGTGTTTTTTTTTTCATTAAAAAGGCTGTCCTTTCCTCCTTTGCGCTTACACACGCGGAAGTGGGGCCAGGCACAGCGCACCGCTAAAACAAGGAACCAGCGGCGCATTTGCCCCCCCCCCCCTCCCCCCTCTAACCAATCTGTCTCCTTCTCATTTGCATTCAAGCAACAAGGCCCAGAATGAGTTGTTCAGACAGAGATTATGACTCTGATTTTGTACATGTGTCTTTCTTATGCACTAAGTGTTGATTTTGAAGAAGGATTCATTTACAGTATTAGGGAACCATTAAGGAGCCATATAAAAGCATCAAGAAGTACCATGTCATGGGATCTTTAAAATGAAATAACACTGCATATAACGTTTTTTTTGCCTTTGTGCCTTAGAGTTACATTTTGAAAATGAACAAACTAAAATAAAATTTTAATTAAATACAGTGGTCCCTCGCCATATTGTTCACTTTTCGCGGCCTCGCTCTTTCGTGGATTTTTTTATTCCAATTTTTTTTAATAGTGTATCAACGCACATTGTGTTCTGCGTTCTGATTGGCTAAGGGACTGTAGGGCTTTGCCGATTTGTCCGTCATGCTCCTCCGTGCTGTGTCTCCTGGACAGTACAGAATGCGCTCAGTTTGCCAAATTTATATTAATGTTCGATCGCTCGCAGTGTGACCCTGAAGTGCTGTATGTTTGCAAGTTTTCTCCCAGACAAAACCCGTGACAGCGGAGTGGCGCCAGGACGAAGAGGCCCGGTCAGAGGAACTGTTAAATATACGCAATATGTTTAGGGCTTGAAAACAGGTTTGGATCTTTGGTTTCATTCTATAATACTGTGCTTTTTTTTGGTGAAAATCTATGAACGTTTGAGTGTTTAAACAAGAGAAAAATGTGAGAAAATGTTAATGCCAGTCTAAGAAAAGTGTAGAATGTGTGTTATTTTTAGAATGTAACCACCGCAATAAACGAGGGACCACTGTACTGAGCCGCATCAGAGGGATAAAAGAGCCGCACGTGGCCAACCCCTGGTATAGACACTGCTACAGTGAGACAGGCGTTCAAGAAAGTGAACCCCCTCAAAGCACCAGGACCCGATGGCATCCCCGGACAGGTGCTGAGAGCTTGTGCTGACCAACTCGCCGGGGCGTTCACCTACATCTTCAACCTGTCTCTGAGTCAGTCTATTGTGCCCACCATCTTCAAGATCTCCACTGTAGTCCCCATCCCAAAGACCCACACAGCATCCTGTCCTAATGACTATCGGCCCATAGCACTCACATCTGTCATCATGAAGTGCTTTGAACAAATCATTAAGAGACACATCTGTGACTCCCTCTCTGACACCCTGGACCCCCTGGAGTTTGCATATAGAGCAAAGAGGTCTACAGACGACGCCATTGCTCTAGCAGTCCACACCTCTCTCAGTCATCTGGAGAGAGGAAACACATATGTCAGAATGCTCTTCATTGACTACAGCTCGGCATTCAACAGCATAATCCCCTCCAAACTGGTCTCTAAGCTCACCGCCCTGGGCCTGGGGACATCCATCTGCTGCTGGATATGGGACTTCCTCACTAACAGGCCACAGGTGAGGATCGGCCACCACCTCTCCTCCACACATGTCCTCAGCACTGGTGCACCCCAGGGCTGTGTTCTCAGCCCTCTCCTGTACTCCCTGTTCACCTACCGCCAGGCACAGCTCCAATATCATCCTCAATCATCACTGAGGATCTGTCCTGGACACTACATACTGACACTGTGGTTAAGAAAGCCCGACAAAGACTCTACTTCCTGAGGAAGTTGAGGAAGTTTGGTATGAACACCAGCATCCTCACAAACTTCTACAGGTGCACCATTGAGAGCCTCCTGACGGGTTGCATCACAGTGTGGTATGGGAACTGCACCGCTCAGAGCCGCAAAGCACTACAGAGGGTGGTGTGAGTGGCAGAGGAGATCACTGGCAGCAGTCTTCTCTCCATCCAGGACATTTACCACAGCAGGGGTCTGCGTAAGGCACGCAGCATCACTAAGGACCATACTCATCCGGCACAAGGACTCTTCTGTCTGCTACCCTCTGGTAGACGATACAGGAGCCTGCCAGCACGCACAAAAAGACTCAAAGACAGCTATTACCCCCAAGCTGTCAGACTACTGAACTCTGGATAATACTGCACTAAACTACTTTTCATTATGCATAATATGTTTACTGCTGCTGCTCTGTATGAATGTATCATGTTTGTCACTACCTCACTGTAAACTACTGTTACCTGTGCAATAATCTGTGCAATAACCCACGTACAATACTTATACTATATTATGTGCAATACGAAATCCACATGCAACACTTATACTACACTATATTATGTGCAATCTGTGAAATACTCTACTTACACCCAGTAGTCGAGTTGTAAAATGAAACCAAGGGGGATGGTGAAATTGTTCATTTATGTGACATATTCCGGGGGGGATGCCCGGAAAATAAGCCCTCCCCCATCCCTCCCCCATCACTGACATCACTGTGGTGTGGTGTTCCAGGGCAGGGCAGAATTAGAAGGTACTTTGTTAAAATGGAAATGCTTTTATAACAAAAAGTCCATATAATAATTCAATAATACACAGGATATATGTTATCACACACGTACACACACACACACACACACACACACAACAAAGTCCTGGTTTAGTCTTGGTTTAGTCCTGGATTAGTCCCGGTTTAGTCCTGGCTTAGTCCTGGTTTAGACCTGGTTTAGACCTGGTTTAGACCTGGTTTAGACCTGTTTTAGTCCTGGCTTAGTCTTGGTTTAGACCTGGTTTAGTTTTGGTTTAGTCCTGGTTTAGTCCCGGTTTAATCCTGGTTTAGACCCGGTTTAGTCCTGGTTTAGTCTTGGCTTAGTCCTGGTTTAGACCTGGTTTAGACCTGGTTTAGTTTTGGTTTAGTCCTGGTTTAGTGCCGAAATAGATGCAGAAATAATCTGATAATATGACTCACCCATAAGAATGCGGTCAGATCCATTCTAACAGTTTGCCGTGTTGTCTTTAATAATCCGGAGCTCCGGAGAAAAGGACATATCCCGAACTTATCCTGTGTCCCGAGGCGAGAGTTCCTTCTTACGTAGCATTAACGTAGCAAGTTAAGGATTCTTCTTCTCTTGGAAATGCTGCGTAAATATCACGCGGCTCACTCACAGCTGATCGGCGAACAGGCGCAAACACAACACCGGTAATCATGATTGGCGGGAGCGCGATCGGTGCATAATTATACTGCAACATGATTGGAAGCTGGAGCGCAGTTCGGCCTATGATTGGCTCTTGGCACTGGCTATTTTGACTTAAAAACGGCGAATTCTGCCAAAAGTTTAGAGATTTTCATGCCTGATTGATAAAATGCCACACGGGATGGAAGAAGGGATGCCCGTTTTAGAAGAGGGATGATTTTGACTATTTTTTCCCACAGGGGGGATATCCCCCCCCCCATCCCCCCTCAACTCGAGTACTGCTTACACCTTATTTAATCCTACCTGTACCTTTGTACATTGTAAAAGGTTCTAAATCTTGAATTCTGATATTTTGAAAAATTGTCATCAAAATTATCATCAATTATATCTCCCTTCAGGCAGATATAAGGTAGTGTCCACCAGCATCTGACCAGAACTGAAGAAGCAGCTTGGATGAGATGCGAAATGTATTCAACCAAATAAACTTTTGTCCAGTTGACAAATTGAATTTCTCCTTTTTCCTAACACTTTGTCTTAACAATTGTAAAGATAGTCACTTAAAAATGTCGAATCAAGTTGAGATTCTCTTTTCTGCTTCTCTGCTTCTCTTCTCTCTTTCTCTGTTTGGGTGTGCTCACAAGTGCTACAGTTATCAAATGAAAAATACAACCTCTCACTGTCCTGGGATGGAAATTTATATTGTGGAAAGATGACTTTCCTCCCTGTAGAGCTTGTTCTCACTTAAAAAGAGAGTACAGAGTACAATTAGAGGACAGCAAAGGCCAAAACTACAGTCCCCCAGCTCCACAAAGAGTCCAGCCATTTGTTTGTGCTCCAAAGGCTTCAGAAACAGATCCAGTTTGAATTGAGAGTCTGAAAAACTAAGGATATTAGAGTTAATTAACTTTTTTCTTTACTACATAATTCCATATATGCTACTTCATATATTCAAAGTGTTCTGTATGTATGAAAACTATTTACCAGCCTAATGCATATGAAACACACAGCACTGAACTATGACGTCGATTAGGGATTGAGGGACAGGCATACCCTCCAATAAAAGCATTTCCAAAGGCGTTCATTTGTTGAATGCACAGTGTGCACTTTTATTCTCCTTTTCCCACAAGAGTCAATGAATATGGAGGAGAAGAGATTTGCTTTAACAAATATGACTTTTGTCCGTCCTGCTCAGTTTTATATTAATGGGTTTCATGATTTTCCCCATGGCACTTATTTTTACATTTGTATGTGTTTTGTTTATATTGCAACTGTCTTCGGAAATATGGTTCTTCTCCTGATTATTTTGCTGGTCAGAGCTCTCCATACGCCTAAATACATGATTGTGTTTAACCTGGCTGTGACAGACCTGTGTGGCAGCACTGCTCTCATTCCCAAACTCTTGGACACCTTTCTGTTTGAAAACAGATACATCTCCTATGAGGCATGCCTTAGTTACATGTTTTTTGTGTGGTTTTTCCTCAGTGTTCAGTCCTGGACACTGACCATCATGTCTTTTGACAGGTTTATTGCCATTTGCTTCCCTTTACACTACCACAGTGTTGTGTCTAAACCACTTATTGCAGCATTTCTCACTTTTGTTTGGCTTTTTGCTCTTGGAGTAATGGCCTCTGCGGCTGGCCTCATTGATCGTCTGTCCTTCTGTAAAACTGTGGTCATTCAGAGTTTTTTCTGTGACCATGGCCCTCTGTATCGTATTGCATGTAACAGCAATTTCATAAACAACCAAGTTGCCATTTTTGGTTCTGTTATAATGCTGTTGGTTCCTTTGGCTCTTGTAGGTTGTAGTTATCTCTGTATTACATTTGCACTAAAGAGAATTGCCTCTGGAGGAGAGCGTCTTAAATCTTTTAAAACCTGTACATCTCACTTAATACTTGTGGCTATATTTTTTATTCCAATGGTTACCACAAATACAGCTGTACATTTCCAAAACTTTCACCCAAATGTAAGGATGGTCAACTCAGCTTTGACTCACACAGTGCCAGCCCTGCTAAACCCTTTTATTTACTCTCTCAAGACAGAGGAGATACTCACTGCCATTAAAAGAATCTGGAGGAGAAGCAGACCACGAACAGGCAGCACAAGAGACAGACTTGGAGAAAAAACATTAATGTGATGATGTAATGATCAATCAAAACTTTCGAGGAATCGAAATTTCTCCTGTCCCAGTGAAAGATGGACCAAATACAGAAAACAAATGCTTAAACTACTGTCTCTGTTAATGTCTTATGTGAGTGAGGAAAGAGGATGTCTGCACAATGCGGGTGATGAATGGCCTGTAAGGGACTTTCATGATTTGTGTCACTCTTAGGAGTAGAAATGCAGTATAACTCAGTGACTTCAAAAAGATAACTGATGATTTTAACATTATAATGTAATTTTATTATTTGCATCAATAATAAAATATGGCCCTATGGCCCATAATGTTCAACACATTATGTGGCTAACCTTGCTGAATAGCATGTGTCCAATCCAAGCACAATGTTTATACAGCATTGCTAGGAAGGGGGAAGGCTGGATAATAAACAAGTTGTTTATTACTGAATAAAGTGTATGATGTGAAAATAGATAACAATAAATGCAAATTCAAAAATCTTTAACCAATGTCTGCCAAACACAAGCAGTTTGTCTTTACAATTAAGAAATATTTACTATATTTACAACATGATCCAAATGTTTTTATTTTGCCATTTTGCCTGTAAATCAAGATATGAACATTAATAACAGACATAACGGGCGCCTTGTTTCCCTTAACAACAGATTTGACTGACAGCATCCTGTTGCTTTGGGGTACACTGACATGTGAAAATGTTTAATTATTAGAATTATTAGAATTATTAGAATATTGTTCCCTTATTAAAAACATACCTGGAGTTGTATTTCATGTCTTTCACACTGGTTTCATTTCAATATGAAATTTCTTGTGACTGTGATGTCATAGATAGAAGTACACAAATTATTGGCATACATGTTTTAAGCATTCCTGCCGCCAAATCACTATGAGGGGCCGTTCAAAACATTATTCATTCTGGCCCTCTCACATATATATTCTCACTCTCACATAGGTACATTTTTTGCACTCACATACATACACTCTCCTCTCACATACATATTTCTCCTCTCACATACATACATTCTACTCTCACATACATATCTCTATCTATCTACACTCAACAAAAATATAAACGCAACACTTTTGTTTTTGCTCCCATTTTTCATGAGATGGACTTAAAGATCTAAAATTCATTCCAGATACACAATATTACCATTTCTCTCAAACATTGTTCACAAATCTGTCTAAATGTGTGATAGCGAGCACTTCTGCTTTGCTGAGACAATCCATCCCACCTCACAGGTGCGCCACATCAAGATGCTGATCTGACATCATGATTAGTGCACCGGTGTACCTTATACTGCCCACAATAAAAGGCCACCCTGAAATGTGCATTTTTTTTTTTTGCTTTATTGGGGGTCTGGGGACTCAGAACCAGTCAGTATCTGGTGTGACCACCATTTGCCTCATGCAGTGCAACACATCTTCTTCGCATAGAGTTTATCAGATTGTCAATTGTGGCCTGTGGAATGTTGGTCCACTCCTCTTCAATGGCTGTGCGAAGTTGCTGGATATTAGTGGGAGCTGGTACACGCTGTCGTATACGCCGGTCAAGCACATCCCAAACAGGCTCAATGGGTGACATGTCCGGTGAGTATGCTGGCCATGCAAGAACTGGGACATTTTCAGCTTCCAAGAATTGTGTACAGATCCTTGCAACATGGGGCCGTGCATTATCTTGCTGAAACATGAGGTGATGTTCATGGATGTATGGCACAACAATGGGCCATTGATCAGGATCTCATCACGCTATCTCTGTGCATTCAAAATGCCATCAATAAAATGCACCTGTGTTCTTCGTCCATAACAGATGCCTGCCCATACCATAACCCCACCACCACCATGGGCCACTCGATCCACAACATTGACATCAGCAAAGCGCTCACCCACATGACGCCACACACGCTGTCTGCCATCTGCCCTGAACAATGTAAACCGAGATTCATCCGTGAAGAGAACACCTCTCCAACGTGCCAGACGCCATCGAATGTGAGCATTTGCCCACTCAAGTCTGTTACGGCGACGATCTGGAGTCAGGTTAAGACCCCGATGAGGACGACGAGCATGCAGTTGAGCTTCCCTGAGACGGTTTCTGACAGTTTGTGCAGAAATTGTTTGGTTATGCAAACCAATTGTTTCAGCAGCTGTCCAAGTGGCTGGTCTCAGACGATCTTGGAGGTGAACCTGCTGGATGTGGAGGTCCTGGGCTGGTGTGGTTACACGTGGTCTGCGGTTGTGAGGCCGGTTGGATGTACTGCCATATTCTCTGAAACGCCTTTGGAGACGGCTTATGGTGGAGAAATGAACATTCAATCCACGAGCAACAGATCTGGTTGACATTCCTGCTGTCAGCATGCCAATTGCACACTCCCTCAATGCTTGTGACATCTGTGGCATTTTGCTGTGAGACAAAACTGCACATTTCAGAGTGGCCTTTTATTGTGGGCAGTCTAAGGCACACCTGTGCACTAATCATGATGTCAGATCAGCATCTTGATGTGGCACACCTGTGAGGTGGGATGGATTATCTCAGCAAAGCAGAAGTGCTCACTATCACACATTTAGACAGATTTGTGAACAATGTTTGAGAGAAATGGTAATATTGTGTATCTGGAATGAATTTTAGATCTTTAAGTCCATCTCATGAAAAATGGGAGCAAAAACAAAAGTGTTGCGTTTATATTTTTGTTGAGTGTATCTATCTATCTATCGAACAAATACATTTTTGTCCAGTTGACAAACTGAATTTCTCCTTTTGCCGTGATACGTTTGGAACATAGGTTTCAAAAAACTGACATTTCTGTTTCTTTTTTATTTATCTATTTATATTCACATTTTCTGAGACAGAGATTTGGGTTTTTCATTATCTGTAAGCCATGATCATTAAAATTTCAAGAAATAAAGGCTTGAAAGTTCTCTATATAAATACTGCAAATTGTCTATATAATATAGTCAATATAATATACAGATTTGACTTGAAATGAGGGACAAAATTATTGAACTCAATATATTCTAATAATTGGAGATAGACTGTAATAGACACAGCTGTCACTAGGTGCATATTGTTATTCCTCATGGCTCGAAGCAGGTCTCTCACAGAGTTTCACAGGTAACTCTTCTTTTTTATATTAAGGAGTCTTGTTCTAGCCTAGAAGTCTCTGGTTTGTACCTCTCTGTAGAGGCACTGAGATGTGAATCCTCCAGTTAGTCCGGACCACAGATCGGCTTGCAGTCTCCAATTTGACCACTATGGGGCTTTCGGAGGGCTCTTTCTCTATACAGTCACAAACATCCTACCAACACACACACAAACACTCACACTCACACACACTCACTCACACACAGAAAGTCAGTCACACAAAATCACTCACTCACACTCACTGATTCACCCTCGCTGTGTGAAGGAGAGGTTTTGCAGGTCTTTCCTTCCTGCTGCTGTCAGACTGTACAATGAACACTGTTAACATGTCATTCAACTTTATCTGCACTACAATATTCAACTATACTCCAGAGTCTATTTTTAGGTCTATTTTAAATGATCCTAGGCCATTATTTATTTATTATATTGTTCTGTTGCATGATAATTTTTCTTGCTGTTCTTGATCTGTGCGTTGCAACACTGGAATTTACCCACTGTGGGACTAATAAAGGCATATCTTATCTTATCTTATCTTATCACACACTCAAACTCACATAGACAACCTCCTACTCTCACTCACTCACTCATCCCTCCCTCTCACTGACTCACACTCCCTCCGTCCCTCACAAACTCACTCACACAAACTCACTCACACAAACTCACTGACACGAACTTAGTCACTCACACAAACTCACTCACACAAACTCACTCACACTCACACAAAC
>JAVJIX010000120.1:2600000-2657500 GCA_036785185.1 Paratrypauchen microcephalus | reverse complement strand
TGTTTAGCCCCCCCCCCCATGGTTAAAAGTTGCGAAATGTCTAAACTGAGCATTTGCGATCCTTTTCTGCGTTACAAAAAATCAGAGCTCAAACGGGCGATTTTGAATAAGGCACCTTATTGACGTCAGATCGAAAAAAGAAATGCAAATGCAGTTCCACCCCCGTCTGTCTGTACTCAGCGTCTCTGTAAATCACGCCCAGAGAGTTTGGACTGTGAATGCGCTAGGCAATGCGAAATGCGTTTTTTTATTTGCCTGGAGGCACGTCCGAGTGTTTCTAGGCTCGGAAGTCCTTTATCTGAGCCTCTGGACCTTTGAACAGCAGTGGTTTAATTTTATTTTCTGTGGAAATGTGTTTATTTTTCAATGGAACGCTTCAAATCTCTCCCCCCGTGCAAAAACAAGGAAATGGATCAGCTGAGGGCTCAGAGCAGAGCGGAGAGTTTGGCCACGCCCCCACCCTCTACTATAGGCCATCTCTTTTCTCCTCATTTGCATTCAAGCAACAACGCCCAGAATAAAGTGTTTGAGAGAGATATTTATGACTCTTTCTCATCTTATCTCTGTTT
The DNA here is from genome assembly GCA_036785185.1 of Paratrypauchen microcephalus. Classification (NCBI taxonomy): domain Eukaryota; kingdom Metazoa; phylum Chordata; class Actinopteri; order Gobiiformes; family Gobiidae; genus Paratrypauchen; species Paratrypauchen microcephalus. The sequence continues at coordinate 2,656,931 of JAVJIX010000120.1, read as the reverse complement.
CTCATGCACTGAGTGTTGATTTTGAAGAAGGATTCATTTACAGTATTAGGGAACCATTAAGGAGCCATATAAAAGCATCAAGAAGTACCATGTCATGGGATCTTTAAACATAATTAAAAGGTTGTTTGACATGTTTGACACCCCTGCCCTAAGGGGACAATCATGTATACTGTATTGTGTATTGTATTGTATTTTGGATGGTAGACTCTTTGCAGGAATGCAGGATGTGGCGAGGTTTTGCCTGCAGGGGCATATGCAGTGGTGAATGAGCATCAGGGGACTGTGTGGTGTGTATTTAACCTCATGTGTCATCAGCAGTCTTCACTTGTCGCTTCACTCAAGCTGTTCAAAACTGGGATTTTGAATATGGAGGAGGAAGCTGTACTTAATATGACTTTTGTCCGTCCTGCTCAATTTTATATTAATGGGTTTTATGATTTTCCCCATGGCACTTATTTTTATATTTTTATGTGTTTTGTTTATATTGCAACTGTCTTCGGAAATATGGTTCTTCTCCTGATTATTTTGCTGGTCAGAGCTCTCCATACGCCCAAATACATGATTGTGTTTAACCTGGCTGTGACAGACCTGTGTGGCAGCACTGCTCTCATTCCCAAACTCTTGGACACCTTTCTGTTTGAAAACAGATACATCTCCTATGAGGCGTGCCTTAGTTACATGTTTTTTGTGTTGATTTTTGGCAGCATGCAGTCCTGGACACTTGTAACAATGGCATATGACAGGTTTATAGCTATATGCCTACCTTTATACTATCACAGTGTGGTGACTAAACCAGCAGTGGCATTGATGCTCTTATTTGTTTGGTTCCTAGCTGTTGGTGTAATAGGAAGTGTAGCTGGCCTCATAAATCGTCTCTCATTTTGTAAGTCTCTGGTCATTCAGAGCTTTTACTGTGACCATGCATCCATGTATCGTCTTGCTTGTAATAGTGTATTGATAAACCAAAGATTTGTTGTTTTTGGTGGTGCTATTATGTTCATTTTTCCTTTAGTTTTAATAGGCTGCAGTTATGTAAGTATAGCTGTTGCACTGAAGAGAACTGGATATAGTAGAGACCGATTTAAGGCTTTTAAAACATGCTCTTCTCATCTAACACTTGTTGCCATATTTTTTATTCCTCTTGTGGGCATGAATGTAGCTTCTTACTTCCCAAACTTCCACCCAAATACTAGAATGATCAATTCTACTTTGTCACACACATTTCCATCTATGCTGAACCCTTTTATATACTCTCTGAAGACTGATGAGATCCTGAACGCCATTAAAACCTTTTGCAGGAAATACAGACCTAGGAGAAGAACTAGCACATGATGAATGACAGTATTTACAGTGTGGGCTATTTCTATTCTCAATTTATTTATTGAAATATAGCATTTACATTTTCTGACCCAATCCACTTAATATATATAGCACCTTTTCCCAAAGTGATGCACACAAAAACAATTATAACATACTGCATAAGAACAATTAAATAGGTGTAAATGAATGTATAAATGTATCTGTGTGATGTGTCTGTGTATCCTATAAGGCTTAACAACAACTGTAGGTTCATTTAAATGTGTCATGATGTTTAAATTCATTTTAATGATCAAATTGAAAATATTGTTGAAATATTATATAATTACAATAAAAAATGTCTCATCAGTTAAGAGAAATATGTGTATATATACCCCCCTGACTTTCACTTGGCTTTAGTAAATGCAAATCTGCAAATTAAACAATATGGACATGGAAAACAGCACTTTACCACATGTTTGTCCAGCAAAATTTTATATCAACAACTTTTTTATGTATTTCTACATTACATACAGCAAATGTTTTTAGAAATATGGTTCTTCTCCTGACTATTTTGCTGGTCAGAGCTCTCCATACACCCAAATACATGATTGTGTTTAACCTGGCTCTCACAGACCTGTGTGGCAGCACTGCTCTTATACCTAAACTTTTGGACACATTTCTGTTTGAAAATAGATTTACAGTGGTACCTCACCTTACGAAATTAATTCGTTCCAGAAGTGGTTTCGTAACGTGAAAAATTCGTAAGTTGAGTAGCTATTTATTTTTATTTTTTTTATTTATTTATTTATTTAGCACATACATAACATAATAAAAAAAGAAAACATTAGATCAAAAGTAGGTGCAGGAAGAGACAAAAAAGCCCCAAAGGGGCTTATATTAAAGCCTCCACCCTATGAATACAATAAACATAAACAGCTGTGCATTACTAAAAACTAACATTTACACACATTAAATACATTTGATTCAGTCAGGCATTAAAATACAATAAAACATCCCACAATTGAATGATTAACAACCACCATCATGAAATATCAAACATTTCCTCAAACTCTTTTTAAATAATGCTTCTGAAATGCCCTCACTAACCAGATGAGAAAACCGGCTCCACAGTTTACAGCCTCTGTATCGGAGGCAAAACTGAGCTCTTGATGTGACACATTTTGGAACATGAAAATTACAATTTTGACGAGCATTATAACTATGAATCTCAGCATTGGTTTTAAAGTAAAAGGTGAAATGTTTAGGGATCATCATTGGATTATAAAGAATTTTATATATAAAAATACAGATTTGATAAATATTAATATCATAAATATTAAGAATGTTAAGTTTAATAAACAGATTTGCAGACGATGTTAATGGCTTGGAATGAGTTGCAATACGTACAAAATGTTTTTGCACCAATAATATTTTATTCAGAGTAGTTGAGAAAGTGTTTGCCCAGACTATATTACAATATGAGAGATAGGGATAAATTAGACTATAGTATAATGTAAGTATAGATTTAGAGTCCAGAAATTTACAAACTTTTCTTATAATACCAAGAGATTTATTAATTTTTCTGGACATTTTGATATTAGGGTTAGTTGAAATTGACTTTTTGCCACAAAAAATCATATAATTAGTTTTTTTGATATTAAGAGATAATTTGTTAATTTTGAACCATTTGGCATTTCAATGGAAAAAGCCTGATCCGTTCCAAGTTTTTTTTTTTTAGAGTGTAACATTTTTTTTTATAGTGTAACGTGTTCCTGACGGGCTAAGAGACTAGACCAGGACTAAAAGAACGTGGAATAAACCAGGTCTGGCCAGAACTAAACCTGGATTGGACCTGTTATTATTATAACATGGCAGTGCCGTTGGAGGAGCGCGGTGCTCGGTGCTCGTGTCTGCGCACCTTTAAGAGGCCGAGAAAGACGCTCTTTCAGCGGGAATAAGAGCGGGGCGGGGCGGGCTCTGCTTCTATCTGACCTCCAGAGCCGGGGGGCTGACACTGTGAGCTAACAGGCCGCTCTATCGGCGGGCAAGACCGCGGGGTCTCGCTCGGGGTGGGCTCTGGTTCTATCTGACTTCCAGAGCGCGGCTCACACTGTGAGCTGTGAGCCGTGCGGGCGAGGAGGAGGCACGCGGCGCCGCGGCTCAATCCCGCAGCCCCGGTGTAGCGCGGCCTTGCGCCGTATGGACGTTTTGATCCTTCGATGTAGGCTCTTCCTATCATTGTGAAGCAGAATTCACCAGGGAACGTGAGCGGGGTTTAGACCGTCGTGAGACAGGTGAGTTTTACCATACTGTGTTGTTGTGTCTCCGCTCCCATCGCACGTTCGGCGGCGCTATATTGAGCCGTGTCCCCTCCAACATATTCCATTGAAAATCTATGAAAGTTCGAGTGTTTAAACGAGAGAGAAATGCAAGAAAAAAGTGTAGAATGTGTGTGGTGAGGCATTTACAGCCCTAAAACATGTAGAACAATTGCAAAATACAAAGTTGTCCTACCTCGTGGACCTCTCCCACCGCGGGCCACCTCTGGAACCTAACCCCGTGAGTGTTGATAAAGTGTATTTACGTTTCGGGGCGTGCATCTGAGCGCGCATTAATTGAATTTTTGAGATTTGTTGTTTTTAAAGTAACGTCGTAACTTGAAATTTCATTCGTATCTAGAGACCAAAATTTGACGTGAAGGCGTTTCGTAACTTGAAATTTTCGTTTGTTGGGTCATTCGTAAGGTGAGGTACCACTGTATTGAATTCGAAGCTTGTCTTAGTTATATGTTTTTTGTGTTGTTTTTTTAGCAGCATGCAGTCCTGAGGGGTATTCCAAGCTACTAAGCGCAAAGCCCGGCTTTATTCGACAGTTGGCGCTAGTTTTAGTGAGAGTTCGGTGCCACGACGCTCGCTAAACTTAGTCCCCGCTGAGTTACTGGGGCAACATGGTTTTAGCTGAAAGTCTTGTACCGGACAGGCTAAAGATGTGGCTTGATCAGACCGTGTCGCAGAGAATACGTACCTGACATAAACAGAGTGTCAAACAAACAGTTCCGCACACCTCCCGCATGAGTATCTGTGTTGTCCGAAAACAATATCAGCAAAAAAAGAAATTACCTTACGTTCTTGGTTCTTGACAAATCTCCGGTAATTTAAAAATATGCTTTTAAAATATGCTTTTGTCTTTACGGCATTAACATATACAGTGGTACCTCACCTTACGAATGACCCAACAAACGAAAATTTCAAGTTACGAAACGCCTTCACGGTAAATTTTGGTCTCTAGATACGAAAGAAAATTCAAGTTACGAAACGCGAAATCTCAAAAATTCAAATAATGTGCGCTCAGCCACACACATTATACGCTTTTCTCAGCCTGGATTTAAACTTTTCTCACATTTTTCTCTCGTTTAAACACTCAAACTTTCATAGATTTTCAACAAAATGTATGAATAGTGAAGTGTGGGGGGAAGGGGAAAGGGGGAGGGGGGAGAAGACTGCGCTCTGACACGTGTGTGATAGCGGCATGTGTGACAGCTGACCCGGCGCGGGGGCTGCCAGCAGGTCTAGACCTGGACTAGACCTGGACTAGACCTGGACTAGACCTGGACTAAACCTGGACTAGACCTGGACTAGACCTGGACTAGACCTGGACTAGACCTGGACTAGACCTGGACTAGACCTGGACTAGACCAGGTGGATTAAAGCGCCGCGCGTGGGTCTATTTCCTGGTTTCGTTTCGAGTCACAGCTGAGGCGAGCCACTGACACGTAATCTGCTCTCCAGGGCCCCTCCAGGCACGGAGCCCCAGACATCCAGGGACCCAGGGGGACAATGCCAGCCCGCCTTAAGAGCTCCCTAAGCGGGCATGGGTCCGGGGATTGTCCCGGTCACCGGCCTGGAGGTCTTGAAGAGGCCGACCTCACGGTTCTATCCAGGCCGCTCTGTGAGCATCTTACGCGGGCAGGTCTAGAGCAGGTCTGGACCGCCGCGGCTCTTGCATGCGCCTCAGCTGTGACTCGAAACGAAACCAGGAAATAGACCCACGCGCGGTGCTTTAATCCACCTGGTCTAGTCCTGGTCTAGTCCAGGTTTAGTCCAGGTTTAGTCCAGGTCTAGACCTGCTGGCAGCCCCCGCGCCGGGTCAGCTGTCACACATGCCGCTATCACACACGTGTCAGAGCGCAGTCTTCTCCCCCCTCCCCCTTCCCCCCACACTTCACTATTAATACATTTTGTTGAAAATCTATGAAAGTTTGAGTGTTTAAATGAGACAAATGTGAGAAAAGTTTAAATCCAGTCTGAGAAACCAATCAGGACGCAGAACACAATGTTACACTATAAAAAAAGTTACACTATAAAAAAAAAAACGGATCGGGGCCTTGGAACGAATCAGGCTTTTTCCATTGAAATAGGTACTCAACTTACGAATTTTTCACGTTACGAAACCACTTCTGGAACAAATTAATTTCGTAAGGTGAGGTACCACTGTAGAAGAATTCCAGAGTTGTGTCAGCGAAAGGCTTTGGTCGAGTGGTTATGTCCTGTGACTCTCATATGGGCGACCCGGGTTCAATTCCCGCTATTGACCTATTGATGCCCAAGTCAAATTTGAGTTAAATTTTCACGCATTTATATTTGCAACATATTACAGAAATGGAGATGAATTTAACCTACAATTATTGTTATCATCACATAAATTATATCAGTTGGGCCTAACATCACTCTCACTTGACGACATTGACACTTTATATTTTATGTGACATCTCTATCAAAGAATACAGTTACAGGTAAACCTTTACTTTTAAAACAAAATGTAGCCAAATAACAGGCACACTCCATGATGCAACATTTCAATGATTCAACAAATTTGCTTCAGAGATGCTGTGCAAGCCTCTTTAATGCGTGAAAAGTCCCTCAGTCGTCCAGGTAGAATCCATGATCAAAGGAGAAGTTCAATTTGTCAACTGGTACATCTTCACCTAGAAGCCACGGGCCATTCTTTTGAGGACAGTGAGGTTCAGATCTTAGCCAGGGAAAAGAACTGGTTTGAGAGGGGAGTTAAAGAGGCTATTTTTGTCAAAAAGAGAATCCGTCATTAAACAGAAATGGGGGAGTGAGACATAACTTGTCTCCCATTTATAATGCGATTCTTACCAGTCAAGCAGAGCCAGGGCAGAGGGGTGGAGAGGGTCGTTAGACGTTGAATAGGGAGTCGAAACCAGCCGTCAGAGTAATTTGAAAAACAAAGAGACAGATTAGGGGGGATCGTTTTCATTGCTTTTGTCATTGTAGGACGCGCCTCCCGGCAGCGAGATATAAGCAGGGTCTAACCAGTACAATAACCAGAGCTGACGAAGCCTCTCGGATGAGCGGCAAAACGTTTTCAACCAAACAAACTTTGTCCAGTTGACAAATTGAACTTCTCCTTTGATCAAAGCCTCTTTAATGAAATCCTATTTATCAATTTCCATCAATAGGCATAAAACAAGTAAGGCTGAAAAACACTGAATGAGGCTGCGTATAGACAAGGCCTAATGTTGGCATCATCCTCTTGACGCCCGGATTATTTCCCCAATATATACTGTATACAAGATAATATTTCAATGGTGATTTTTACTTCGTTTGAACCCCAAAACAATGCTGCTTTGAAATGTTTTTGATAGCACTTAAGAGTCTTTTGGGGTTTGTTACATATGGGGCGGCAGTAGCTCAGTTGGTAGAGCATATGCCTCGTGATCCAGGGGTTGGCGGTTTGAATCCCGGGAATCCTTGACTGGTTGACCGCATGTGATCCCTGCTCCCACAGATGAGGGCTGCTGGTGTGTCCTTGGGCAAGACACTTAACCCCACCTCGCCCCCAGTGTCTGTGGACATTGGTAGCCCCCATGGCAGAAGATACATCAAGGCCTGTTGTGACGTGAGCCGTCCTCCTGTGGACCCACCACCTGCGGAAGGATTCATGGGGGCTGGTGCATTGTGTTCTGGGCAGCAGAACACTGCTTGGACTGCTGCCCCTGCGACCCGGAAAAGCGGAAGAAAATGAATGAATACATATGCAACACCAGGCCACAACATTTTTTTGTCCTGAAACAAAACAAAAAAAACAGCGTTTTTGAAGCCCATTAGAGTACATGACATCATCATTTGTTTTAACTTGTTTTTTGCAAGTTATAGGAGGCCTAAGACAAACTGCTACATATGTTTATCCTGACTGAACCCTCCTAATGTTGGGAATTAACACCAGTTGTATACGGCACATTTTCACTTTTCACAAATAAGAAGTTTTGCATTTGTCAGCGAGGTGCAGCTCCCAGACAAATTGACTGAATGTTAAATGAACACAGGGAACAAATTAACATCTGGAATAACTTAGCCTTAACTTAAAGGAAAAGTAACGTTTTTTACAATTTGAGCCTTATTTCGGTAATAAAACAAGTTGTTTTACTCACCCATAGCACTTTGGTGTCATATGGAGCACTTCCAGAGATGTTTTGGATTAGCGTTAGCCTAGCGCGACTTCTAGCCATAGCTCGGGTCATATAATATATTCCCCGAGCATGTAATATGCCCCGTGCGGGCTCCAAATAACACAAACTTTAGCACTTTTCAAATCATAGAAGCCCGATGTCTTAGCCTACGATTTCGTTTGAAGCAAAAGTGGCCTGTAATCTGAGATTTATCCATAGTTTACAGCTTTGCGTTTCATGTTTGGGTCCCGGGAGCTGAGAGCACAGTCCGCACATGCGCACTGGCCTCCTCATCTGCTCGAAACTATGGCTAAATCTCGGATTACAGGCCACTTTTGACCACACAAAATCGTAGGCTAAGACATCGGGCTTCTATGATTTGAAAAGTGCTAAAGTTTGTGTTATTTGGAGACCGCAAACAAGTGCCCCGAGAACTCACATGATGGAGATCGCAAATCTAAAACATCTCCGGAAGTGCTCCATATGACACCAAATTACTATGGGTGAGTAAAACAACTTGTTTTATTACCTAAATAGACTCAGACTGTAAAAAAAACTTTACTTTTCCTTTAACCACGCTAGTTGAGGCCTAATTGGGTTTTGTCACATCATGTTCAGTGTGATTATTCTATGTTTTTAAAACTGTAAGTTAGCTCTGAATCTGCATGTGCCCTTTGCCTGAATGATCATGTGATATTGCCTGTCATCACTGTCAAGTGCTGAGGACGGCTATATAACCTCCCTCACTGCTCATGTCAGTAAATACAGTAAACTGCGCTGTTTAACTACACTGACTGATTATGAACATAGAGGAGACGAACTCATCGTTTGTTCGCCCTGCACTATTTTACATCAACGGGTTTTATAACTTTGCTCATGGTAGATATTATTACATTTTCCTCTGTTTTATTTATATAATGACTGTCTTTGGAAATGTGGTTCTTCTCCTGATTATTTTGCTGGTCAGAGCTCTCCATACGCCTAAATACATGATTGTGTTTAACCTGGCTGTGACAGACCTGTGTGGCAGCACTGCTCTTACCCCAAAACTCTTGGACACATTTCTGTTTGAGAGGAGATACATCTCCTATGAGGCGTGCCTTAGTTACATGTTTTTTGTGTTGTTTTTTGGCAGCATGCAGTCCTGGACACTTGCCGTAATGGCGTTTGACAGGTTTATGGCTATATGCTTCCCTTTTCATTACCACCGTATAGTGACTAAACCAGCTGTCTCGGGGATGCTGCTGTTTGTCTGGCTGCTGTCTTTCATCGTCATGGGAACTGTGGTGGGCCTCGTCAACCAACTCTCTTTTTGTGCATCTGTGGTAGTACAGAGTTTTTATTGTGACCATGCCCCAGTGTATCGCCTTGCATGCAGCAGCACAGTAGTCAATCAGAGGCTTGCTCTGTTTGGAGGGGTCATTATTTTCTTGGTTCCTCTTGCTCTAATTGGGTGCAGTTATATGTGTATTTCTTTCGCACTAAAAAGGATTGCCCATGGAGGAGAGCGCCTTAAAGCTCTAAAAACCTGCACATCCCACTTAATGCTTGTGGCCATATTTTTTATACCGCTTACTACCACAAACATAGCTATCTATTTCCCAAACTTTCACCCAAACACTCGAATGATCAACTCTACGTTGACACACACGGTGCCATCTCTACTGAATCCTTTTATCTACTCTCTTAAGACTGAGGAGGTGCTAATGGTCATTAAAAAGATCTGTAAGAAATTTAAACCTTGCAGAAAAAAGTAGTATAATTAATTATGTAATTGAGCACCTAGAATCTTAGTGTTCACATACATTTCTAGTTTGTAAAAGAGAAAACTTTTCTAAATATTGTCATAACTGTTTACTGACAGTTTGTAATGCTGGCATAAATGAGCCACATTTGCGCGCTAGTCACTAAAAATGAATAAAGAACATATACATTTTTTGTACATTAACTGTTGATCTAGGCTTTTTCTTATCCCGTGTTTGGTTGCACCTAATTACAAAGAATTGAATTACAGAGAATTGCATGGCTTCAGTGAGATGAAGTCAAATTTACGGCTATCTGCTTCCCTCTAGTGGCCATTATATGAAATGTCCAAAACACCTTATTTGCCCGCCCAGTCTTCAGTGCAATAGTATCATAATGAACAAATAAACAAAGAAAAGTTACATACTCTGCTTTAACTTATAAAAGTCGAACATGAATGTATTAATCATGTAATGTAACATTAAGATATTTTGAAACTCTGAGTCTGTCAATCTTTTCTCGACACGATTATACACTACAGTATAGTATTTATTTCGGGTTGACAGCGTTGTAAAAAGACTTCTCATGAACAAAAGAGCATGATGGGACTATGGTCAACGTTATGGTCTATTAGCTTAAAGGAAAAGTCACGTTTTTTACAATCTGAGCCTTATTTCGGTAATAAAACAAGTTGTTTTACTCACCCATAGCACTTTGGTGTCATATGGAGCACTTCCAGAGATGTTTTAAGATTTGCGGTTAGCCTAGCGCGACTTCTAGCCATAGCTCGGGGCATATAACTCATCTGTTTAGAAAGGCCTTCTCACTCTGACCACTCTGACCATAACTGCACTGTCTTTTAATCTGTATCTGTTTTTAAAATGTATTTCTACACTGTTTTTATTTTGTTTTATCTTGTTTTTATGTACTGTATTATTTAATTAATGTATTTAATAGCTTGATGTACGGCGACCTTGAGAGCCTTGAAAGGCGCCTAACAAATAAAATGTATTATTATTATTATTATTATTATTATTATTATTATATATTCCCCAAGTATGTAATACGCCCCGTGCGGGCTCCAAATAACACAAACTTTAGCACTTTTCAAATCATAGAAGCTCGATGTCTTAGCCTACGATTTCGTTTGAAGCAAAAGTGGCCTGTAATCCGAGATTTATCCATAGTTTACAGCTTTGTGTTTCATGTTTGGGTCCCGGGAGCTGAGAGCACAGTCTGCACATGCGCACTGGCCTCCTCATCTACTTGAAACTATGGCTAAATCTCGGATTACAGGCCACTTTTGACCACACGAAATCGTAGGCTAAGACATCGGGCTTCTATGATTTGAAAAGTGCTAAAGTTTGTGTTATTTGGAGACCGCAAACAAGTGTCCCGAGAACTCACATGATGGAGATCGCAAATCTAAAACATCTCCGGAAATGCTCCATATGACACCAAATTACTATGGGTGAGTAAAACAACTTGTTTTATTACCGAAATAAGGCTCAGATTGTAAAAAAACGTTACTTTTCCTTTAAGTTGTTTTTGTCACTATATCCTAATCAGATACATTTATAAATATGCATATTGTGCTGTGCCATGCAGGAAATACAACTGTTCAAGGAAGGGTATGGAATTTTTATTTCACATTTCATAAACATGATTTATACATGTCCCCACACACGCTCAGTTGAAATATTACTGTATTAATGTCTTTGTAATATAATGTGATTGTATGACACAATATTTATTTATTCTTAATTATGGAACCTCTGTACATGATGTCCACACTGGAACAACCTTCCAAATGAATTAAAATGTCAGGCAAGCTATACAACTTTCTCAACAGAGCTTAAAAACCTGTCAACACTAATTTTTATATAACAGCGTTTCTAGTTATTTGATATACAATAGGCTATGTAAAGACTGATACAAATGAAATGTAGAATGGTAGGTCAATATGAATTTTAAATGATGAAGATTTTGTAAATACTTGTGTGCCTTGTATGGTGTTTTGCATTGAACATGTGTGTGTGACTATGTGAGAGTGTCTTTATCTGTGTTCCTGTGTGGCGAGGTGTGAGAATGTGTCAGTGTGAATGTTTCTTATTGTTGACTGAGATATTTCACTGTAATTTATTAATGTAATAGGGACTGTAGATGGAAACTAGCTCTGTAGCTATAATCTGGTGCAGATCATCTTTGAGCTTAATGTCTCTGTACATTGTCCCCTTTCAAATAAAGACTAAACTAAACTAAACAGTTGTTTAGATTTGTAGTTGTCATCAGAAAGCAGAATGAGAAACAAACTCTGTGTGTGTGCGTGCATGTGTGCATGCGTGTGTTTATTTAATCACAAAACCCACTTGGAAATAAACAGGACTCTGTCACTGATCCTCATTACCTAAACCCCAGCACCTGCAGCCAGTCAATTGTTAGTGCTAGTGCAGCAGCAGCAGCCTACTTTTATTATCCCTGGGAGGCCCATCTCCATGATCTTATTGCTAGGCTTGGTTAGGACCTCAGCTGGAAGATTTTTTACCTATGGAGCATGTTTTTGGGGTTGATAGGGGGAAACCACTCCACACAGAAAGGCTCGGGAAACCCAGGGATCGAACCCATTACCTTCTTGCTGCTATGAGGCCTGAGTGCTAGCCACTCAGCCACCGGGCTGCCGTACAACCCAAAACATGCACCATAGGTACCTCCAGCTTTGGTCCTGACCAAGCCGAAGCAAGAAGATCATGGAGATGTCCCCGGGCGCAGTAATGTGCTGCTCACTGCTCCTGATAACAGGATGGGTTAAATGCAGAACTGGAATTTCCCCACTGTGGGACTAATAAAGGCATAGCTTTCTTTCTTTCTTTCTTTCTTTACATATATTATACATTTCCAGAAAAGTTGAACATTGCGTCATACATTACAAAATAGATTTTGAACCACATTTTGCAGGCCTTTCTGTGTGGAGTTTGCATGTTCTCCCTGTGTCTGGGTGGGTTTCCTCCAGGCACTCTGGTCCCCGCCCTCAAAAAAACAAACAAACATGTAAAAGCCTCCAGCTGAGGTCCTGACCAAGCCTAGCAACAAGAGCATGGAGATGGGTCCCCGGGCGCCCCATGTGCTGCCCACTGCTCCTGAAAGGATGGGTGACATTATTATTATTATTTTTTACCTTTATTTAACCAGGAACAAAAGTCCCATTGAGATTCAAAGATCTCTTTTTCAAGGGAGTCCTGGCCAAGAGGCCCACACAATACAACTCACAACACGACAATTAGATATAAAGTCAACACAGATAAAATGTTAAAAACAATTAGAAACACAATACGACTCACCAGACAACAAATAAATATAAAATCAACACAAATAACATTATGAAAAACAGTTTAAAAACATTGGCATATCATCGATTGCGTTTCCAGGTCCTTTAAAAGAGTATTAAAAGAAGCCATAGGTACGAGTGTTTGAAGTTTTAAAACTCTCTGCAAAGAATTCCAGTCTGCTGGAGCACGATACTGAAAACACAGTTTTCCTTTCTCTGTTCTCACAGTAGGAACCAACAACGTGAAAACATCCTGAGAACGTAAATTCTGGGGTCCGTCAGGCCTCCGCTGAAGATACACACTGAGGTATTGAGGGAGCAGCCCAACAAGTCCCTTATAAATAAGTTTATACCAGTGTGTGAGCCGCCGGGTCGCTAAAGCAGAGGATAATAAAAGTACTACAAAAACAAAACACATTTCTCACCACAGTAAGGCTGTGGTTTGAATATGGGACCAATGGCGCTCATGTCTGCATAGATGAACCCTATTTTACCCCAAACCCTCTCTCGAGCCTGAGAAGCAAGATGTTATAGAACAATAATCACGACAAAAAAAAAGATAGAAGCAATAACATGCCCTTGATTTGGTTCATTGTACACACACACACGCGCACGCACGCACGCACACACACACACACACACACACACACACACACACACACACACACACACTACTCAGTGTCACCTTAAGTTGTATTTAAAAGTGACAATTCTGCCATTCCTGCTAAATATCACCATTCTTTGCTCCATAACATTGTATATTTACACTAAATTGATATTGCTTTTATTGCCCAAATCTTCTGTTTCCTTACAATAGCCTTAAACCTTACTTTGATCTCTTTAGTTTTCAGTGAGTAAACAATCGGATTCAAACAAGGTGGAACACAAGAAGCCAGTGACAAACACAAAACCCGGCGGTCTGCGTGAATCCCTCCAAAATAAAAGCCATACATATAAATAATGAAAAGAGGGAGGTAAAAAATAGACACTAGTATGACATGCTCCACACATGTACTTAAAGCTTTGATTCTTCCAACAACAGACTTCATATTGAACACTGTTATTATTATGGAAATATAAGTCATGACGATGAAAAAAAAAGGTAAAACGAGCAGAAGAATTGACATAAGAGATGCTGTGTAAAAGTGTACAGAATGATCGTTACAGGACAGCCTATACACAGGGGTATAGTCACAGAAGTAGCTAAAAACTCTGAGTGACCTACAAAAAGACAGCCAAGTCATTATACCCACTGCAAAGGTGACAGTTCCTATGATTAAAGACCATGTTACTGCCACAATAAAGGACATGGACTTCAGTGTGTTCACAGAGTTTTGTTGCATAGGAAAGCATATGGCAACCAACCTGTCATAGGCGAGAATAGCAAGAGCACAGGACTCTAAAGACACACATGTGTAATAGGTGAACATTTGGACCAAGCAAAGGTTAAATGGAACAAAATTGTCTTTGACTAGGAATATTTTGATCATATTAGGGATAATGCATGTACTTAGGATTAAGTCGATAATGGCAAGGTTAACCACGGCTAAGAATTTTGGAGTTCGCAAAGCACTGTTGAAGACTATAACATAAATCAACAGACAATTAAAAAGTACAGTTACAGCATAAACAAAAGCTAAAAAGATAAAGTAGATATTGATCAAAGGTAAAGTCTGGAATCCAATTATATAAAAACCAGGCGGGTGGTGAAGGACAGAGTTGTTCCAAACGGTTCGAAGATAAGGCATAGCTGGAGTGCACTGCGCTCATGTGAGGCCTGTGTAACAGAAAATGCAGATTACCACAAAGTTATAACCAATTATACCTATAGGACATCTAAAAACTCAAACAATTCATACAGACCATACATTTATCTCATTCTAAATGAGATATTATTACATATTTTAGACTCATCTACATTTATTAGTCTAAAAATATTGAGACCAATATTATCTTAATAAAAAACAAAGTAGTAAAAATTTGCCATTTCAGTTGTTTCATTTGTTCATCACTTTCAGTTAAACATCCTATATTGTTTTGTAGCAGTACTGAAAATGCCTGCTAAAATGACAAGGGTAAATTATAGCAGGCATCACATTTAAATAAATAAACAATGGGTGCATTTCATTTTTAAATTTAACAGCTGACATAACTCAACAACACATTTTAGATGCATCCATTATACAGTAGAACATACAAACACACAGACACAGACACAGAGAACTTGAGTGGAATGGAGCAAAGCGGCTATGCTGTACCTTGTCAAGCACCAGGCATCGTCTGGACTGCTGCATGTCGAGTGAAGATGCTGGAGTTATACTTTCCCACAAACCTCCAGGGACAAGGACTTCAGCTCATTATATCAAAGAAACTCCTAATTATGAGTTTCAAGTCAAATAAACAATTGCTTTGGTAAGTGTCATTAAATCTTCGGTAAGCGTCATCATTATTACCACATGGTCACTTGCTGCTGGCACGACACTCAAACCAGTTGAATCACTTTTTAAAAAAGCTGTGAAAATATTAGACAAGAAACCGTTCTCAGTTCACCACTGCACAATTTTAGACAAGTACAACTTACTCAATTTTAATAATTTTGTTCATTTTAAATACGGTTGTGTTATATATAAAGTTTTACATGGTCTTGCTCCTCCTCCGCTGCAGGATTTTATTAAAACAAAGACTGTCAGTGGGATAGGAACAAGGGCCACGGCCCAGGGGAACTGAGGTCCCACACAGACGCACTACATTTGGACAAACTGTGCTCTCAGTCAGAGGCACTAAGTTCTGGAACTCTCTCCCATCATCAATAAGAGAGACTCCAACACTGGACACTTTCAAATCATACTTGAAACAGTGGCTAAAGGAAAACGAGACTTGTGGACATTTTTAATATTTTAGTTATTGTCAATTGTCATTGTTTTATTGTTTTTGCTGTGGTGTCACCTGCCCAGGGACTACAGATGGAAATTAGCATTCTTGCTATAATCTGGCATATTTACACTGCAATGCTGCAGATGTTCAATAATATGCACTGTCCCTATTAAATAAAGAATAAATAAATAAATAAATAAAAGGGATCTGGCAGCCATCACTGTAGAGAGTGTTTGATTAATTCAATTAGAATACAATGGTATTACATCTCAGATAATCTATGCATTGTCATTTGCAAAAAGAAAGAACAAAACAATTCAAACTATAGTATTTATTGGGAAAGACACTGAACTGCAGCGCATATTTAGGGACCGAGCCCCGAAGGGGGACGAAGGTCCCTATTGTTGTTGCTTTGTTTCCCTATTATTATTATTCTTGTTCTTGTTCACACTCGCTGGGGCAATTTTGAGCATGTTCCCATGCTTCAAAACGAACGAAACTTTGCACGGGCATCACAAAGTGCTGCCAGTACGACCACACAAAGTCCCGTCCCCCAGTGACCCCCAGGAGCTCGATAGCGCCCCCTAGCGCGTTGTCTTTCGGGGCTGGCATACCGTTTAAGATAGGCGCACGAAATTCGGTAGGGACGTGTATCTCAATAAGACGAACAAACGCCTCACTGCAATGTCATGGCCACGCCCAACAGGAAGTGAGATAATTGGGCTTTTGTGTGATTTTTGGGTATTGGACATAGAATGGAATTTGAAACACTTCTCCTACACCGTACCTCAGATGGGCTTAAATTTTGGTGAACATAATCTTAAGACGTTGGAGATGTTAAATTGCGAAGGATTTTCAAATAGGCGGTAATATGACGATACGGCGGATCGATAAAGTTAGGTATGGAATTTGAAACACTTCTCCTACACCGTACCTCAGATAGGCTTAAATTTTGGTGAACATAATCTTAAGACGTTGGAGATGTTAAATTGCGAAGGATTTTCAAATAGGCGGTAATATGACGATACGGCGGATCGATAAAGTTAGGTATTTATTGAATGGGAGTGATGAGTTATGAATGGGAGGTATTTGTTGCTAGGCAACGCCCTGATCAAAGGTCTTTGATCTTTGTACCTTTGATCTGATATAGCTGCAAGCAGCAATGTGGGGACAAGCATCTAAGGTTCATGTAGGCCTCAGCATGTAGGCCACATGCAGGGTCTGACAGGGTCTGACAGAGTCTGACAGGGTCTAACAGAGTCTGACAGGGTCTGACAGGGTCTGACAGAGTCTGACAGGGTCTGACAGAGTCTGACAGAGTCTAACAGAGTCTGACAGCGTCTGACAGGGTCTGACAGGGTCTGACAGGGTCTGTTCTGACAGGGTATCTACAATGTCATGGCCACGCCCAACAGGAAGTGAGATAATTGTGCCAGGCACACGAAATTTGGTATGGGTGTGCGTCTCAGTAAGACGAACAAACGCAGGTGCGAGGTCCCGACCAACGCCGCTTGCGGCTTTAATCATAAATGTAACCACAAGCATTTGATGCTTTCCATGTAAATAAATATTGATGAACTCAATAAGCCCAGAATGGAGAATATCTAAGGTCAATTATCCTTTGACTGTTGCAATTAATAGTCTAAGTGGAAACAAACACAAGGGTGTAGGTTTGGTTGTTCATATACATCCAAACCCCAGTCCTCTTTTTAGCTGGTAGTAGCCTGTGTGTCTTTGGAAAGCTGTTTTCTCAGTTGTTCTTTCCGAGCCTGCTGAAAATTGGACATACAGTCTTTAAAGGTCTGGACTTGTTTCTGACACAGTCTCCAGTCCTGGTGGTTAGCCATACACTCCTGCACCGCATAGTGCTGCTCTCCACACCCGGTGCGAGCGATCATCTGCTCCACTGGGTCGTCCTCATCATCCTCCGGTCGGCTGCGGCGGCTGTGAGCAGGAGGCGAATCCATCAAGGATCCACTGAGGAGTCTAAAAGTCACAATGATGTTACAGAGGTGAATGCTTTTTCCGTTGTAATGTTTTTTTTTTTACTAAAATATTGGCACAATTGTCTAACTGCAATATGTAAGCTACCTGTTGTTGTTCCAGATATGTAGTTACTTACAGTATGTCTAAATAAATTATAAAATAGTAGTAACAGTTAAACGTGTTGAGATTGACAAATGCTCTTCAAATTTCCACATCTGTCTCATATCAGTCTTATTTTCACAATATTTTATTGTATTTTGAATGAAAACACACACACGAGCGAAAGTCAAATTGCGGAAATGTGCTGCATGTATGGAGAGGAGCAGAAAGCGAAAGGCACCAAGTAAAGAGCATAACTCACTTAACAAACACTGTTTATTATATTGTGGTTTCAAAATAACAGTGATATAAACAACTGCTCTTCATGTTTATGAGACCAAGTCTGATCGCTGCCACGAAAACCTGCCTGTAGCTTTTAATCAAGAGCACAGCGACTCACTGTGTGTAATAAAATGATTGCATCACTAAATAAAACCAACAACGATTACCTTTTACTTCTTTTCAACGACACTGAAGCAAAAATAAACCAAAATGTCTTCCAAACTTTAAGTAATAAGGAACAAAAACACAGGGGGGCGCATTTATCTACAGGACGAGAGCGCAACCGATAAATAGTTCCGTCGACACAACGGTCCTCTCTCAAAAGGTCCGCTTCATGGTCCGCTCTGTGGGTGCCCGATGTGGGCGGAAGTACCCTATGTGGGCACTGTGTGTTCTGCACATGCGCACAATGACGTATAATGACGTATAATGACATATCAGGAAGAAGGAGGGTTTATCTGCCCGATTCGGGCTTTTTTTTTTTTTAATTATTATTTATTTTATTTATGACAGACACGTATTTTGACAACGAAGGCAATTTTCGGCATGATAGATAGATAAAGATAAAAATGTAATAAATAAATAATAAATAAATAAATTATACATCAAAAATAAAAATAAGTATGTAAATAAATACTCAAATAAATAAATTAATGTATTATATTATGTATTAAAAAATACATAATATATAAAAAATAAATAAATAACAAATCAAAAGTGAGTCTAAGAACTTTTTGAGGCAACTGTAGAACCTTAAAGGGACAGTGTGTAAGATTTTTACCGGTTAATTACTGAAATTGAAGATACCCATTCAAAAATACATTGTTTTTCAAGCCTTTTCACTTCCATCATGAAATCAAAGTATTCTTTTGGACTTAGATATAGTCACATAAAAGGGGGATCTTCCCCATGCAGAGGCAGCCATTTTGAATATGAGAGCCGCAGAAGGACATTTGGACTCCGCCTTCGCCTTCGGCAAGGCTCGTGGTAGCACCGGAGGCAAAGCAGCAGGCGGCTCCGGTGCGCTGCGCAAGAGAGAAGGAGAGAAGGAGAGAGGTGCGGGTGGGGTGGGAGGAGGCTGGTTTTGGGTAAACAACAAACATGCTGCTGTATCACACGTCGTATTGGATCTAACACATGTTTTGGACTAAATTGTTTTACTGGATTTTATTCGCTGGATCCTTACGGACCTATTGATACCAAGCTTGTGGTGAAATACAGAGTTTGACCTGTGCAGAGCCTTCAAAGGTAAGTAACAAACCTCGTTTTGTGCTTTTCGTATAAAAGCCCCCTGTGCTCAGGGAGTGATTGTTGTGCTGGGAAATGAATTGCATAGTCAAAAAGAGGAGACTGTAAGGTTTCATTTGATATGTAGATTATCATGGTTCACGATCAGGAATGTGTGCTTTCATGCGAAAAGAAAAAAAAAACAACGGGAGACCGCGTTTTATTAATACCATTGTTGTCGGCCGGGTGCGCGGCGGGTGCGCGCACGGGAGCGCGCGCGGGTACGCGAGCTCTCCACTACGGCGCGTCCGGGTGACCCTCGAGGTTTGCCGTAGCTAAAACAGGAAGTGCATAGCCACTATCCACCTATGCGCCACGAATCCTACACACTGGACCTTAAAAAAAATGTTTTTCTTAGGTTGCTGGAAGAATCCATGACTCATCGCTGTACCAGCGAGTGAGTCTGGTAACGTTTGATCCACAGAATACGCTGCGGTTGCGCGTAGACAGACAGCTAAGTGAACCAATCAGAGATTGCGCCATCTTGATTCAAAACTGAGGCGGAACTTCCGCTGCCTAAGAGTGACTTTGCGGGCAAAGGCGGGTGCACTGACGTCACCATCTTTGAACGAATCAGAATCGCGGAGTCGGTTTGGAACCGGAGGAGCGAGAGTGGATGGAGAGTGTCCAAATGGTATCGCGGTGTATAGGAAATACAGAGAGATATCATTTGGCTGGCCAGGTAAAACTTCACGTGGATTTAACACCAAAATGTCCCCGACGTCCATTACAGAGGACATGTTACAACATGAGGAATAAAAATAAAATTAACAAAATGCAAATGCTAAGGTGTTAATTTACCTCCAAATAGAAAATAATAATAATAATAATAATAATAATAATAATAATAATAATAATAATAATAATAATAATAAAATGTATAAAAAAGATAGATAAAGATACAAAAAGATAGATAAAAAAAGATAGATAAAGCACACGAGACAACCACCTGAGGTAATATGCAGACAGAGCCGTAAACCAACTGCAAGGAACGAATCGGGCACTGTCGTGAAACCCGTACAACAATGCACAAACTGCACATGTGCGAACACAGAGCCCACATCAGGTACTTCCGCCCACATCGGGTACCGACACGCTCTCGAAAACTTGTGCAGAAAGTGTATTATGCACATAAATTATTTGATTAGCTGGAAATGTAATAGAGAAAGCTACATCTTTCCAGGAAAACTGAGCCTACAGATCCTTACAGGCCCGATCATTAACCTAACACAAGCATATTTTTTTCTCTTTGCAATAAAGCAATTGAATAGATTAATGACCCAAATCACAGTAAACCCAAATCCGTCCCTGCTGAAATAGAACCGCTGGAGACAGTGGCTAATGGCTTTGAACACATCTAACAACTTTAACCTAACTGACTTTGGTTGCGTGAAGAGTCCCTCAGTCGTCCAGGTAGACAAACTGAATTTCTTCTTTTATCACTAACTGACTTTGGTAAGTACATCAGGCTGCAGCTTATTCTGATACACTTAGCATGTTTAATATAATCACTTGCATACAGTTTTGAAGTAGCCACTTAAAGGAAAAGTAACGTTTTTTTTACAATCTGAGCCTTATTTCGGTAATAAAACAAGTTGTTTTACTCACCCATAGCACTTTGGTGTCATATGGAGCACTTCCGGAGATGTTTTAGATTTGCGATCTCCATCATGTGAGTTCTCGGGGCACTTGTTTGCGGTCTCCAAATAACACAAACTTTAGCACTTTTCAAATCATAGAAGCCCGATGTCTTAGCCTACGATTTTGTGTGGTCAAAAGTGGCCTGTAATCCGAGATTTATCCATAGTTTCGAGTAGATGAGGACGCCAGTGCGCATGTGCGGACTGTGCTCTCAGCTCCCGGGACCCAAACATGAAACGCAAAGCTGTAAACTATGGATAAATCTCGGATTACAGGCCACTTTTGATTCAAACGAAATCATAGACTAAGACATCGGGCTTCTATGATTTGAAAAGTGCTAAAGTTTGTGTTATTTGGAGCCCGCACAGGGCATATTACATGCTTGGGGAACATATTATATGCCCCGAGCTATGGCTAGAAGTCGCGCTAGGCTAACGCAAATCTTAAAACATCTCTGGAAGTGCTCCATATGACACCAAAGTGCTATGGGTGAGTAAAACAACTTGTTTTATTACCGAAATAAGGCTCAAATTGTAAAAAACGTTACTTTTCCTTTAAAATATGCAATTGTGTGTAGTGTGTATACATGTGTAAAGACAACCTCCTGCACAATCAACAATTACATTTCTGTGAATGTCAGTAAATGAGTCACATTTTCATTCAAAAGTAAATATTTTTGTTACAGTTTTTGTATATTTTGCTCTCTCAAAGTGCAAGCATGCTGTAGTACACCTGTTTTTAGGCACGTATATTGCAAATTGTAATCAAGTTTGAACTTTGTATTTGTTATAGATCATCCACTAATTTTAATTCCTCTAACCATCGCTAACCATCTTGTCTTTATCTCTTTGGTTTTCAGAGAATACACTAAGGGATTGATGCAAGGTGGAAAGCAGGAGGCCATAGAGAGGGTCAGAACTCTTTTATCGGGGTCAATCAACCTGATGTAGAGGCCAAATACAAAAACTGTGAGAATGGGGACAAAAAACACCGCAACTATTATAATGTGCTCAATACACGTTGCTAAGGCCTTAAATCGGCTTCGTATTGTTTTCATCCTAAACACTGTCACCAAAATGGCAATGTAGGAGCTAATAATCAAACATAATGGGACTATCAGGTTTATCATGCTAGAAGTTGATGCCATGGACCATTGTAGTGAATTGTCGTTACATGCAAGTCTAAACACTGGGGCGTAGTCACAAAAGTAGCTGAAAACTTGAAGTGAATTGCAGAAAGACAAACGTGTCAGAATCGTAACACTATATATGAGTCTTCCTAAGTTGAAACCCCAAGTACAAGCAGTTATACAAAACATAGATTTCATTGTATTGATGGATGCTTGACGTAAAGGAAAGCAAATGGCAATGAATCGATCATAGGAAAGTATAACCAGTAAATATGACTCCATTGAAATGAACGCATAGTAGAAATACATTTGGACCATACAAAGGTTATATGAGATAAAGTTGTCCTTCAGTAAAAAGACTTTGAGCATGCTGGGAATAATGCTCGTGCTAATGATCACATCAACTACAGCAAGGTTAACTACAACAAAAAACTTAGGAGTGTGTAAACACGGGTCAAAGACTACTATGAAAATGAGTAAAGTGTTCAATATTACTGTAAGCACATAGACAAAAGCTAAAACTATAAAGTAGATTTCGATATAAGGAAATGTTTGGAAAGCCACAATATAGAAGCCGGGGGGATGAATGATGCTGGATGAGTTTAAAGGGGACATAGTGACAGTAGAGTCTTCACAAGATCTGAAAGGCAAATAAGGAACAGTATCACTAAACAATATTTACAAAATTGAGTAACATATTTGTTACTCAATTTTGTAAACAATTGAGTAACATATTTGTTCACAAAGTATATAAGTAATAGTGTTTAGAGTAATGGTTTTAAGCAGAGGGCTAGTTCAATAGTTGCATAGTTCAAATAATGAGCCAAATGGAAATCTAGACACTTCTAATACTAACTATTCACAATCATTATACCAGCCTGCACAATCCAAATCCAAATCCACTTTATTTATATAGGACATTTTACAAACGTAGCCGTTTCCAAAGTGCTGCACAGAGATAAAAACATAAAGAATACATAGTATGTGTGTATAAGTAAAATCAAATTAAAACAGCACCATAAAATGACAAAGTAAGCTTAAAAAATAAATAAATAAATGAAATAAATAGATAAATAAATAAAGTAAAATAAAATAAAGTCAATAAGAGACACAGAGGACCACACAAACTCACGCAGTGTTAAAAGCCAGAGAATAAAAGTGGGTTTTAAGACGAGACTTAAAACACTCGATAGTCGGGGCAGTTCGGACATGAAGAGGCAGATTGTTCCACAGCTTTGGGCCGGCTATAGAGAAAGCCCGATCCCCCCCTGGTTTTAAGTCTGGACTTAGGCACCACGAGCTGGAGTTGGCCCTCAGACCTCAGCTTGCGCGCGGAGGTGTAGATTTGGATGAGGTCTGAGACATACTGTGGGGCCAGTCCATTTAAAGCTTTAAAAACAAACAATAAAATCTTAAAATCAACTCTAAAACGAACTGGGAGCCAGTGCAATGACGCTAAAATCGGAGTAATGTGCTCACATTTTTTGCAATCACAGTTAAGTTAAAACTTATACAATTACAATGCATTTCTTTAATACATAAGTTTGTAATGATGACCCATAGTTCAGTATGAAAGTACAGTATGTAAATGCCCAAAATTGGCCTAAAGCTAAATTCATACCACATTTCATATACGAAACGTGTATAATAATAATAACCTTATGGCATTATATGATAAGATATATATTTTATAAACTGAAGATACATACATTAACATAGACTAGACTCATGCTCACCTGATTGTGCGCTGTGTTACTGCGTGTGTCCATTTGCAGCCATAGTCAGGACTCATGGCCCCTGCTGTCAGAGATATACCTTCCATGATAATCCCAAGAGCTAAATGCTCTAATTAATAACAAACTTTTAATTATGTTTTGAAAGATTATCTTTGGGCTTGTTAAAAGTACTTCTATAGTAAGATAACACAATAATATGACTACCATTGAATCCTACCACAATACAGTCATCTTGAATGTTACTTTTTCAAACTAAATAGTGTCACAGAAAGGCTTGAGTGTCTAGAATTGTTTCTTTGAGATATTTATTAATGAATGTACTTCCATTACGAGTTTCAGTTGAGCATTTCTACTGTGGTAAAATGGGTTTCAAATGGGATCTGAGAACCTGTACTTGTGGCTTCTTCTCGTTTTCCTATTGTTCAGTGAGAGTTTTACGAGAGTATATTGAAAGCACATCTTATTTTAAGCTTATACTATCATCTGATGTTTAGAGAGAGTCTGAATATGATAATTGAATTGAAAAATACTGAATACAGTGGTACCTCACCTTACGAAATTAATTCGTTCCAGAAGTGGTTTCGTAACGTGAAAAATTCGTAAGTTGAGTAGCTATTTCAATGGAAAAAGCCTGATCTGTTCCAAGGTTGTTGTTTTTTTTATAGTGTAACATTTTTTTTATAGTGTAACGTTGTGTTCCTGACGGACTAAGAGACTAGACCAGGACTAAAAGAACGTGGAATAAACCAGGTCTGGCCAGAACTAAACCTGGATTGGACCTGTTATTATTATAACATGGCAGTGCCGTTGGAGGAGCGCGTTGCTCGTGTCTCCGCGCTCTTTGCGCTCCGTTCCACGCTAGGGCTGAGAGGCCGAGAAAGACGCTCTTTCAGCGGGAATAAGAGCGGGGCGGAGCGGGCTCTGCTTCTATCTGACCTCCAGAGCCGGGGCGCCGACACTGTGAGCTAACAGGGCGTATGGACGTCGCTTTTTGATCGGCTCTTCCTATCATTGTGAAGCAGAATTCACCAAGCGTTGGATTGTTCACTCACTAAGGGAACGTGAGCGGGGTTTAGACCGTCGTGAGACAGGTGAGTTTTACCCTGCTGATCATGTGTTGTTGTGTCTCCCCTCGCGCATTCGGCGCTATATTAAGCCGTGTCCACCCCACGCTTCACTATCAACACATTCCATTGAAAATCTATGAAAGTTCGAGTGTTTAAACGAGAGAGAAATGCGAGAAAAACTCCAGTCTGAGAAAAGCGTATGTGTGTGGTGAGGCATTTACAGCCCTAAAACATGTAGAACAATTGCCAAATACAAAGTTGTCCTACCTCGTGGAGCTCTCCCACCGCGGGCCACCTCTGGAACCTAACCCCGTGTGTGTTGATAAAGTGTATTTACGTTTCGGGGCGTGCATCTGAGCACGCATTAATTGAATTTTTGAGATTTGTTGTTTTTAAAGTGCTTTATAAATAAAGTTGGATTGGATTGGAGATTTCGCGTTTCGTAACTTGAAATTTCATCCGTATCTAGAGAGCAAAATTTGACGTGAAGCCGTTTCGTAGCTTGAAATTTTCATTTGTTGGGTCATTCGTAAGGTGAGGTACCACTGTACTGTTGAGTTGTTGCTGATGTTTTGGAGACTGTTTTGGAGGCCCTGGGTTTAAATCCTGGGCCGGATGAGGCCTTTATGAAGTTTGCATGATCTCCCAACCTGGCTAGTTTCCTTCATGTACAGTGTCCCCCATCCACATTAACCCTACACGACCTAATGGCAATTTTAAACAATGCAATATTTAGATCAAACTTGTATCTTCTGTAGAGCTGTAGTCCACAAACAACATTTCTGATTAGACATAGCCTGTGCATCAATTAGTGTTTGATTTTCACATGGTCACATAGACTCCATGGTCCAAATAAATCCTGATATTCTTGATCATTTGTTGACTAAGGCACAATTTGATTGACTAAGATTCCATCAACTAAATTGACTAAATGGCTAAAGGGTTATCTGCCTGTTTAATATGACAAATTCTATTAAATGAATGACTGAATAATAATGCCCAGATTTGTTATACATGACACTCGTTCAAGTGAAGGTCAAACTTTCCCTAACTTGATCATCACTTTGTATTTCTATTAGATTTCCACTCACAAAACAATTTTCAACACGAAAGAATATTACATTACATTATATTACATCAGTGGTGCAATAGCCTGTTTTGTTGACTTGCTTCTTCATTACACTGCAGGTGATTAGTCTCCCGGGCCTCTCTTGAACCCTCATATGTGGAACATGGGGGCAACTGAAGATGCAAAAACAATGACATTAGGAGTAAATAATGTTACAGAGTGCAAGGTGACCCCCAGACAAAAGGCCTGACTCCCGTGGGCCCTGCTAATGATGCCTATTTGGGATGTCGTTAGATTCTGGGTAATGACCTTGGTCTCGTAATAAACAAAGAGTTGAGACTTGAGCTTAATTAAGCTCATCTGCCTCCATCGCCAGGACTTCGGCTGGGGCTAATGGGATGAGGGAGAGATGCTAACGAGTCATCAGTGTTTGTGCAGTAATACCATTTAGCTTCATGTATATCATAATGGCCGCCCAGTGACCTGCTCCCACAAGAATATAGAGCAGAGGAGAGGGTTAGGGGAAAAAAGTCCACTTTGATTCTTGAAAAGTTGGATTCTTTTAATATAAACAGTTATAAGGTATGGCTAGTGTGAAAATGGTGTGTGTGTAACTGTTGGTGTTTGGAGGGGCTGATTGTGCAGATTAGCAGCCTTTCTTCTGTCAGTCTGTCCCAGGGCAGCGCTGGCTACAATAGTGTCTTACTACCACTCAGTGAATAATGATGACAGTGAAGCACTTTGAGAAACAAGCCTTTAAACTGCATTACAAGTGTGATTGTGTGTTTTGCACTTAAAGGAAAAGTAACGTTTTTTACAATCTATTTCAGTAATAAAACAAGTAGTTTTACTCACCCATAGCACTTTGGTGTCATATGGAGCATTTCCGGAGATGTTTTAGATTAGCGTTAGGCTAACGCCGTTAGCCTAGCGCGACATAGCCATATCTCGGGGCATTCCCCGAGCATGTAATATGCCCTGTGCGGGCTCCAAATAACACAAACTTTAGCACTTTTCAAATCATAGAAGCCCGATGTCTTTAGTCTACGATTTAGTTTGAATCAAAAGTGGCCTGTAATCCGAGATTTATCCATAGTTTACAGCTATGCGTTCCATGTTTGGGTCCCGGGAGCTGAGAGCACACTCCGCGCATGCGCACTGGCGTCCTCATCTACTCGAAACTATGGCTAAATCTCGGATTACAGGCCACTTTTGACCAAACGAAATCGTAGACTAAAGACATCGAGCTTCTACGATTTGAAAAGTGCTAAAGTTTGTGATATTTGGAGACCGCACGGGGCATATTACATGCTCGGGGAATGCCCCGAGCTATGGCTATAAGTCGCGCTAGGCTAACGGCGTTAGCCTAACGCTAATCTAAAACATCTCCGGAAATGCTCCATATGACACCAAAGTGCTATGGGTGAGTAAAACAACTTGTTTTATTACCGAAATAAGGCTCAAATTGTAAAAAAACATTACTTTTCCTTTAAGCAATGACACTGAAGGTGTAATAAATAAATAATATATTATTGCTTCATGCTGGATATTGTATTCCCGTAAAATTGTTCTCATAAATGATACAGCAGATTCATTAGAGAAGTATTTCTGTGTCAAGTTTGTTTGTTTTCATATAAAGTCATTAAGCCTGAGTCTCCAGTGACCCCTTCACACCTTCAGTCATAATAGGAACCACAAGGAGCCACAGACAGAACTGTCCAGGGAGGAGGAAGTCTTTTTCAGTCGAGGAAATTAAGGTGAAGCACTCAAGGAGATTTAGATCAAACTTGTATCTTCTTGAAGTATATTAAACTGCACTTAAAACTCTAAATATTCATTGTAATATTAACGCCATGGTAGAAAAGTTTATTGTAAAGTCTTCAAAAACAAAGTGCCCTTGTGTGGGACATTGGGAGAAAGTTATGGCTCCGGCCTGGACTCAGAACTGAATTTATAGTTTTAAAGGTTATTGAAAGACCAGCTTGAAATGGCCCCAAGCCTGAAATTGTATACACATTATTCTCAGCAGCCAATGGTTTATGGTGACAATGTTTTCATTTCAGCCAGAACATTATGGCCAACTTCAGTGTGAATTGTTTTTCATCATTTATATTCACCGATATGCTGTTTTAAAGACAAGTGATTGCTGTTTTTGTTATTAAGTGTAAGAGGGTGTTTGCCTCTACTCTTATTAGTTTTAAAAATGAATTACAATCATAACAGAACCTGGGTTGCCAGTTGCTTCACCTACTTATACCTATAGGGCTGTATTTGACACTATTTGTTTCTTCACTGATTTGTCCGACTCCTACACCTTATGTATGCAGCTGAGCCTTCAGTACTATTGTTATCTATGTCATAATAATTATGCACATACCTGCCTGTCAAAGCCTGATCCCGTCAGATCTCAGAAGCTCAGCAAGGCAGGGCCTGGTTAGTACTTGGATGGGAGACCGCTGGGAATTCCAGGTGCCACAGTGGGGCAACAGTTGCAAAAAACTGTTGCTGTGTCCTTAGGCAAGACACTTTACCCACATTTGCCTAGTATGAAAGTGGTGTGTGCGTGAGTGTTGGAGGTGGTCGGAGGGGCAGATGGCGCAGATTGGCAGCCTCGCTTCCGTCAGTCTGCCCCAGGGCAGCCGTGGCTACAGAAAGTAGCTTACCACCACCAAGTGTGGAGTGAATGAACAATGAACTGTACAGCACTTTGGGTGTCATGAAAGGCGCTATATAAAAATGCTATGAATTATTATTATTATTATTATTAGAAACCATATGAGTGACATATGACAACTCTACAGAAATGTAATACACTTACTACACAAAATGTATATTCATGAAGAAATACTAACAATACTAACAAGGACAGTGTACTGACCAGGCGTACTGGTCAGACAGGTGCATTTATAATACAGCCTCAGAGATGTAGATAAACTTGTCATAAGGGGTGACTCACAAGAGTTAATTTTGCGTAATATAAGGATTAAACTTTCTTTAACACTGGAAACTACGTATAGTTGTTTGGCTAGATGGACGTATCGCAGATGCAATATGTTACTCATTAAAATAGCTTAATTTACTGTACAGCTGTAATTTTCTGTAATCCTATGAGCGTTTACAATCCTATTGAGTCCCAACCCTCTGACTGTGAAGCAAACTTGTTGGTTTGGCACCTACATTTCTTTTTAAATATACTAAACATAATTGATGAAAGACTGTACAGTGTTGTATAATGTTATTTAACAGTTACATAGTCTACCTTTACTTTTTGTAGTTTTTGTAGAAATTTGTATTTGTTTCATTTAATTCATACCAAAGATTGCGTTCACACTGAGACAGACACCCAAAACTTCTGCTTATTTAGTACAGATTAAGCTGTTCTCTCTGTCATGTATTCTTGTAATCATTAGAAACATGACAATGAATTGTGACATCAAGTAAACACAGAATTGATGTATAATCTTGATGAGGCATCGCCAAACACACCTCATGAAACAACAGTTTAGCTTTTCTTTGTGATTTTGTAAAATTCAGCGACAGGTCAATCTCTCGAGAACAAATGAAATCTTTATTTTTAAGTACCGTATCTTCCACACTATAAGGCGCATCGGATTATAAGGCGCACCTTCAATGAATGGCCTATTTAAAAACTGTTTTCATATATAATTGCATTATAAGGCGCATAGAATAGAAGCTACAGTACTGGCCGGCTACGGTAGCCATGATTAACAAATATTGATCCATATATAAGGCGATGCGCCTTATATATGGATCAATATTATTAAGGCGGATTATAAGGCGCACTGTCGGCTTTTGAGAAAATTTAAGGCTTTTAGGTGCGCCTTATAGTGCGGAAAATACAGTACACATGGACAACAATGCATGCACAACAAAATAATTAGTTTTTTTTAATGTTTTGTCTGGTAAAATGAAAATATTTCTCAAATTTAATTATTAACAGGAATATGCATGTATTCAGGTAATTTGAACAGAATCTTTGCATTTACATGGAATTTATAAAAATACAATAATTAAGATAATAATAACAACTGTGCAAGCAAACACACAATATTATACAAGATTACGAGCAAGAAAAAATTATGCTAACAACCCTTAAAGAGGGGGTATTACGCAAAATCTACAGTGAAATCAGTCATCAGGTAAAATGAGCCACCTAAGGTTTGAGCCCTCTGGCTCTTTAAATATTCACTCCCAGTTTATGCAAAGGGCCTCAATTTGTTCTCTTCTGTATTTCACAAAAAAACAAAACATTTTATTTGTTTCTGGTGGTACACTTCGCATTCAGCCTGCAGAACACAACAGTGACATTGTGCACTGGCAGGAATATCCAACGTGAAAAGGTTCATAGCTAAATAAAAAAAAGACTTTACAGCTACATAAATGAAGTGTAATACATGAAGCGACTGTGTGTCTATCTTGCTTAAAAATAAACTTGATGGTGGCTCAATCTGAGCCTTCTTTCGGCAATAAAACAAGTAGTTTTACTCACCCATAGCAGTTTGGTGTCAATTGGAGCAGTATCGCAGAACTTATGTTGTAGCCGTTCTCTTCTACTAATGATCCCGTATCCGTTAGCGTGAGTGCTCGGGGCACTGATTTGCGGTGTCCAAATAACACAAACTTTAGCACTTTTCAAATCACAGAAGATCGCTGTGTCAGGGTAGACTTTTAGTAGATTCCAAAACGGCCTGAAACCCGATATCGCAACAGAAAAGTAAAGTTCAGAGCGGTGTTAGCTTCTTTCGGACTAGCGGTGTTTACAAAACAGCTGAGTTCACGCATGCGCACTGTCCTCTCTGATGACATCATCAAATGAAACTATAGCTGGATATCGGGTTTCAGGCCGTTTTGGAATCTACTAGTTTACAGCTTTGCGTTCCATGTTTGGGTCCCGGGAGCTGAGAGCACACTCCGCACATGCGCACTGGCGTCCTCATCTACTTGAAACTATGGCTAAATCTCGGATTACAGGCCACTTTTGACCAAACGAAATCGTAGACTAAAGACATCGAGCTTCTATGATTTGAAAAGTGCTAAAGTTTGTGTTATTTGGAGCCCGCACGGGGCATATTACATGCTCGGGGAATGCCCCGAGCTATGGCTATAAGTCGCGCTAGGCTAACGGCGTTAGCCTAACGCTAATCTAAAACATCTCCGGAAACGCTCCATATGACACCAAAGTGATATGGGTGAGTAAAACAACTTGTTTTATTACCGAAATAAGGCTCAAATTGTAAAAAAAACGTTACTTTTCCTTTAATTTGAAGTAAGAGTGCTTTTGTGTTCTACCCTTTGAAAATACCAGATTTTGTTAGTAAGTAAGTACATAAATTTAAATGTATAAATCAGATTTAACATGAGGTGTGCCTTGCCTGAGTATCAGGTGGAGTGGAGCGGACTGAGGGCGTTGTGTGGCGCGTTCAGTGAATTGCCAGAAACGTAAAAATAAATATCAAACTAGTCCACTGTAAAACAATAATATGCTCAAGGATTGTTTTATTTGAAAATGTATTAGGATGATAAATGTTTAACATTCATAACATGTTTGTGTGCCATACAGGATGTTCCTACTCTGTCCGGATGCCCTCCTGCAGCAGAGCACCACCCCTCGCCCGCTTCTTGTGTCAGCCAAACACTGCTCAATAGTTTGGTTTGATCTAGAACTGTACAAAAGGTGCACGTCTCGTATATGTGCTACTCTCTTGGCAGCAGAGGTCAGTAGAGCTTTGTACAGCAGCTCAAGAGACGTATAATGCACATGAGCACTGCTCTGTACAGTACAGACCTGCACATCCTGCTCTGTGCACTCATGGCACATATCAGTCACTTCTACGGGGCAAATGCAGGTCGTGCAGTCACCTTCCCTGTGTTTTAATGGAAAAGTAACGTTTTTTACAATCTGAGCCTTATTTCAGTAATAAAACAAGTTGTTTTACTCACCCATAGCACTTTGGTGTCATATGGAGCACTTCCAGAGATGTTTTAGATTTGCGTTAGCCTAGCACGACTTATAGCCATAGCTAGGGGCATATAATATATTCCCCAAGCATGTAATACGCCCCGTGTGGGCTCCAAATAACACAAACTTTAGCACTTTTCAAATCATAGAAGCCCGATGTCTTAGCCTACGATTTCGTTTGAAGCAAAAGTGGCCTGTAATCTGAGATTTAGCCATAGTTTACAGCTTTGCGTTTCATGTTTGGGTCCTGGGAGCTGAGAGCACAGTCCGCACATGCGCACTGGCCTCCTCATCTACTCGAAACTATGGATAAATCTCGGATTACAGGCCACTTTTGACCACACAAAATCGTAGGCTAAGACATCGGGTTTCTATGATTTGAAAAGTGCTAAAGTTTGTGTTATTTGGAGACCGCAAACAAGTGCCCCGAGAACTCACATGATGGAGATCGCAAATCTAAAACATCTCCGGAAGTGCTCCATATGACACCAAATTACTATGGGTGAGTAAAACAACTTGTTTTATTACCGAAATAAGGCTCAGATTGTAAAAAACGTTGCTTTTCCTTTAATGGTTTAATCCACATCTGCATGCAAAGTGGTAAAATCAGAAACATTTATATGATTCAAGATTGTTTATTTGTCATATGTAGGATCAACAAGTCAACAATGCAATGAAATGCTTAGGATCAGAAGAACCGTTGGCTCGCTAAGATGACAATAACCATATTCCATAATCCGCGAGACATCCACATTGATAATGATTCCTTTTGACTTTTTGGCCACATTTGGGACGTTTTGTATTTCTGATCATTTATTTCATAGTTCTGTTGTTGCCCCTGCATATGTACCTAACAATTACCTCATCAAAACTAATGTTTACAAAGTCCTCCACACTTCCCTGACTCTAACCTCAGAGAACCTCACCTATACCCAAGCTAAACTAAGTTTTTTTTTGACATAAAGAAATATTATGAGATTTTCCACACAGTAGGATGTATGTATAGTAGGACTGCATGCTTTATACTTCATACAATGGCAAGTTGAAAAATAGTGATTATAATGAAGTCCATTGATATTTTTTGTGCTCAAGGGCCTGAAAAGGCAATAAGGCCTTTGTGGGCCCCTTCCTAGAACGAATTAGAATAGACAAAGATTGAAAAGCTGATGGTAAAATGTTACAACACTCAAAGATGCATCACTCTGCCATAAATCAGCACATTTACATAAAAAATTTAATTATGCAAGAAACAAAAGTCAAAAAGCACAAAAATGTGATTAAGCATGAACATCTGTAACATTTGAACTGCACAAATCTATCTATGCTAATATCTACATGCTGAACTCAATTTTTAATTTTAATCCTAGAATCAGTCTGAGTTAACAAGTTACTTATGTTTTATTCATTATCATAATGTTAGTTTTGCTCAGAAGTAGTTTGCTAATGCTAGTTGTTGTTTGCCTTTTGTCTTTTGTCTTTCTTACCTTGATAGTTGTGGATAAATTCTTCAGGGAAGAATGTTTATCCTTTGTTGACCTTGTTGGTTGACGATTTGGTGATGGGGCAAGCAGATTTATTAAGCTGGTGCAGAACACGCAAAACATTTCCACAGACATTTTGCCATAGAAACCCATTAACCAGAAGTTACGCGTTACGTTAAAAAAGGTGAAAAAGGTCTGTGGACTAGTGCAGTATTCCCATGAGCTCCTCTTTGTCTCTGCTCTTCTTAACTGAATGTGTGCAGTGTGGAAACATTTGAGAATAAAACATTTAGATGTTATATACTCCCATCTACAGTAAAGCACAAACTAACTGTAATTTCCAACAGGCTGTTGTAGAAAAAGTTATAACTAACTGTAATGATTTTCTGTTCCACAATGCATTGCAATCTACATTTGTGAAAGCTCAGAATTGACTCACTGAATCACTGATCAATGATGGCTACAGGAACTGGGGTTTAGAGGAATTCAGGATTCCAAATGGTTAAAATGAGAGACTCGTGTGAGGCTCATTCTGCTTTTTCACTGGAAAAAAAAGCCTTGAAAACAAAATAAAACATCAAGAACTTGTCCATCAGAGCCAGTTTTGTAATCAAGAATAAATAAACATATAATGTCCATACTTTCTTGTCAATGCTCGATCTGTTCAGATCTTGGAAGGTTAGCAAAGCCAAGCATGTGCCACAGAGGGGCAGCAGTGGCTTTAATAGAAACTGTACTCGTGTGAAAGCGATGTGTACAACGTGAGTGCTGGTGCCTGGGGGTGGTCCGAGTATAGTAAGTATAGAAACAGTGCAGTTTGGCAGCCATGCTTCTGTCACTCTGTCCCAGCTGTGGCTGCAATAGTAATTTACCACCACCAAGGGAGTGAATGAATAATGCATGCTTTATATTAACCAAATCCATTATTATTATTAGGGGACAAGCACCGTAGGTGCTAGGCACCCTATAGTGTTTGCTCTACCCCCCTCCGCTGTCTCCCCTGGACCCTGGCGCCTGGACCTTCCCTGGGCGCTGCATCGCCCTTGCTCTCCCCCAGACCCCCTTTCTTCACCTGGGGCAAGCCCCTTGGTCCTCTACACTTCCCCTGTTTCTCTTAGCCCTTGTGCCCAGTGGTGTTTATTCCCGTGCCCACATCCCCCGATGTGTCTTCTGAGTGCTCTGCGAATGTTGTTGTGGTGTTAATATAATCCTTGTAATAATAAAAGATAAAAAAAAATAGTGTTTGCTCTGTGTTGCCTAGCGACGTTGCCTAGCAACCCTTTGATCTTTCCTTTGATGTGTCTGGTCTCCTGATTCTTCTTATTATTCTATATTCTTCTCCACATGGGAGTCTATGGCAACCCCTAGAACTGTCTGGTAAAAAGTTGTGAAATTTTGCATGCACATTCCAGCCAGTCTCCTCATTACCCACAGCGGTGCTAGTGGCACCAGCAGGTCAAAGTTGCAGGAATTTGTCAATTGCCTAGCAACGCACCTAGCAACCTTTTGATCTGTCTTTGATGTGTCTGTTCTGACAGGGTCTAACCCTGTCAGAACAGACCCTGTCAGACCCTGTCAGACCCTGTCAGACTCTGTTAGACCCTGTCAGACCCTGTTAACCCTGTTAGACCCTGTTAGACCCTGTCAGACCCTGTTAACCCTGTTAGACTCTGTTAGACCCTGTCAGACCCTGTCAGACCCTGTCAGACTGTGTTAGACCCTGTCAGACCCTGCATGCGGCCTACATGCTGAGGCCTACATGAACCTTCGGTGCTTGGCCCCACATTGCTGCTTGCAGCTATATTTATTATTATTATTATTATTATTATTATTATTATTATTATTATTATTATTATTATTATTATTATTGCTGTTGTTATTATAAAAGCATCTATCTGGGGACACTTTAAAGTGGAGATGTGTGACAATATTTGATAATCAAACTGAGAAAGACAATTAAACTTCAGCTCTTGTGAGTTCATCCTGGGGCCACTTTGTATCGTAAAAGGGACATGTGGTTGTAATATTTTGCTCGGTGTAAAGCTTTAAGGAATACCACATCTCTTTTCAGGTGAGGAGTTTGGGTAAACCGAATGCTTGTCTCCATGAAGATGTTATTTTTACTGTGAGTGGGGACACCTCCCCACAGATCTGATATCCTTGGCGGAGGATGGATTGTGTACTACAGGCAAAACAATATCCTATCCATAGAGACACAATGTGACATAGTACACCTTTAAATGTGTGATACACTTACTTTTACTAACAACTCTTTTTTTCCACTAGAGTGATCTATAACGCTAATTAACACAATGTGATTTATGACTGGAGTGACTTCAAATGCCTCAGCTCATTTGTCTCTGAGGACCTGCCTTTGATGAATTACTCTTTTCACTCTTAAGCAATGTTCAGATTATAACTGAAGTCTCCCACTGAACCAACATTGATGATCAATCACATCAATTTAGAGGATTTTCCAAGGATTACTTGAAGTGATACAATTGACTGATTCAGCTATAAATATCCTTTTAAACATAAACATTTCAAACCTCTAATTGATACAGAATAACTCTGTTCAACATGTTTTAATCATGTGATTTACAGTATTTAAAACAACCACGTGGGGGCAGTAGTTAGCAATTAAGAATAATGATTTAAAACATGCATGCAAGTAAGATAATCTGAGGATACTTCATACATGATCAAAAACTAGCTGGATTCTAAGACTTAAAATATAAGTTTTGTGTGAAACTTTTGAATATAGTAAATAATAGTCCGAAAGAACTCATGGAGAGCAGGTTAACGCTGTATCATTTCACTTTTCAAAAAATGTTTTGTCCTTATTTCTTGTCTATTTTTTTTTCTTGTCTATTTTTTATTGTGCCTAAAACACAAACGTAAATATCTCTTGTCAGCGCAAACAAATGAATAAAAAAGGGTGAGAATTGAGATTGAATTGAGAATTTAGGATTAGGATTTTGAGCCTTATTTATTTTTAAAGATCCCATGACATGGTACTTCTTGATGCTTTTATATGGCTCCTTAATGGTTCCCTAATACTGTAAATGAATCCTTCTGCAAAATCAACACTCAGTGCATGAGAAACAGAGATAAGATGAGAAAGAGTCATAAATATCTCTCTCAAACTCTTTATTCTGGGCGTTGTTGCTTGAATGCAAATGAGGAGAAAAGAGCTGGCCAATAGTAGAGGGTGGGGGCGTGGCCAAACTCTCCGCTCAGAGCTCAGAGCCCACAGCTGATCCATTTCCTTGTTTTTGCACGGGGGAGAGATTTGAAGCGTTCCATTGAAAAATAAACACATTTCCACAGAAAATAAAATTTAACCACTGCTGTTCAAAGGTCCAGAGGCTCAGATAAAGGACTTCCGAGCCTAGAAACACTCGGACGTGCCTCCAGGCAAATAAAAAAACGCATTTCGCATTGCCTAGCGCATTCGCAGTCCAAACTCTCTGGGCGTGATTTACAGAGACGCTGAGTACAGACAGACGGGGGTGGAACTGCATTTGCATTTCTTTTTTTGATCTGACGTCAATAAGGTGCCTTGTTCAAAATCGCCCGTTTGAGCTCCGATTTTTTCTAACGCAGAAAAGGATCGCAAATGCTCAGTTTAGACATTTCGCAACATTTAACCATGGGGGGGGGGGGGGCTAAACAGGGTAGGGGAGCTCACATTAACGTTCAAAAACCTCAGAAAGTGAACATTTCATGCCATGGGACCTTTAAATGTATTTAATTTTTTATTTTTTATGGACACAATCTCTCTCAAAGTGGTTCAACATTTGTGGACTATTCCTTTCAAAAACACTGAATCCACCAGCACATTCAAATTCTAGGAGATCAAAACTCTAATCCACCATACGTCTTATGTATGTACTATATAATGTCTCTTATAGATTGAGCGAGTTGATAAAAGTTGTTGGCATGATTACTGTAGTGTATGATGGACTGGCTGTCAGGTCAGATGAGCTCTGTGCCCAGTGCTAGTGCAGGTGCTCTCTGCTCTTTGAAGGACACTATGAAATATTCAGAGTGCTGAGGCTGCACTTTTTACCCAGACATTCCAATGGGAGATCTATCACATCCTCACTGTAGTGGACTGCCTCATTAACACCAGCACAAGCCTGAGAGAGACTGATGAGAGGACTTACTGAAGGCTTGACTCAGCTGTGTACGACTTGTCATAGAGTTTAGTGCTGAGTGATAAGCAAACAGAAGAGGAGTTAAAATGCAGATCTTTGTTGCAATACAGTGAGTTCTTTAATCAAGTCAATAAAATAAACGATTACCTTTTGGATATGTCATGGAAAAATACAATACAGTCTATAAGAAATACTGTATCTTGCCCCCCCATATGAGATTATGGGGTTCTCTGCTCCTCTGTGTGTTTATGTGTGTGCAAATAAAGTTTGATTAAGATATCATCAGACTTGAGAACGTAAAAACCCTAAATATACCATTTAAATCAAAATTACAGTTTTAGTTTCCATATTTCTCAAACTGCAAATGCTGCATTAGAGTACGATGCACACATATAATACCACATATACACTCAACAAAAATATAAACGCAACACTTTTGTTTTTGCTCCCATTTTTCCTGAGATGGACCCAAAGATCCAAAATTCACTCCAGATACACAACACTACCATTTCTCTCAAACATTGTTCACAAATCTGTCCAAATGTGTGACAGCGAGCACCTCTGCCCCGCCGAGACAATCCACCCCACCTCACAGGTGCGCCACATCAAGATGCAGATCCGACATCATGACCAGTGCACAGGTGCGCCCCAGACTGCCCACAATAAAAGGCCACCCCGAAATGTGCTTTTTTTTTTTTGCTTTATTGGGGGTCTGGGGACTCAGAACCAGTCAGTATCTGGTGTGACCACCATTTGCCTCATGCAGTGCAACACATCTTCTTCACATAGAGTTTATCAGATTGTCAATTGTGGCCTGTGGAATGTTGGTCCACTCCTCTTCAAAGGCTGTTATGGACGAAGAACACAGGTGCATTTTATTGATGGCATTTTGAATGCACAGAGATACCGTGATGAGATCCTGAGGCCCATTGTTGTGCCATACATCCATGAACATCACCTCATGTTTCAGCAAGATAATGCACGGCCCCATGTTGCAAGGATCTGTACACAATTCTTGGAAGCTGAAAATGTCCCAGTTCTTGCATGGCCAGCATACTCACCGGACATGTCACCCATTGAGCATGTTTGGGATGTGCTTGACCGGCGTATACGACAGCGTGTACCAGCTCCCACTAATATCCAGCAACTTCGCACAGCCATTGAAGAGGAGTGGACCAACATTCCACAGGCCACAATTGACAATCTGATAAACTCTATGCGAAGATGTGTTGCACTGCATGAGGCAAATGGTGGTCACACCAGATACTGACTGGTTCTGAGTCCCCAGACCCCCAATAAAGAAAAAAAAAATGCACATTTCGGGGTGGCCTTTTATTGTGGGCAGTCTGGGGTGCACCTGTGCACTGGTCATGATGTCGGATCGGCATCTTGATGTGGCGCACCTGTGAGGTGGGGTGGATTGTCTCGGCGGAGCAGAGGTACTCGCTGTCACACATTTGGACAGATTTGTGAACAATGTTTGAGAGAATTGGTAGTGTTGTGTATCTGGAGTGAATTTTGGATCTTTGGGTCCAGCTCAGGAAAAATGGGAGCAAAAACAAAAGTGTTGCGTTTATATTTTTGTTGAGTATAATACTGGGCACTATATTGTTGAGCCACTGGTATAGTATTCTATATAGTATTCTGCAAAGATGTCCACACATGCTGAGGGCACAGGTGAGGGTTCTTGTGCACCTACAGGGCGAGCTGCAGCAGATGAGTCAAGATGCTACAATAATCAGGTCCTCAGACCCAGAATATCATCTCTTTTTATAGTAAAATCTTGTAATCTGTAGTTTACATTTGTACAAACACGTCCTGAAATAAATCACATCTTGATACTTGTAAGAAAAGTTCCAATTAGATTTTTTCCCTAATGGTGAATAATGCTCCTGTTGTATATAACATGATTTAAAGTTCAGAAATGGGTTAAATTAACTGATCTGAAAGTGAGATTTGGTCTCCAGGAAATTAATGCAGGTCAGTCTGTCCCCAAATAGCATGAAAACTCAACATGTCTGCACAAGCCACAACATGTGTAAATGCTTTGACTTGTACCCATAAACCTCATCTGCCCTTGCTGCTCATTGGTTCTAATGCAAGGAATTAATTTGTCCTGTAGATCAAAGTGAGGTCACATGTTGTTTAGTTCTCACCCACGTTCTCCTCCTCTGTCTCCTCTCACATCCACATAGAGTCAGCTCTTAATTAGACTATAGATCCTGGAGACCTCAGGGCTGAAGACCAGGTCTATGCTCCGGTCAGGGGTCCATCGACCTCACCAGAGTCTACCAGGCATTGCACTGTATTAACATACTGTATCTCTGACCCAATTGCCAGGCACAGTGGGATTGTGGGTAATATTAAAGGAAAAGTAACGTTTTTTACCATTTGAGCCTTATTTCGGTAATAAAACAAGTTGTTTTACTCACCCATATCACTTTGGTGTCATATGGAGCACTTCCAGAGATGTTTTAAGATTTGCGGTTAGCCTAGCGTGACTTCTAGCCATAGCTCGGGGCATATAATATATTCCCCAAGCATGTAATATGCCCCGTGCGGGCTCCAAATAACACAAACTTTAGCACTTTTCAAATCATAGAAGCCCGATGTCTTAGCCTACGATTTCGTTTGAATCAAAAGTGGCCTGTAATCCGAGATTTATCCATAGTTTACAGCTTTGCGTTTCATGTTTGGGTCCCGGGAGCAGAGAGCACAGTCCGCACATGCGCACTGGCCTCCTCATCTACTCGAAACTATGGCTAAATCTCAGATTACAGGCCACTTTTGACCACACAAAATCGTAGGCTAAGACATCGGACTTCTATGATTTGAAAAGTGCTAAAGTTTGTGTTATTTGGAGACCGCAAACAAGTGCCCCGAGAACTCACATGATGGAGATCGCAAATCTAAAACATCTCCGGAAGTGCTCCATATGACACCAAATTACTATGGGTGAGTAAAACAACTTGTTTTATTACCGAAATAAGGCTCAGATTGTAAAAAACGTTAGTTTTCCTTTAACACACTAGGTCTAATGAGCAGAACTGTTAAAAGAAGATGAGCTTACTGTACTTGGATGTGCAGATGGTAAGCTAATGCAGAGATGTGCCAAAGGAGCTCCATGGGATACTTCCAGTTTCAAAATGGCTACGTACAAACTGATGTTTAAACAATACACAAGCCTTTCCTCACTTTTTCTAAGAGGAAGAAACAGGATATCTGACTTTGCTGTGGATGGATTTGACAAACCAGGCAAAGCTTTAAACAGAATTTCATGGTACAATAAACTCAACTGTAGATATGTACCAGATCTCCACTTTTTCTGTTGGACAGCCATACAGTGACCTCAGGCTTTCCTGCCCTGACTCCTGGGAGACTGGGGAGTCTCAGTAATGACCTTCACAATAAACCAACTAATATTTGGCTTTCCACACCAGAAAAGACCAGATAACCCAGACTATATTAAAGGAAAAGTAACGTTTTTTTTATAATCTGAGCCTTCTTTCGGCAATAAAACAAGTAGTTTTACTCACCCATAGCAGTTTGGTGTCAATTGGAGCAGTTTTGAAGAAGCTATGTTGTAGCCGTTCTGTTCTACTAATGATCCCGTATCCGTTAGCGTGAGTGCTCGGGGCACTGCTTTGCGGTGTCCAAATAACACAAACTTTAGCACTTTTCAAATCACAGAAGATCGCTGTGTCAGGGTAGACTTTTAGTGGATTCCAAAACGGCCTGAAACCCGATATCGCAACAGAAAAGTAAAGTTCAGAGCGGTGTTAGCTTCTTTCGGACTAGCGGTGTTTACAGAACAGAGTTCACACATGCGCACTGTCCTCTCTGATGACGTCATCAAATGAAACTATAGCTGGATATCGGGTTTCAGGCCATTTTGGAATCCACTAAAAGTCTACCCTGACACAGCGATCTTCTGTGATTTGAAAAGTGCTAAAGTTTGTGTTATTTGGACACCGCAAAGTAATGCCCCGAGCACTCACGCTAACGGATACGGGATCATTAGTAGAACAGAACGGCTCAACATAAGTTCTGCGATACTGCTCCAATTGACACCAAACTGCTATGGGTGAGTAAAACTACTTGTTTTATTGCCAAAAGAAGGCTCAGATTGTAAAAAAACGTTACTTTTCCTTTAAGCCTATAATAGGCCCAATCATGGTCTAAAATGAGACTAAACCATGGGGAAGACAGCTCTAAATAATGAAGAGCCCAAAAGAGGCAAAAATACAATAGATATTATATAACATAAATACTCAAAATAAAGATGGCCTGTGTACCAGAAGAAGCCTGAGTGTCATTGTACCACATTGGACAAAACCTTTACACTGCACTACACCATTACATCATCTCCCTGCCTCAAAGAACCGTGTTTTGTTTTTTTTTTCCTGCTGATGATGAAACCTTTTCAGTGATGCCACTCAAAACATGATTCTGCCTAAACAGCTGTCTGCAGCACACACTGTATTCATTATTTGCATGTGGCGGGCAAAAGTAGAACAACAAGAGTGTCTCTAGCAGAGGAATTTTAAATTATTTTGTACAATCTAGTATCACAACAGAAGCTTCTTGACAGGGCTGCTATCACCTATAGGCTACAGGACTCTTATTTGGCCTAGAAATAACATTTGACTTCTCTTGTTACAATGTGTGCAGTTTGTGCAGTTTCTATTTATTCTGTTCAAACACAAAAGAGAGAGTTGTATAGATAAAGGAGTGCAGTTATTTTATTGTTGATGACAAATCCTAATCAATAAACAGTGAGTGACACTGAGGCACTTGGACAAGGATCTACCCAAACACCTGTCAGGCCGCGTCACTTCAGACACAACTTCAGTTTTCTACACATTTTATGCATAGTAATAAAGGCTGGCATATCTGGGCACAGTGGTTATACGGTACTTGTAAGGTGAACAAGAGATATTTATGATATTTATGACGTGGTGTCTAACTCATATAACTAATAATGCAGTTATAGATTTGTTCATCTAAATGTACTGGTTTTGTTCAGTCAAATTGGTGAAACAAGTTTGAGATCTGCCTCCCCGTGTTTGGATGGGTTTCCTCCGGTCACTCCGGTTTCCCATATCAACCCAAAACATGCACAATGGCTCAAATCGTTCAGCAAAGGTAGTCCTGACCAAAACCTAATAATACCTTTAAAGATCCCATGACATGGTACTTCTTGATGTATTTTTTCTCTCTCTGGAACACTCCATAATGGGCGTTGTTGCTTGAATGCAAATGAGGAGAAAAGAGCTGGCCAATTGTAGAGGGTGGGGGCGTGGCCAAACTCTCCGCTCTCAGCTGATCCATTTCCATGTTTTTGCACGGGGGGGGATTTGAAGTGTTCCATTGAAAAATAAACACATTTCCACAGAAAATAAAATTAAACCACTGCTGTTCAAAGGTCCAGAGGCTCAGATAAAGGACTTCCGAGCCTAGAAACACTCGGACGTGCCTCCAGGCAAATAAAAAAAACGCATTTCGCATTGCCTAGCGCATTCGCAGTCCAAACTCTCTGGGCGTGATTTACAGAGACGCTGAGTACAGACAGACGGGGGTGGAACTGCATTTGCATTTCTTTTTTCGATCTGACGTCAATAAGGTGCCTTGCTCAAAATCGCCCGTTTGAGCTCCGATTTTTTGTAACGCAGAAAAGGATCGCAAATGCTCAGTTTAGACATTTCACAACTTTTAACCGGGGGGGGGGGGGGCTAAACAGGGTAGGGGAGCTCACATTAACGTTCAAAAACCTCAGAAAGTGAAAATTTCATGCCATGGGACCTTGCTTTTGTAACACTTATCAGTTCATTCACCCTCTATGCCATCAGCCCTTCTGACCACCACCAATCATTCATACACTCAAGACTCATCATAGACAAAAGTGTCTTGCCTCAGGACACAACAGCAGAACATAGTTGGAGCAAGAAAACCTTTGCCCTTCAGGTTGGTGGACAAGTGCTTGAAGCAATAAGCTACATAAAATGTATTTTGCTATGTTTTTAAAGGAAAAGTAACGTTTTTTACAATCTGAGCCTTATTTCGGTAATAAAACAAGTTGTTTTACTCACCCATAGTAATTTGGTGTCATATGGACCACTTCCGGAGATGTTTTAGATTTGCGATCTCCATCATGTGAGTTCTCGGGGCACATGTTTGCGGTCTCCAAATAACACAAACTTTAGCACTTTTCAAATCATAGAAGCCCGATGTCTTAGCCTACGATTTTGTGTGGTCAAAAGTGGCCTGTAATCCAAGATTTAGCCATAGTTTCGAGTAGATGAGGACGCCAGTGCGCATGTGCGGACTGTGCTCTCAGCTCCCGGGACCAAAACATGAAACGTAAAGCTGTAAACTATGGATAAATCTCGGATTACAGGCCACTTTTGCTTCAAACGAAATCGTAGGCTAAGACATCGAGCTTCTATGATTTGAAAAGTGCTAAAGTTTGTGTTATTTGGAGCCCGTATTACATGCTTGGGGAATATATTATATGCCCCGAGCTATGGCTAGAAGTCGCGCTAGGCTAACGCAAATCTTAAAACATCTCTGGAAGTGCTCCATATGACACCAAAGTGCTATGGGTGAGTAAAACAACTTGTTTTATTACCGAAATAAGGCTCAGATTGTAAAAAACTTTACTTTTCCTTTAAGCTTTCTTACCAGGGCAAATAGTTTTGTTGTTATTTTTGACTCTCTTCTGGTAATTGGTCTGTGGCCACAGAGACATACATACATTTAGAAAGATGAGTCATCCTTCTGTATAAAGCCAAGGGCATTTGGACCAAAGCATTAACGAA
The DNA here is from genome assembly GCA_036785185.1 of Paratrypauchen microcephalus. Classification (NCBI taxonomy): domain Eukaryota; kingdom Metazoa; phylum Chordata; class Actinopteri; order Gobiiformes; family Gobiidae; genus Paratrypauchen; species Paratrypauchen microcephalus. Next base: position 2,612,483 of record JAVJIX010000120.1, on the reverse strand, counting down.
TCTTTGGTTTGTTCATCTTTCTTTATCGTTCTTGTGCTGGGCTCAGCTCAAACTCTCACAGAGCCACTGGACTGGAGCAAGTCATTTACCTGCAGAGGAGACAGAAGGGGAAGGACAAGTCTGAGAGAGGAGACTTTGGCAAATAGTGTGTTTGGACAGACTGAGAAGTGGAGCGAGAAAATAGGCCAAGACGTGCAGCTCATGGAAAAAGATGATTACTTGAAATGTTCAGGTTGGCATAGAAAGGCACTATGTTATTGTATCTGTCTGTAATATGCATATAGAATTCTTTCACCTTTTCATTTTCTGGAGTCACCCTCTTCAATCCCTCAGTGTGCAGTAAACCTTTAATTAATTTAGGATAACGTTTAGTTCAGATGCCTGCCCTGGTTTTACTATTATGTCCTCCCACAGATGCTAATATAAAGACCTGCATATGAAACTACACTAAAGTCCAAATATTTTCAGTGAATGGCTGATTCTCAAAGCCATTTGTGGATCGCAAATGTTTGACCTGGTTTATGGTCACAAGAAAAGTGCAATATGTTGTGCTTTAAACCACAACATAAGCTTTAAGCAATGTTGTTACCTCCTCAAAAACATACCTGAAGTTGTGTTTTGTGTTGGTTGAGCGGTCGGATCCACTGACCTGTGGGTTGGCGGTGCGATCCCGGCTCCCAAGCTCCCACAGATGAGTGCTGCTGTTGTGTCCTTGGGCAAGACACTTAACCCCACCTCGCGCCCAGTGTCTGTGCACACTGGAAGAGCCCCCATGACACAAGTACATTAAGGATGGCTGCTTCAAGCAACGTTCAAGCCGTCCTCCCATGGACCCACCACCTGAGGGGGGATCCATGGGGCCGGTGTGTTGTGATCTGGGCAGCGGATCTGTCTGGACTGTAGCCCCCGCAACCCGAAATATGGAGAAAAAGCAGAAGAAGATGGATGGTTGGATGGAAGTTGTGTTTTGTTTCATTCACACATGTTTGAGCAATCCTTCAATATTAGTTTGATCATAATAATAATAATAATAATAATAATAATAATAATAATAATAATAATTCATAGCATTTATATAGCACCTTTCATGACACCCAAAGCGCTTTACAGTTCATTGTTTATTCATTCCACACTTGATGGTGCAGGGCTCTCAAGTTTTGAGCCAACAGTCTGCCCAACAACAGAACAATCTATTTTCTGATTGGCCGAAAAGGGTGCGGCACCTGGTATCTGAGATTTTTTTCCGGGAACGGGGTGGGGGGGAGCGGGGGAGTTTTTTTTCGCTGAAAACGCGCGGTGCATAAACTGAGCCACACAGACCGATTCTGGGCACAAAAAAAAAATCAGCGTGAGAAATGCCATGTGTGGCGTGTGAGCGTGTGAACACATCGAATTGCGTGTGTCACACTCTCAATGTGTGAGACTTGAGAGCCCTGTGGTAAACTACTTTTTGTAGTCAAAAAGTCTGTCCATCAGCTGGCAGACTGACAGAAGCGAGGCTGCCAATCTGTGCCATTAGCCCCTCTGACCACCTCCAACAGTCACGCATACTCCACTTTCATACTAGCCAATGTGGGTGAAGTGTCTTGGCTAAGGACACAACAACAGATTTTTGACTAGCGCCCCACTGTGGCACCTGGAATTCCCACTGGTCTCCCATCCAAGTACTAACCAGGCCCTGCCTTGCTTAGCTTCTGAGATCTGATGAGATCAGGCTTTGACAAGTAGGTATGGCCACATAGTTTTCAAGTTAACAGTTATTTTTAGTTCAGATTTACAATTCCAGTTCTGAAATAATCCAGATCATTTTATATGAAGTTTAAAAACACAGTTGAGCACTTCCTGTATTACCACATGATATCACAAGGTGGAACTGAGTGTTTTCTGTATGAGAGAAGAACTCAGCCTAAATTTGCAAGGTTTGTGTGTTAAGCATGTGTGAATGAAACAAAACACAACTCCAGGTATGTTTTGGATGAAGAACCATAGATCAGAAAATAGCGCAATATGGGCTGTTCAAAGCAGTAGAGTCCGTACAAACACAAACAGATGCAGAATTATGCCGAGCACAGCAGGAGACCCAGTGCTGCCCATCAAGCCCGCTCACCCCAACCATTGTTTTGTGTCTTTAAATACACCATGCCACAGTACATTAGCAGCACATGTTTTCCTCCTTGCACCCTGCTGTCCTCATCAATAAATGTATATTCAGTCTCAGTCTATATATTCAGCATGACAGCAAAAGGCACACTCATGTCATCTACCACTGAACCTGTCAGTGTCGTGCAAACTGCTCACGGTTTATCAGCTTGTAACATACCAGCCACAGAGTCAATTGTGCCTTAGTGAAGAAATGCTATTTTTAGTCAGGGGTGAGTAGTTTTTGACAGTTATTTGTAGTCTTGCCTTTGAAGACTAGCACGTATTCCTCAAGCTCCTTACAAGATCCTTTAGTGTCTTACAAGCTGAGAATTAAAGGTCCTATTACAAAAGTTGACTCTTGAATTTTAAGCCATGTTATAATGAGGTTTAAGCCATGTTATAATCAGTGTTGTATAAAGTACTGGAAGTACTACTGTGGACTTTTAACTAAGATACCTCAAAGCTCTCACTTCCTCTGTGTTTTTATACATCTTAATAGCCTTTTAAGATTTTTAGACTTTTAGAGAGATTTTAACCTATAGATTTTGCGTTATGTTTATTGTTGTTGATAGGTGATGATAGAGCATTTTCATATACAAAACTGAGCTTTACCCTCAACCATAGGTCATAGGTCATAGGGTCATAGTTGCTTTATTGTCGAAAAACAATCATATGTACATGTACATAGAATGAATTCGAAATTTAGTTTCCCCACCGCGCCGCCGACTGGAAGATGCAGAGCAGAAAAGATGCAATACAATCAATACAATTATACACAACATGTAATGACAGAAAACAATTGGATAGGTAACATACGGTGTCTTTTTCTTTGGTGACAAGAGGGAAGGGTGTGGGGCAAGGGAAAAGATCAGAAATCCATGAAATTGATTGAAAACTGAAGAAGAAGCAGACATCCTAAAAATAGACAGGGCAGTATTACTTAATACATGTGAGTGTGAGTCCAATAGTGTGTGGCAATGTTTTTGTAGAGTCTGAGATAAGCGGCAGCTGGTGGCCTTGGACGTGTTTGTGCAGAAGAAGCAGTCAAAACAAAGAGTCCGGTTCAATCACATTTTTCCAGGAGAATTGATTACAAAAAGGGGAATTTAACATAATCGATACATTTTAGAACCCAGGCGAACAGACAATTTGCCAGAACTCTGGTTTCTGTCAGGTCCCCACTTCATGCAGGTCTGTGCGACTCGCAGTCCTCCCCCTGGCACGTACGATAATGAATATGGACTGAGCCGCTGTTCCCCACAGTTCCAAATACATTTATCCGTGATGTTATCTAGCGCCCCGTGAATCCCACAGATGGATGATACGTTCACCTGTGTTTTTCCTTCTGATGTTGCCCCCTCCGAGTTCGCAGATCCCCGTGACCGGCGGATCGGGGCTCTTTTATCCGCTCGGCTCCAATTAGTGATGGGTCAGAAAACATCCCCCAGGCCAATCCAGATGTCCTGCCATCAAAATTCCAATAGTAATCACTCCGTGTCCTCCGGTAACAGCGGTGCCAGGCACACGACGCGTCCTTCGTGTATCAGGCAGCACGTTCCCGTAGGGCTGACCGGCTCTCCAGACCGGCTCCTCCGTGGGGAAAAAAGCGTAGGGACCAGCTTTATCCAATTCATAATTTAGGATTTGAAAAATCTGATCCGACAGGAGAAAAAAAGAGACGAGACGAGAGAAATAAAACATCAGACAGAAAAGTGCGTCTGCTCCTCATGACAGCTAGTATAGGATGTTGCCAGGTAACCATAGCCAGGTAAACCTGGATGTCACTGAAACATTAGGTCAAAGTTACTTCTTACTTTTTTATTTATTTATTAAGAACTATGGACTATTTATTATTTATTACTTACTTATGGATTTTACATGCATCCTGTAAAAGAAAAACAACTTTGGCCACTAATTTCACAAATGGACTGCTGCTAGGGAGACTTCCAATCACAAGTGTCATGTCTTTAAGTGGATACAACAATAGGCTCATCATCATTACCCTTTGAACGAGCCATTAGTGGTGACTGTGGAGTTTAAAAGAGCACAGGCTGATGCTGCGTCTCATGTTATTACTGTAGCTCAGAAATACACTGACAAAGTGTTTGTCCCACACACAGCGCTGTGTGGAGGCGACGTCCACTGACACTGATGCTAAAGTGTCCTGACTTCAAGAACACTGCTAACACTGCACCATTTTACTCTGACCTCCATTAAGGTTTTTCTGTAAGCTTTTCAATCACATGCATTTGTTTTCAAAATATTTCACTATAAGCTAAGCAATGCCCCTGATATGACGACAATGGCAGTTTTACTAATAATATGCTGTAGAAAATTGGACAGCTGACCTCATCGTCATGTCCATTTCCCTAGCTGCTCTTTGAGCCATTGTAGCCAAAGATAAATGAGCCAACATGGTGATGTATGGCCTATTTAAACAGATACTTGCAATTCCTCATATCTTTAGTGTTAGATTAATATTGATATAAGTAATATAATTCAGTTGTTATATTAGACCTACCTTACATTCACAGAAATGCAACGCAGCAACATGGTCTTAAAGGAAAAGTAACGTTTTTTACAATTTGAGCCTTATTTCGGTAATAAAACAAGTTGTTTTACTCACCCATAGCACTTTGGTGTCATATGGAGCATTTCCGGAGATGTTTTAGATTAGCATTAGGCTAACGCCGTTAGCCTAGCGCGACTTATAGCCATAGCTCGGGGCATTCCCCGAGCATGTAATATGCCCCGTGCGAGCTCCAAATAACACAAACTTTAGCACTTTTCAAATCATAGAAGCCTGATGTCTTAGCCTACGATTTCGTTTGAATCAAAAGTGGCCTGTAATCTGAGATTTATCCATAGTTTACAGCTTTGCGTTCCATGTTTGGGTCCCGGGAGCTGAGAACACACTCCGCGCATGCGCACTGGCCTCCTCATCTACTCTAAACTATGGCTAAATCTCGGATTACAGGCCACTTTTGACCAAACAAAATCGTAGACTAAAGACATCGAGCTTCTATGATTTGAAAAGTGCTAAAGTTTGTGTTATTTTGTGTTATTTGGAGCCCACACGGGGCATATTACATGCTCGGGGAATGCCCCGAGCTATGGCTATAAGTTAGCCTAATGCTAATCTAAAACATCTCCGGAAATGCTCCATATGACACCAAAGTGATATGGGTGAGTAAAACAACTTGTTTTATTACCGAAATAAGGCTCAAATTGTAAAAAACGTTACTTTTCCTTTAAAGGACCCATATTACTCTGTTTTCTGATCTATGTTATAATGTTACCTGATGTTGTGTTGTGTTTTGTTTCATTCACACATGTTTAACACACAAATCTTGCATATTTAGGCTGTGTTCTTTTCTGAAACAGAAAATACTCCATACACCTTAACTAGAATCATTTAATAATAATTTCAGCCCTGGAATGGCCAGTCTCTACTGAACAAAAAGTAAAAGATAGCTATCTTAATTTAAAAACTACCACTTCATGACATCACAAGGTGGAACAGAGCATTTTGAGTTTTGGAGATGTAACAGACTAATAATAAAGGGTTACTCAAACATGGGGAAACAAAACACAACTGTGGGTATGTTTGTGAGGAGGCACATCATTCTAACATGGCTTAAAGCACACAAAAGTCAGTTTTGAGTAATATAAGACCCTTAACAATAGTCGTTGATGTCACTGAATAGTGTCAAATTGTTCTTCAAAGTCAGAGATGTTTCCCAGGTTGAAATGGCAGAAGAGACATCTTACCAGTGCAGATAAAGTCACAGTACGGTCTGAGGCTTCTCATTTGTCACATCATGAATCTTACATAATACTTACTCACTGCAATGTAAATGGTGCAGTGTAAAAAGCTACAGTAAAGGGCACTCTGTCTATGAGTTTGGCTCATTTTGTGTTTCAATTTATCTCCACAAACTTAAAGGGACAGTGTGTAAGATTTTTACCCGTTAATTACTGAAATTGAAGATACCCATTCAAAAATACATTGTTTTCCAAGCCTTTTCACTTCCATCATGAAATCAAAGTATTCTTTTGGACTTAGATATAGTCACATAAAAGGGGGATCTTCCCCATGCAGAGGCAGCCATTTTGAATACGAGAGCCGCAGAAGGACATTTGGGCTCCGCCTTCGCCTTCAGCAAGGCTCGTGGTTTTGGGTAAACAACACAAGCATGCTGCCGGATCAGACGTCGTAATGGATCTAACACGTGTTTTGGACTAAATTGTTTTACTGGATTTTATTCGCTGGATCCTTACGGACAAATTGAGAGCAAGTTTATGGTGAAATACAGAGTTTGACTTGTACAAAGCATTCTAAGGTAAGATAACCTCGTTTTGTGCTTTTCCGTATAAAAGCCCCATGTGCTCGGGGAGTGATTGTTTTGCAGGGAAATGAATTGCATAATCAAAAAGAGGAGACTGTAAGGTTTCATTTGACGTGTAGAGTGTCATGATACATGATCGGGAATGTGTGTTTTCATGAGAAAAGAAAAATAAATAAATAACCGGGACCGCGTTTTATTTATACAGTAGCGGCGCGCGGCTCGTGCGCGCGTCCGGGTGACCCTCGAGGTCTGCCGTAGCTAAAACAGAAAGTGCAATAGCACCATCCACCTATGCGCCACGAATCCTACACACTGGGGCTTTAAAGGTCCCATGGCATGAAATTTTCACTTTCTGAGGTTTTTGAACGTTAATGTGAGCTCCCCTACCCTGTTTAGCCCCCCCATGGTTAAAAGTTGTGAAATGTCTAAACTGAGCATTTGCGATCCTTTTCTGCGTTACAAAAAATCGGAGCTCAAACGGGCGATTTTGAACAAGGCACCTTATTGACGTCAGATCGAAAAAAGAAATGCAAATGCAGTTCCACCCCCGTCTGTCTGTACTCAGCGTCTCTGTAAATCACGCCCAGAGAGTTTGGACTGCGAATGCGCTAGGCAATGCGAAATGCGTTTTTTTTTATTTGCCTGGAAGCACGTCCGAGTGTTTCTAGGCTCGGAAGTCCTTTATCTGAGCCTCTGGACCTTTGAACAGCAGTGGTTTAATTTTATTTTCTGTGGAAATGTGTTTATTTTTCAATGGAACGCTTCAAATCTCTCCCCCCGTGCAAAAACACGGAAATGGATCAGCTGAGAGCTAGAGCGGAGAGTTTGGCCACGCCCCCACCCTCTACTATTGGCCATCTCTTTTCTCCTCATTTGCATTCAAGCAACAACGCCCATTATGGATTGTTCAGAGAGAGAAAAATTACTCTTTCTCATCTTATCTCTGTTTCTCATGCACTGAGTGTTGATTTTGAAGAAGGATTCATTTACAGTATTAGGGAACCATTAAGGAGCCATATAAAAGCATCAAGAAGTACCATGTCATGGGATCTTTAAAGCGTCCATATTACACTATTATATTATCTGATCTATGTCTTTTTCAAAAAACATATCTGGAATTGTGTTTTGTTTCATTCACACATGATTAACACACAAACCTCGAATATTTAGGCTGAGTTCTTCTCTTAGAATTACAGTTCTTTTAATCAGACGGGAGAGTTTGTTAACCTGCTTTACATGTTTTGGCTACTTCCTGTAGTCTTTTTCAGAAGGCTTTACTTGGTTTTGCTTTACTTGGTTTTCTGACACCTTCTCCAATACTGCATCCCATGTGTGTGATAAGATGTACGCTCACTTGTTCGGATTTTGGCTCCTTCGATGTTATTTGCACATCTCAGTGGCCTCTCTAATCCAGATGTGGTATTTGTTGCTTTCAGCATGGATACCTCTGGCATTGTTCCAGTCCATAGTGTGATCTCTTGCAGTGGTTGGACATGGCTAATTTCAGATGAGTTCCTCTCTTCTCTCACTATGTTCCACCATCATGTGATAGAGCTCCATGTTCTCCACTGTGTTTTTAAATTCCATACACCTTCACCAGAATCATGTGGATCATTTTAGCACTAGAATTTCTGATCTCTACTAAACTAAAGGTAAAAGTTAAAGGAAAAGTAACATTTTTTACATTTTGAGCCTTATTTGGGTAATAAAACAAGTTGTTTTACTCACCCATATCACTTTGGTGTCATATGGAGCATTTCCGGAGATGTTTTAGATTAGCGTTAGGCTAACGGCGTTAGCCTAGCGCGACTTATAGCCATAGCTCGGGGCATTCCCCGAGCATGTAATATGCCCCGTGCGGGCTCCAAATAACACAAACTTTAGCACTTTTCAAATCATACACTGTAAGAAATGACTCTGTGGTATAGTAATATATATTCTTTTAAAAACAGTAATATTTACCTCGCAGAATTAATTTTGAAGGGAATCCATAAAAAGTAATTATAAATTACACTATTGATTTCATAACTACTTTATTGTGTGGGACGATTAAATTTTACATGAAATTTTTACATATAATGTATATGTGTTCTTGTCAAAACACTTAATTTAAAACTACTAAGTAAATGTTATTTGGATGAATTAGGTAAGCCGTCTTTATTCGCGCATGCGCATTCGTTGGTTGGGAAAGCCTGAACGTACTCCACAGGTTTGCACTGCAGCCGTGCAGCGAGTGAGTCGGGTTTACCACATCTCGTCAGGAGTTTAAATCTACATTTTGCCGACAACAAGTGTACACGTGAGTATCTCTCCGTTTATTTGTTTAACTCATTTTGGGTTTGTTGTCCACTGTTGTTTGCATGTTGGTGTAGGCAACTGTTAGACTCATTAAAAAGCGCGCCTTTGGTCCTTTTGAACGTTAGCATAAAAGGGGGTTGACCGCCTCAGACAAGGACATGATAACTTTGACGTTATCAGAATGGCATTGGCGATTTACAGTAGAAGCCTGGTGTTCTTGCCCACACTAATATGTGTAATTACGGAGTAATGTGTGCCGTGAAATAGCGGACTGAGGCTACGCAGGAGGAACAGCATGCGCTAGTCTTACCGCCACTTTTACGAAAGTGGATGATTTCAAAACTTGGAAAATGATCGTGTATTGTGTAATGACATGGTTTCGGCTTGCCCAGGGCAACACATTTTTACTGAATGATTGCATCTCGCTTATTAAGTTTGGAAAGCTTTGCCCTTTGTTCACAAAATTCGCTTTCGCCTGATGAGAATATTCTGCCCCTCGTCCACGTGTTGGAGGGACTTTCCTCCAACCGAATCACTCACTACGCATTTTGAATGGTGTGGGGGATTTCTGACAACAATATCTTTGTCGTGCGTTATTTTGAGGGGTAGCCTAGCCTACTGGCCATTTCGTTTAGGTGAAGTCACAATTTTGTTTTAGGATGTTGTGTTTTTTTTGTATAGAGCCACGATAATGACGCCCCCCCCCTCCCCCTTCACAGTGCAGCGTGAGAACAGGAGGGAAAATAACTTTCAAATGCACTTTTTCAGTCTTCTTTCAGTAGTGTCGTTTTACGGTATTTGTAATGAACTCTCAGGACATTGGCGTAGCATGTAAGATTATCCAAACCAGGCATATTACAGTACTGCATATCATCCAAATGATAGGCTACTACCTGTGCAATATGCTATCTGAGCATTCTTCAAACTATATGTGCAAGCTATGAGGCACCCCCAAAAGGATATCTACTCAGTATTTGACAGTTTTCTAATATGCAATGCCGGCTGAACAGACATTTCTTTCATATTTTTCTTCAACAGGAAGCAGCAGCCTACTTATCGAATAATTCTGCAGCTTTCTTTTGGTGAGTACACATTTTATCTTAAATAATGTAATGTAAGCGTGCAACTTGATTTTAATGTCACACTATCTATCTATCAAATTTCCAGATTCCAACATTTCCATACGATGTGGAATTGCTTCTTCAGGCAGGGAATCAGTCTTACGAACAAAACGGCACCCCCCTGAAGAACTCTAACCTTAAGTCAAAGGTGCTTGAGACACTAGCTGAAACTATATTCAGCTACACTGCTTATCCCAATGGGCTTCAAAGATTGTCAGTTGTGGAAGCTTTGCTAAAGAAATATCCGTGCCTGAAGGAGCCTGAAACCTCACCTTCAGGCATGTATGGTTGGATACAGCGCCTACGAACCAAGATGGGTAATTACCGTTCCAAGCTGAGAAGAAATGATGTGCCTTGTCCTGAGCTTAGTGTCAACAGTTTGAAAAGGAAACCCCTCAATGAGCAAAGTCCTGCTAAGAATTTGAAGCGGCCAAAGAGAGCCGAGGTAAATTACCTGCCCCCACACCCAACTGGAGAAACCAACGAGAGTCTGGAGAAGGAACTTCTCCATGAGGTGCAAAAGAAGAACAATAGCAAAGTCATTCAAGAAAAAATGGCCAGAACTTTTTCCATTCGGAGACTTGAAGTTGTGAATGGGAATCTTCCAACAGATTGCTTTAGAGAGAGGTGGCCAGCCCTGTTCTGCGAAGATGGGGTAGGTGAAGCTTTTGTCACTTAGGACTGTATGCCAATAAATGCCTTGCTTACACTGTCATTGGCCATGTATTTCTGTTAACTCTAAAATGAGGTGAAAAAGATGCAATCCCTTGGAAATACATATTCAGCTCCCGTTAATGGTGCACTATGTGGTATTGTGGTCAGAGTCAGTATTGCAACTATGCTGGTCATTGAAACTGTGCTGCATATTGCCAAATTTGATATTTTCATGAATATGTACCAAGTAATAAACTAATATTTATTAATATAACTAAAGTACAGTTCATTTTGCCACTAAAAATGTCCTTCTATGTTAATTCTCTTAGTTGGCTCATTTTATTACCTGGCCCCCTTACTACCCTTTGTCTTTTGTCAATCTAATTTGTCCACTTGCAATGTATGCATCGTTACCAGGGTGGCGCAGAAGCAGCACCATAGGGACACACGCTCAAGATGTCATAAGTAGTGGGGCCAGGCTGCCATGTTTGATTGCTTTGGTTTTAATAATGGTTTCTGGTACTTTGATTTTCTGATGCAGATCCAGGACGAATTCCGGCGTATAACGACAATTCCGCTAGAGCAGCGCTTCATGGAGAAGCTGGACTACTACACACCAAAGCTGATGACGTTGATGAGGGCTAAAGGAGGAGTAGCGGGTACTAAGCTCAGACCATATTTGGACAAGTTGACTCAGGTTTGTTGTGCTTGTGCAGCTTTTGTAGAGATGTACAATTTAAATTTGGAAGTTTAAATACAGTTTAGTTTCTATTGGGTCTGAAATGCACCAATAGACCCCACTACTTGTAATGGTACTTGCATTTGATGTCACACACACACATTTTATGTTACTGAATATGACAATGCAACAACTGGTGCAAATCATCTTTGAATAGGACATTGGTGGACTCAAACTCTCAGAAAAAGCTTGCAGGACTGAAGTCCACGTTGAATTGTTTATGGCCACATAAGTCCATGCGACTCTTTTTTTTTTTTTAAACAGTTCTGCTAAAAAGAAGTCACTTATTGTCTAAGACATTAAGAGATTAAATCTTTTGTTTTATATTGTTGAGAAAATGTTTAAAAAAAGTGGAAATGTCATGTTTCATTTTTTCATTCTAAATGCAACTTTTGAACCTGTATTGCAGAGGTCAATAAAAACTGGTTAAGAACCTATTTTTGTGATTTGTGGGACTATTGTAACATATATCACAAAGACTTGCTTAACGTTAATGTAAATGTAACAAAGTAAAGTAAAACAAAGCAGAAAATGTCAGTATAAAAAACGCATAAGAATTCCTTAATATTTATTAAGTAATATTTCTTTATTATATATGAAAATAATCAATAACATTTACTCAGAATATTTCTGGATGTTAATATATGTGTTAGGTATTTTTTACCTGACTTTTATGGGTAAAAAGAGGAGAATTTATTTCAGTAAATTTTAATTGATTCTCGAGAGTAAGTTTTATTCAAGGTAGCATCATTAAATTTACTTAAAAAAAGTGAGTGCAAATTGTTACTAAGATTTTTTTAAGTAAATCGTATGAGTCATTTTTTTCAGTGTAGACGCTCGATGTCTTACTCTACGATTTCGTTTGAATCAAAAGTGGCCTGTAATCCGAGATTTATCCATAATTTACAGCTTTGCGTTTCATGTTTGTGTCCCGGGAGCTGAGAGCACACTCCGCACATGCGCACTGGCCTCCTCATCTACTCGAAACTATGGCTAAATCTCGGATTACAGGCCACTTTTGACCAAACGAAATCGTAGACTAAAGACATCGAGCTTCTATGATTTGAAAAGTGCTAAAGTTTGTGTTATTTGGAGCCCACACGGGGCATATTACATGCTCGGGGAATGCCCCGAGCTATGGCTATAAGTCGCGCTAGGCTAACGCCGTTAGCCTAACGCT